>OZ017741.1:194790532-195358032 GCA_963969285.1 Odontomyia ornata
TGTTTTCCACTGATTCTAATTTCCCCAAGAACGCAACTTTGAATAAGTGACTGGTCACTAAATATTAAGCATGTTTCAAAACATTAAAAATGTTAAAAATCTTAATGGCACTCTAAATTTAAACAATATACCAATTGAAAAAATAAAATATCGTATCTGGATCAAATGAGAATTATAAAATATTATTGATTAATTGGTAGACGCGCGTCATCAGACGCACCCTCAGGCGGTAGATTGAGACACAACCTAACGAGCTAGCCGGTAGATAGGTTGGAAATAAAATACCAGCCGTGGACCAAAATCGACTGAGTCAAAGCACTGATAATACTTCACTCAGTATTCTCTTGTCATGGAACCAGTAACTCAGCCTCGGATTGGATTGGTTAAATGGCAACAGCGCGCGCATAAAAAAACTGACTACCCTTTTGGAACATGGAACGTACGATCTTTATCTATACCAGGTCCACTGCAACTCCTACTCAACGAAATAAAAAAATCTAAGGTCAATATACTGGCGGTGCAAGGAACTCATCTGCTTGGTAACATTTCACAAGTAACAAATCATCAAGCATCGAGGAATGTGGTGTGTTATTTATAGCGGAAAATAAGTTCAAACAAATTGCCATCGAGTTCAAGGCAGTTAATGAACGGATCTATGCTATGCGCATCAAGACAAGATTCTTCAACATGTGGTGCATCTCCTGCTATGCTTCCACTGAAAATAATAAAGAAGTGGCCAAGAATGGTTTTTACAACACCATCACGACATCAAAATTGTTCTTCGGGAGTTTAATGTCAAATTTGCCGGGAGTTGGCTCACAGAGGAACAATAGGGGAGCAAAGCATGCACGCAGAGACCAGTTTGAACGAATAGTGCCTAATATACTTCACGTCAGGCAGAAATCGCATCATAAGCTCCACCTCGACATTCACAAAATAACGTGGACATCGCCCGACGGCTACACGCATAACCAAATAAACTACATTCTCATAGAAAAACGAGCTGCCACTTGCATTCTCAGCACGCTCATTCTGTAGTCCACACTGTGGAACGGACCATTATTTACCCAAAGTTAAATTACAATGTCCCATCTCCAAATATCAGAAACAATCAAAGCCACTATAACAAAATACCATCAACTGGAAGACATAGCGAATTAACGAACATGTGACACTAAATAAAGCCAGATCCAGATAAAGCTTCAAGGGGGATATGCGCCATGCATGAGTCTCTGCAATGAGTTACAATATAAGGCAACTTCACTATACTAAGAACAGGTGGAAGCAATACTTCTAGAAACTACTCACACCATCGATTGAAACTGTAAGCGTTCCAGTAGCTGAAGAAGATGTCTTGACAACACTACCAACAGTGGAAGAGGTACAGGAAGCCATTTGATATCTCAAGGCTCCTAGAATCGATGAAATACCGACAGAACTTCTTAAAGCCAGGGAAACACGCTTACACAACCTCCTTCATTGATAATATACAGGATATGGGCAGAGGTGCAGCTATCAGATAACTGGCGGAAAAGCGTCACATGTCCTTTACATAGAAAGGGAGACTGGCTACACTGTGAAAATTATAGAAGAGTTTCTTGGTTATGCACACCATATAAGCTGCTGTCAAAGGCCATTGAATGAAGACTGGAACCCTATTATGAAAATATCGTTAGAGAGTACCAAAGCTATTTTCGAAGTAACCGGTCTACAATTGATCAGATATTTTCAGTAAAACTGGTGCTCAAAATTTCCTGGTAATATAATATCGATAACAACATCTCTTTGTAGTCTTCAAACAAACATATCATATGACAGATAGAAATAACCCTGTATAATATAATGCTTGACTTTGGTGGTCCAAATAAGCTTGTCTGCATGACAAGGGATACAATGCTAAACACTGAGTCTCAAGTTAAAGTTAACGAAAATTTGACAAAAAGCTTCCCAAAGAAGTCAGTCCAAAACCAGGGGAATGGTCTTGCCCCAAGGTTTTTCAATATTGGTCTAGAATATGTGGTCTCAAAAACACCAGTAGGCACCACAGATACGTTACTCAACAATCCACGCAATTAAAAGCATATCAGATCAATTCCAGATGCGGAGGAAAAGTCAGAGACTATAACTTGGAACTATACTACTATACTTATACTTAGAAGTTCATCTTGATAGAAAGTACATAGAAAAGAGTGGAATAAGAAAAAGGATAAGTGCAGCAACAAAGCCTACTTCTCAGTATTCCCTTTATTAAAATCCATAGATGTTCACAGGGAAAATAAAATTCGCATATTCAAGTCACTAATTAGATTTGTGCTGATGTGTGGATGTGAAACCTGGACTCATAAAAATGTTTCCGAAAAGGCCATGAATGAATTCGAGTGCAAAGAGCTCAGGAGGATATATGGCCCAGTAAAGCCAATGATGTGTTACATAATCTTCATGGCGATCTACCTATATCCGCATTCGTAAAGCTACGCTATCTACAATGGGGAGGGTATCTGGAGAGAATAAAAAAGCACAGGCTCACTAGATGAACGTTGGAGGGTCAAGTGCAGTTTGGAAGTCAAAAAAATGATGAGAAGATTCAATATACGCTGACAACAGATCCCTATTTCCAATTGGCAAACGAGGTCGCAGAACTGCAAGGATTGGACGCGGCTACTACTGGAGGTGAAGGCCCAAATTGGAGCTATGTCATAAATGATGATGAATATATTCTAAGTTAATACTGATAAATTCTAAACAAACACTTTCTTACCCTAATATAGTTATATATTGTAATAATGAAACTAACCTAGGTGTGAAAGGTGACCTCTAAATTTTGATAAACTGTTAACACAAACAAGCAACAATAACACTAAATAAAGTAATAATAAACTGAAAAATAAAAACCCAAAAAAAACGCAAGCTATAAATAAACACAAATAATTTAGCCATTGTTATTTAGCCACTAATACCTGGATTGCTTCATTCCAGCTTGACCAGCCTGAAAGAACCTAGCAAATGAGTGCCTTCATTAGAATTGTTGATATCTGGAGCTTAAATTTGGAGGATATTTTATTAACTTACGGGTGGCTCATTTATATGAAGGCTTTTCAATATTTTCAACCAGGCACTGATTAGGATTCCATATTGTTCCACATTGCTTCTATGTTTAGTCTTGGGAACTGTTTTCTCAAATGTTTTCAATATCAGTTTCTCTAACATCAACAGATAGAGATCTTTTTCATCGTTAGTTAGATTCCTGTCATTAAAAGCCAATGTAAAAGAGTTGTCTTCATCAGAAAGTGGACATTGCTTCTAAATAGTAATCCCGATTAAACTTTATTTGAAATATTTCCCAAACCGTTGATTTTCATTTTGAACTGGGGTCGCTATCATATAGAGACACTTGTAATATCCGTAGAGGATTACTAAATGTAATTTCAAGTGTTATTTCAGCAATGCAGAGGTCCAAATATGAATTTGTCCTAGGGTATGTTGTGAACTCCGACCCATATTATTACATCTGTATTCAATTTGGTTTTCTGTTATCCACGATTTCAGTAAAACACCTGTTGGGTTATTGGTGTTCAGCCATGATGTATGCCAGCCATTCAGGCCACCGGGAAGAATATAATAATCATGCACGCTTCTCAATGCAAGTATTTTAAACAAAGAATCGAGTTTTTCTTTGAATCTGAGAACGTGTCATCCACTTGCATAGGCAGAGATATCGAAGAGGTCATCCCTACCTTGCAGTGAAGTTTTGATGATGAGCACTTCAAGAAATTTAAAGTTTTGAATTTGACTTGACCAATAACATATTATGGAAAACAAGAGGGTCTTCTAAAGAATATCCAAGGGCCACCTCCGCCATCACAGTTTGCCCTATTGTTTCTTGCGAATTCAAAATCGTTGAAAGTGATTGGGTGTCATGAATTGAAGTACATTTTCGTGAGAAGCATGATATCAGGTTTTTGTTTGACAATAAGTTCCAGGATATAATCATAATATTTATCCAGGTAGAGTACCAATGGAGTTAACGCCGATCAAGATGAGATGAAGCCCATCTATGGGAATGTAACGGAATGAAAAATTATTTTGAAGCGTGACCTAAACGTTGAAATACAAAACAAATTTTTTCATCTTGCTTCTTGATAAAAATTCAAGTTATTGATAATTGTTTTAAGAAAATGCTCATTGTTGCTACTTACACTCCTAACATTATTCACATTATTGTCTCCTGATTCCTAGTGCTGAGTGCAAATTATTATGTTTTTCACTGTTTCATCCTAGATTTTCCGAAGGAAATCTAAGCTAACCTCTCATTGGCTTAAGACATGAAGTCTCAAGGTGCATCAACAAACTGTGCCTCTCAACGCCTACAGGGTTGGATGCTCGCAGTCTTCTCCAACGTGACTGTTTGTTGGCGAGCTAGTTCGGAGAGAATTTTGGTCACAGGCCTTAACGCGGTCTTACCTTTGAATACAATTTCCCAGCCACTGATTTTATCGCCCATTTAAAACGCGTTCAACAATTTTTCCAAAAAGAAATATAAAACTTCCACTCTACCTTGCCGTTTCTTTTTCCAGACTTTCAGCAAATTATAAAAACAACCAATACTGACCCTTGCGTTTCCGATTTGCATACATGCGTGGGGCTAAACGTAAGCTACTCTAGTCCTAACTGGAGCATTCTACGCTAAGTAAAATTGCCAAACTACAAATTAAGGCACTGCAAACCGAACCAAAAGCATTGAATTAATTAGTCGCAGATAACATTGACGGCATACTAATCTTCCATTTCTATTGTCGCGTGTTATTGGTTCGCGGCCTATAATTTTAACGTTCCGGGAAAGTGAAAACGCAATGTCTTTTAATTTAAGTTAAAAGAGTTTATTCAATTAAATAAAATGCACAATAATCAGTTAACACTTTCACTAATTTTAATTGTCACTATTAAAATTATCTAACACTTGTCCATAAATTTATTATCGCAATTGTCTTCTAAATTACTTCACTATTACGAAATACACTTTTCTACTACTCGAAGAATATCGCTTCCCACACACAATCGCAGTTCTTCTCGCGGTCGAATGAATGATTCCCCCCATTCATTCAGCTCGCCTTTATATAGGGTCTCTACCTATTCGCCCGCTTCTCGCACATTGGCGAATGTTCTACCGAGAGGTACCTGGTAGGTTCGAGCAAGTTCATGAATGGAGTGACGTCACTTGCAGATGTTGATCATGCTTGTTGGATTCTCGTGGGTTCGAGTAAATTCATTCGTTGACGTTCTTAATGATGATGAAAACAATTGCGACAGTAGCTCGCAGAATTATTTGTACATGTAATTATTTGTACATGTAACACTGCCCCCACCTCAGTTCTTTTCGCCCCGAAAAGATGTGTCGCTATTTGTAGTCAATTCTCCCTGGGTGCAATATGGGGCAAGACGGTCCAGATGCACGATTTTCATTTTAGCTCTCGGCTTACGATGTTCCTGTATTCGGTATACGACGTCGTTGATTCGCTTTGTAACTTGGTATGGTCCCTCCCAATTATGTTGCAACTTTGGAGACCTACCCTTTCGCCGTTGCGGGTTATAAAGCCACACCAAGTCATCTTGCTGGAAGCCAGTAGAATTAGCCTTTAGATCATACCTGGTCTTCATGCGGTCAGTAGCCGATTCGAGGTGTTTTCACACTGTCCGATGTATCTGGTTCAACCGTTGTCTTAGATCACTTGCGTACTCCGAGACCGTTTGGGGTTTCTCAGGGGGTGTTCCGAACTTTATATCGGCTGGCAAACGAATAGTCTTTCCAAAAATGACTTTGGCTGGGGCTTGGCCCGTCGATGCATGTTCAGCGGCTCTATACGCCATTAAAAATAGTGGGATATGTCGGTCCCAGTCCCTTTGGTTCTCGTCAACCATTTTGGCAAGGTGTTTATTGAGCGTGCCGTTGAAACGTTCAACCATTCCATCGGATTGGGGATGCAGCGGTGTTGTCCTCGTTTTCCGTATTCCCAGCTGCTCGCACATTTCGCTAAAAACTAGTGACTCAAAGTTTCGGCCTTGATCCGAATGTAGTTCACAAGGCACGCCGTACCTGCTGACCCAATTTAACACTAGCTGTTCGGCTACAGTAGTTGCTTCCTGGTTGGGAATGGGGTAGGCCTCGGGCCACTTGCTGAAATAATCAGCTACAACCAGCGTGTATCGATTTCCCCATTCAGATTCAGGAAAGGGTCCAGCGATGTCAACAGCAATCCTTTCGAATGGCACGCCTACGTTATAGGTTTGCATTCGTCCTCTCAGTCGTCGCTTTGGGCCTTTGACGGAAGCGCAAATTGTGCATCTGCGACACCAGTTCTCTACGTCTTCTCGAGCGTGGAGCCAGTAGAATCTTTCCCGCAATTTCGCTAAGGTTTTGTTACCACCAAGATGGCCTCCCGAGGATCCTTCATGCATTTCCTTAACCACATCGTGGATTCGGCTTTTGGGTAGTATAGTTTGCATCCTATATGAGCTGCCATCCGCCGTTTCCCATTTCCGCTTGAGTACGCCACCCTCCACCTGTAGGGAGTTCCATTGTGCCCAATAGCTTTTCAGGGTTGCGCCATGCATCGAAACGTCCTTCCACTCCGGTCGCCCAGTCGTCTCCTTCCATACGAGCAATGGTCCGATATCTTCATCGGCTAACTGGGCATTTCGAATCTCCTCCGATGACCAACCTTCATCGAATTCGGCCGTTATCACTCGCAGATCAACGGGCGGTTCCTTTTCCTCAATCCGTTGGCAATGTTTGTAGTTAGCTGGACATGGATGACGAGATAGGGCGTCAGCAATTCCATGAACTCTGCCCTTGTGGAGCAGTTGGGGCCTCACTAGGTCTGGTCGGATCGTCGATCGGGTTGCACCAGTGTCGTTTGTCAGGGTGCATTGTTCTTCATCAACTTGACCAGGAAGGCATCTGTCTGCTTCTCCACGATGTTGCCTTGGCACGGTGCTGGGGATGTCGATACTCGTGGCCAACGTTCGCCCCACGAAGTTGGCCCTTGCAGTTTGATGGGCCTCCATTCTAGGCTCCTGACACGGTCTGGATCTCCACCACCCTGGACAATAGCTCGGTCTTCTCCCCTTCTTGCAGTCTCTTTGCAGGTGCCCTTTTTCCCCGCAATTCCAGCATCTAGGCGCACCATTCACCTGCAGCTCTCGCTCATTTCCCACGCGCTCACACCTGGATTTATCTGTCACTACCTCGTGAACCCGGACAGTGGTGCGGGTCACATTTTTGGCTGCCTCAAAATTTAAACTATAAGCCAATGCATCCTTGACTGTTTGCTTTTGAGCTAACCGCACGGCTTGTTGCAATTCCTTGTCCTTTAAGGCGCTGATGAATGCTTCTGCTGCTACGTTATCTCGATGTTCTGGGTCGTACGCTGGGTAAGCCAAAAGTTCCAATCGCTCAATGTCTTGTGCTAGCTGCTGCAAGGTTTCGCCAGACTTCTGCATCCGATGCCGTAGCTGCGCCCGGTAAATCTGCTTCAGATGATCGTCTCCATAACGCGTGTCCAGCGCATTCATTATAGCAGCCGGGTTTGAATGCAGCTCAACGGGGATAGTCTGCAAAAGCTCGGCAGCTGGGCCTCTTACAGCCAGAATTAACGCAGTTGCTCGTTCCTGCTCATTCCAGTGATTTATCCTAGCGGCGGCTTCAAACTGGATTTTGTAAATACTCCAGACCGTTTGCCCATCGAATATTGGTGCTTGCACATTTCTGGATGTGCTTTGCGCTACGGTTATAAGCGGGGCTGGTGAGGTGGTTACTACTGCCTTCGCTGCTTCCAATTCTTTTTTCACTTTTTCCATCTCATGGTTCATTCTCTCTTCAACCTGGCTGATCTCGTAGTTGATTTTCTCCTCAACTTGGCTGACCTTCTCCTCGACCTGGTAAACCTTTTCCTCGACGCATTTAATTTGATTGTTCAGGCTACCGAGCTCCACTTTTATTTTGGTTGACTGTTTTTGCACTTCCTTGATTACGATCGCTTGTTGGTCCATCTTCGCCGATTGTTCATTTAACTTCGCTGATTGTTCATTTAACTTCGCTGATTGTTCATCTTAAATTGGACGACTGTTCATTGAGCTTCGCAGTTAAATTGGATGACTGTTGTCGCTGTTCTTGCTGCATCAGCGTCAACATTTGCATCAGCGCATTTTCTGGTTTCTTTGGCTTTGCTGTTTCAGCTTCACCACCTTCTGCGTCTTTTTCTGCATCTGCAGGCTCACCCGAATCTAGATACGCACCTTCCGACTCGATCGCATCACGCAAGCGTGCAATCAGTATGGCCTTTGTACCTTGTGTAGCCAGATTTCGTTGTTCCAACTCCTCTTTGAGCTCCGATATGCTCAATTGATTAATTTTTAGATTTAAATTTCCTGGCATTTTTATTGTTTCGGCTATTTTTCCACGTTAACTTCCACAATTGTGCACTTCAAAAATGTTTAATCGTTTTCACTTCCAAAATTTTCTTTCTCACTTCTGACACCATTGTCGCGTGTTATTGGTTCGCGGCCTATAATTTTAACGTTCCGGGAAAGTGAAAACACAAGGTCTTTTAATTTAAGTTAAAAGAGTTTATTCAATTAAATAAAATGCACAATAATCAGTAAACACTTTCACTAATTTTAATTGTCACTATTAAAATTATCTAACACTTGTCCATAAATTTATTATCGCAATTGTCTTCTAAATTACTTCACTATTACGAAATACACTTTTCTACTACTCGAAGAATATCGCTTCCCACACACAATCGCAGTTCTTCTCGCGGTCGAATGAATGATTCCCCCCATTCATTCAGCTCGCCTTTATATAGGGTCTCTACCTATTCGCCCATTTCTCGCACATTGGCGAATGTTCTACCGAGAGGTACCTGGTAGGTTCGAGCAAGTTCATGAATGGAGTGACGTCACTTGCAGATGTTGATCATGCTTGTTGGATTCTCGTGGGTTCGAGTAAATTCATTCGTTGACGTTCTTAATGATGATGAAAACAATTGCGACAGTAGCTCGCAGAATTATTTGTACATGTAATTATTTGTACATGTAACACTATTGTATTTTCGCTAAAAAATATCTAACAACTGGAAGGAAAGAGAATGCTTAAATTTAACAATTCATGATTATTTTATTTTTATATTTTATTTTGATTCTTTCGTTTATATTATTTTAGTAGAAAAATAGATGAATTAATTAAAGGACAGTACCCTACTTGGCTAAAATTTTCATAAGTGCTGATGCCCATCTATCAAGCAGTTTTCCAAGAGAGCAGATCATTTAATAGTTTTACCATAATTGGTCAACGTGCAACTTCTTTGCGAGCTTCTCGGTCTAAGGTTTCAAATTTATCACTCGTGTATTTAAAGCTTCCTAGGGGGTTCTAGAAGATTAATACAGTATTTTTAGGCATTTGTAAAAAAAATTTTTTACAAAGAAGTACTAGTTTCGCAACCTGTCTGTCCATCTGTCCGTGCATCACAGCAAGTTTCCGCAGAAACTATAGATGCTAGAAAGATTAAAGTTTGTGAAAAGGCCAGAAGTGGTGGTCTCTCAAAAGTTTAGATCTTACCAAAACTTCAAAATTTTTTAAGTAGGGTTCCCCCTTAGATCGAAGTGACCCTTAAAGATTTTTTTTCATCAAAGGTGACTAGGGTATCAAATGAAAATTCTTGGTTAGAACTTTTAGAATCTGCATTTAAAAAGTTATTTTATGCAACAGGGGGCCCAGGGGGAGGCAAAATGTACCAAAATTTTGAGCAGACAGTTCTGACGCTATTTATTAAGACTCGGTTCTCCTCCTTTAGGCGTTCTACTAATTAATTGATGATTTGATCGGTTTAAATTTGAAACCCTAATTTCCTTGATCTCATCTTCACTTTGCACAATCCACCCGAACCTTAGAAGAAAATATGACGAAGGGCAGCTCAGAGGTTTTGTTGTTTCAGCCAGTGCCCCGTCATCCAATTTTTTGCTGATTTTCCTTGTTTTTCAGCTCGTCGACGTGCTACAGGTGTTTTAAATTTGATCAGGGTTAGATTGCATGACTTAATTACACTTCTGTCAGCCACTCGTTGGTCCTTTCAATTTATGATTATTACCCACTTATTTCACGAACCAAAGCATTGACTTTAAGTTATTTTCTTTTCTCCCCGAAAAGGTTTCACTGTCGTACCGAGCTAGCAATTTTTTTAAATTTTTTTTTACAAAGACTCTATGGTACTACTACCCACTCCCAAGTTTCTTCACTTTTTCCCCGGATTGTCCTTTCTGACATCCAGACTGCGGTATCTACATGGTAACGCCATATGTTATAACAGTGGTTTTGTGCAATTCGTTCCTTTCAGTGGTTCCGCACAATTATTCTATTACATGGGCTCAATAGAGCGGTATATTTGTATTTATCCTGATATAAATTTAGCTTTTGCTCATATCGGGAAGAACCACGACATGATTCAGGGTGGCTAAAACTACTGCAGTTGATGCAGTATAACTTTTCTGTATCTCCGTGTTAACCAATTTATACTCACCGATGGCATGAATATTTTTAGGTTTAACGCATAGACGCAGTTGGCTGCCAAAGGATCAAATGTTTGACATCGATAGTGCTAGTTGACCTCTATTTTGTGGAGATATTCCCACCTCATCACTCTAAAAATCAATAGGGTCCTCCATATGAGAAGAGCTGCCATATCTCCCAAATTTCCTGTATCTGATAGAAATGTTTACATGAATCATCATGCGCAGTTTTTTATGAAGGCTTCTGATGAAAATTTTTAGTTTCTATCCAAACTACGCTCGAGTGACACGTGTTAATAAGCGAAACACTTTATTAGTTGTGACTATTTTCCTGGAAAGTTTTGCGTAGCAATAATATTTGTGTGTGTTATAAGTGGAGTAAAGGCACAGTTAGGTGAGAAATGCTTTTAATATGTTTTTTGACTTGTTCTTAACTTATTGAAATAATGTTTTGCCATATTCGATATCAATTAAGCATTTTTGAACTGTATGGCATCTCTCCCACAAAATGCGGAAAGATGTCACGTTTTATAAAAGTGAAATTTTTGTGTAATATTTGGAATATTTTCGATTATTTAAAGGATGCCGAGAAAATACGTTAGTAATAATAGAGTTGTCAGAGGGAAATGGACTGAGGAAAGTTTTATCTTAGCCCTAGAGAAAGTTAAAAAATGTGAAATTTAAAAAAATGAAGCCCAAAAGCGCTATGGCATACTGATTCTTACCCTATCTAGGCGGCCCTCAAGGTATCTATTCCATGATATTAAACTTATATTGATTTGCTCTTACGAATATAAGTTGTATGGTAATTAATACGAATTACATATTGTTCTAGCATGTCTTGGAAAAGAAAACGAGAAACGATTGGCATCGTACATTAAACGCCTAGCTAGCTGCTTTACTCCTGATCAAGGCACTAATCGTTCACTTGCCTATAAATTCGCCGAGAAGCTTGGAATCAAACATACATTTTCGGAGGAAAAAGAAATGGCTGGGCAACATTGGCTTACTTCCTTTTAAAAAAGGAGTACAGATATTTTGGTGCATCAAGCAGAAGGTCTCTAGGTTGCTAGAGCTCAGGGTATGAATAGGGAAGAAGTTGCTGTGTTGTTCAAACTCTTCCAAGACGAAATGGAGAATAATAATTTAACAAACAAACCTGAAAATATCTTCAACGTCGATGAGAGTGGGATCCAACTTATTAATAAACCAGGAAAAGTTTTAACAATAAAAGGAGTCAAGGACGTGCACGTGACGCCTCGGGAAAAGGGAGAAACGATTTCTCCGGTTGCTTTTTGTAGCGCAGAAGGCTGTTTCCTATCGCCAGTAATAATAATGAAAAGAGTCAATAAAATACCTGACTTTGCTGATGGTTTGCTCAATGGATCCAACATTTACATGAACAAAAAGTCATCTTATATCAATTCAGACTTATTTATGAGATGGTTCCTGGAACGTTTTCTGCCGGAAAACCCAAAGACTGGAAAAACAATTTTGATTTTAGATGGCCATACTTCCCATTCCAATTCCATAGACCTTTTGGATACAGCTAATGAAAATGATGTAATCATTATATGTTTGCCAAGTCATACCACGCAAGCACTTCAATCCTTGGATTGTAGTTTCTTTAAACCTTTGAAGCCCCTTTTTAATCAGGAAGCTAATACGTGGATGCTCAGATACAAAAATAGAACTATCACAAGACTACAAGTTGGATCTTTACTAGGGAAGGCTTGGGGGAAAGCTGCAACTGTAGGGAACGCCACGTGAAGCTTTAAAGCTTATGAAATATTTCCACTTAATTCAAATGCCATCCCAGATCATTTCTTCACTATATCTGACTTGATTGAAGAATGATCTTCATCAGCTCATTCAACTGAAGCTCAACCGCAACCGACGCCATCAGTTGCGAGACAACCAGATGATAGCCCTACAAAACTCTTGAGGAATCAAAACCGATTCCGAAAATTTCCAGCTCTACGTTTTGGCGGATGCAGAGAGCCTGTGTTTTGACTTTCCGGGAAAATATAAGTAACAAAACATCAAATCGAGTTAAAACAAAAGCAGCTAATAAAAATTTTAAGCTGGACACTTCAAAAGCAGGATTTGCATCTTCTCAGCAAATTGTTTCGAGCCCGATTGAAGATGACAATAATGTATGTACTGAGTGCTTGGAGAATCATTGTGAAACGAAGAAGGAAACGGATTGGATCCAGTGCTTATTTTGCTTCAAATGGCTTCATGAGTCCTGCACTATGTACTCGCCAAATTGTAATAATTGTGGAAGAGAAACCATACGTAAAAAGAAACGAAAGAAGTCGTGATCACATTGTTGGCATTTTTCCCACACCGCATGGCATCTCCCCACACTGTGTGGACGAGATGACGATTTGCTAGCTTACAGTTTTTCTCGCAGTTTCGTACGAGGTGACCGATATACTCCTCAGGAGCTGCCACGTAAGTGACTGATGTGGCAGCTCCTGAGGAGTATATCGGTCACCTCGTACGAAACTGCGGAGGTTTTTAATGGAACCAGCCCATATGCTGGAACCAGCTGAAGTCCACCGAGCGAAAAAATGCTATTAAGTTGATAGCTAAAATGCTCGGGTGAAAGAACAATGTAGTTCTTTCACTTAGAACAACCAGCATTCCTTAAACAAAATTTGTTACAGTTTTTGTTTTCCAGTTTTTTTTATTTTTTTATCGAAAGACAAAAAGTTTTGATTTTAACATGTAATATCAATGAATCTTTCAAATAAAAATAAAATGATTGAAATATCTAGGATTTTTTACATTTATTAGACCTTTCTACAAAAAGTATGGCATCTCCCCCACTTTTACCCTACCTTATTTGTTGAAAAGAACTTACACTGCTTTTAAGAAATCTTAACGAAATAAAAAGGTAAATTTTTATTTTTAATGGTTGATCTCCATGTTAATAATGAAATAAAAAATAAATAAAATCAACCGCTATTGCGGCTTCCCTATGCATTGAATGGAGATCAACTGTATTCCTTCCACAATCCATACACTTCAACAGAATGGTCTTTTTTTTCCATTTTTGGTGTTTAGGTCACGTGCGGAACCCCCAAGATTCAGAGATATTTGGCTGACTTAGTTAACGTCTTTTTTCAAAGTCAAAGTCAAAAGCGCTTTATTTAATACTAATCGTTATAAATTTTAAAATAATATAAAGCAAATTCCAAACAATAACAATAAAAAACTTAATGGCCCAAATGGCTCTCTAAATTTATACATTATCATTAATCACATTTTTAAAAAAACTCTAGCAATTTCAAATCAATGGATATTATCACATATTATTTCATTCAATTGGAAAAGGAGAAAAAACCAACCAACACTATCCTAAAATTATTTATAATTTAAACACAACAGTGAAACTTTGATAGTACACCTAATATGTTGTAACTTATTTCTAATAAAATGCAATCAAAAACTTTATCTTATACTAAAAAATTCTATAAGAATGTTCCTAAGCGTTTAAACTTATCTCTAACCTAATATAATAAACATAACATAAACCTAACCTATACCTAATTTTTAACACAAATAAATCACAATACTAAATGTAGCAATAATGTGCTGAAACTCAAAAACTAAATAACGAAAAACACCAAAACTGAAAATAAACACGAATAATTTAGACATTGTCATTCAGCCACCAATACCTGGACTGCGCCATCTCAATTCGACCAGCTTCAACGAATCTAGCGAATGAGTATCTCCATTGGAATTGTTGGTCTCATGAACTCAAACTCGGAGGATATTTTATCTTCTTATCGGTGGCCCGTCGATGTATGTGGTATATGACTGGGACGCCATCAGAATCAAAAACATATCGATTCATGTCCAAATACACGAATGCTTCTGGAGGAATGAAGCCAGTAGCAAGGCAAGTCGCAATATACCTGTCTGTAGGGTGGAACGGCTGTGAAATCCAAGGGTTTTCAGTCACAGTCACAGATCTTGCGATATGATTCCGAAGAAGTTTCAATATGAAATCACTTCAGCAGTTTGATAAATTCTTCTATTCGATATATAATGTTTCCAATCCGTCTCAGGCTTTCTGTACAAACCAGTACATGCACGAAGACATTTCCTTTCGAAAACTCTTAATTTTTCCATAGTACTAGCACCCTGGTTGAACCAGATGTGACATCTATATGTCAAAACTGGTCTAATCAGGGTCTTGTAACAGATAATTTTGATCTTTTGGTCAATGTATCTGGAATGAAAGAGTTTTCGTAGGGTCATGACTACTTTTAGTGCCTTAGTCAGTTCAGTATAATACAGAAACAGATCGAGATAAACACTGAGGTATTGAACACAGGATTTATGTGAAACCCGTTCTAAACTACCCTCACCAGCCATGATGTGGAAATCCTTCCAATTTCGTTTCAGGTCTTGACTGGCCCCCTGCAGCCTTGTCCGAAACAAGATTGTTACACACTTCTGCGTATTGATTTTCATTCGCCAATTGTCAGTGTACAGCTGTACATCATTGAACATTTTTCGGAGATTGCTCTGAACTATTGTAGCTTTCCGGTCTGCCGATGTCTGAGGTTACTTTCGTTATTGCATGTGTGGTCGAATGCCTGGCACGAAAACCAAATTGGGAATTCGGCATCAACTCATATTCCTCAATGTGGGCGTTTAATGCTCTGAAACTATTTCATTCCCTCTCTCAGGGTTTGGTAGATGAACCAATTCAAAATGTGTTCCAATCAGGGCAAGTTTATCCAACCCTTCACAAATAATCCTGCTTCCATTTCTAGCCGGAATCGTACTATCAATTTCGATACCAGCCCTATCGAGAAGATTTATCTCATCACTAGTGACTTCAAGTTTCGATACCTTCACTCGAGACTTCTACGGAATATGCTATTCACTTTCGCGAAAACGCCGTCTGGGTCCTGTGGGCTAATACTCCTCAATTTTTCCGCCCATTGATTGCTGACCTCACTCCTAAAGTATGAGCGGATTAAGTTTCGGACATTCTTCTTTTTCGTCTTCTTCTTTGTAGCACTACAGCCCCTTTCGGGCCTTCGCCTAGAGATAGTTAGAGTATCTCATTTTCATGAGTACCATGCTCCCGTGTGCTTGCTCAGCTATGATATGATCTGATTAAATCAATACATGTCACCACTGAATGAACATTCGTAGTCGGTCCGAAAAATCCCCTGAATTAAATCACGTTGCTCCCAACGTGATATCAGCCTGGGACCTTCGGCTTATGCGTCCATGTTCCGGACATTCTTCAGGTGTAATTTCAACAAAGCCAACGAGGGATGGTTATAGTCCAAAAATCGTCGATAAATATTATTGACGCGTGTGAGAAGAAGGCTTTTCAATCTTTTCAATCTTACGATGGTTGATGTTTCATATCCTTCCATATTGTTTCGATGTTTAATCTTGGGAACTACTTTCTCAATCGTTTCCAACGTCAGCTGCTCCAACTTCCACAAATAGACATCTATTTCATCGTTAGTTAGATTCCTGTCATTAGGAACCATTGAGCAAGAGTTGCCATCATCAGAGAGGGGACATTGCTTCTGGTACTCCTGATTAAACTTCTTTTGAAACTTTCCACAGTCTGCATTTTTGAAATTCAATCGATGATTTTCATGTTGAACTGGAACGAGGAAGAGATCATCCCTTTGATGATTGATTTCCATTACGATTGCGTTATGGTCGCTATCATAAGGAAGCACCTGCAGTTTCCATTGAGGACTACTAAAGCTGAGTTCAAGTCTTGCGTCTGAAATACAGAGGTCCAAATATGAATTTGTCCTAGGGTATGTTGGGAACTCCGACCCATATAGATTGCACCTGTATTCAATTTGGTTCTCTGTTATCCACGATTTCAGGAATACACCTCTTGGATTATTGGTGGCGTTCAGCCATGATGTATTTTTGGCATTCAGGTCACCAGCAAGAATATATAATGCAGCCTGTTCAATTCGAGTATTTCAAACAAGGAATTGAGCTCCTCCTTGAGCTTGAGAACAGTTTCATCAATTACATAGGCAGAGATAACGAAGAGATTATCCCCACCTGGCAGTGAGATTTTGATAACGGACACTTCTAGAGATTCAAAGCTTTTGAATTTGACTTTTTCAATATTTTGGAAACGATAGGGTCTTCAAACCAATATCCCGGTGCCACTTCCCCCATCACCTATTACCCTATCGTTTCTTACGAACTCAAAATCCTTGAATCTCATGGAGTGCCATGAATTAACGTGGGTTTCAGTAAGAAGCATGATGTCAGGCTTTTGCTTGACAAGGAACTCCAGGAGACAGTCACGTCGAAGTAGACTCACAATGGAGTTGACGTTGATCGAGATGAGATGAATCCTATCCATGGGAATGTGGCTGGATGAATTTAATTGCTGATAAATTTTAAGGAGCAGCTCATTATTGCCACTTACATTATTTATTTTATTCACCATGTCTGCTGGTCCTGTAGCAGCAAGTGCAAATGACACCCCGGGCTTGACGAAGTTGGTAGGAATCACACTGCGGTGTGCTTGACTTTATTTCGGAGTGACTTTTACCTTTGCACCTTGATACCGGGGGCATCCTCGATATGATGCTGGATGACCAAAGGCACCGCAGTTCACACAATATAATTTTTCTTTTGGCTCCACCTGAGCCAATTTGCACTCGCCGGGAGCATGGATATCTCTGCATTTAACACACCTAAATTTCATGGCGCAATTGGCAGCCGAATGTCCGAATCTTTGACACCTGTAGCACTGGCTGACCTCACTTTTCTGGAGGCGTTCCCACCTCACCACACGGAACTTCAAGTACCTTTTTTTGCCGGGCACTTGATCTGCTTTTACTGGAAATCTGGACTAAGTAGTGAAGCAAGTTTTTGCGCTCCACAATCGATCTTCTCGTTGCAAAGTTTTTAGCGGAAATAAATTGTATTTCTGGTGCAACTTCTTGGAGCACCTGAAGGAGATCGACTGTGTCCTCACCACAGTCCAGACCCTTCAATAAAAAGATATGGTTTCTTTTGCTTTTGGGAGTGTATGCAAAATGCGGAACATCTCCAGAATTTAACGCGCTTCACTTTTTGTTGCCTGGAAATCAACCAACGACGTAGTCCTAATTGTCAATTTATCGGCATTGACCCTTTTTATCTCAAAATCATTTAGCTTATTTTCGGCTGCCAAAAGCCAAACCATATCTTTGCTCGTTTGCTCAAATATATTGATTGGTGGGACTTTTTCTTTCCTTTCATTTATCTTGACGGACGGACCAGCAGACAAAACTTTTGGTTTTTTCTCCCTATTTTTAATTTTTAGGTATTCTATGAACTCATTATCTAAATTAGAAGTTTTACCTGGATCCTCTTCAATACTCATCATATCTTCAAGTCCAGCTAGCGCTGCATAGTAGTTCCTGCTGTCATTTGCTCCGCCTGCGCTGAGGACATTCTTTTAATCAGTTTCATGTTTGGCTTCTTAGTTTTCTTATCTTCGGTTTTTGAATTTGCTTCTTGGCCTTTCTTGGTTTCTTTAGCTTTGTTGAATGTTAATGTTCCAACGAGTGCTTCTAATGATTTGACACGAAGCTTGAGCTCTTCATTTTCTTTTTCAATTTTGTCAGCTTTCTCTTTATCTTTGATCAGCTGCTCGATTTCGATTACCGATAGAATTGTCGGTTTTTCTTCTTTATTGTCGTATCTTCTTTTGGGTTTTTTTTCGCCCGTCATCGTTGGCGATGGGCACGAACCTTCTGGTTGATGGCTGAAGCCATCGGGCTCCTCTATCTCGTTGCTTTTGCAGCAAGACTAGAGGGAATGTTCTCAGACCGGGACTTCCCTTGAACGTATTTCCACTTTTGATATTTCTTCAGGAAATGAATTTCAGGTATTCGATAAATGCGCGAATAATTCGACGGTGATGGTTTTCAATTACAAAAAATTGTTTTCAACTGACTTCTGTGAAAAATTAATTAATTTTTAAAATTAATACAGGAGCGATTTAAAAACACGTCTACACGCAACTATTGCTAGACGTAGAATATTAAAAACACGTCTACACGCAACGAGTGCTAGACGTAGAGTTTTTTGAATGCGTCGTATTATATTGAACTTTTTTTATCTCTGAGAGCTGATCATGAATGTTCACGAAAAGGACTAGTTTCACATTATATTGTGTGCCCCCTTATACCGATGTGTTAAACATTGTCTGGGTGGCACAAAGGAAGAAGCGACGTAATGTGAATGCAGATCGCACGAGCGTTGTGCGACGAAGAAAGAGTGAATGAGAGAGTGGTAGGGAATGGAGGTATTAAAAAAAAAATTTGATATTCAATAATATATTTGAATAAATTATTTCGACGGAGTGACAAAAAAAAGATTAACATTCAACTGACATTTAAAAATTTTAAAAATTAATGAGGGGAGCGAATCTAAAAACACAAACAACTAGGAACGGTTCCAGGCAGGGTTCTCAGATTGATAGGGGAGGTGTTTAGAGGGTAGTCCAGTCGCGCATGGGAGTCCCACACTCTGTGCATAAATAGCATTCACCTCCCTACCACAAAAAAAAACCCACTAGGAATGCTAGTTGCAAAATTTTGAGTTTATTTCCCCTTCCCTATACAAAACGAATCAATTTTTGGAAAATTATACTTTTCGAGATTTAATTTCCAAACAATTTTATAAGAGTGAATACGTCCAACTCCTATGATTGCTGCACGTAGAATCTAAAACAGATGTTCAATGGTAAGGGTCTTCGAAAAATATAAATAAACACATAGAAAATTGGAAAAAATGTTTGATTTAATCTATGAATAAAATGTTAATAATTATTGAGAGTTAAAAGGTCTAACCTAAAATACTAGAAATTTATATGTTGCATCTTAAAAAGTGCCTGTTATTTGTGTGGTTGTAACATGAATTAATTCACTTGAACTCAAATTATCTAGTACTCATTCGAATCATTATTCGAAATACGAGTATCTTCTGATACCGAATCATGATCCTTCTCCAGTGACTTTTGGCTTTCAAATTCGGATGACTGCGAAGCATCAACTGGGGTTGTATGGCCATGATGATGATGATGGGAAAGTTCATCCTCACTTGTGTGTCCGTGATGATGATGGGGATGCTCATCTGCAGTTGTGTGTCCATGATGATGATGATGGGGAGGTTCATCTTCAGTGTTGTATCCATGATGATGATGGGGTAACTCATCTTCAGTTGTGTGTCCATGGTGGTGAGGAGGATCAACATGAGTGGTGTGATCAGGAACGTTTACTCTGGATCTATTTCTTCTCATAATATTAATCGAGTGTAGCGTGGCAACTACGACTGTCAGTACTAGTACAGCATTGATACTAATGATTATGTTTTCTATGATGGACGCATTTTCTGTTAAAAATTCATTTATTGCCTCGCGGCAGCCTTTTTGGTACGCATTATGCACAGTGCAATTAGTGATACCACTTTCTAGCTTACAGCAGGAGTATGGCACTTTTCCATAGTCCAAGACACCATCAACACCACAGCATTTAAACGTTTCTTGAATAAAATCCATACTTGTTTCCGCATGATCGTGGGTTCGTAAAGTTGATGCAAATATGAGTTTCCAGAGATTTAATAGCTTTTCGCGCACATGGTCTAATGTAACGCACCGGCTTGTCTTTAAAACAATCATGAATAATATAATTTGTGTAACCGTTGCAAAAATTATCGCTCCTAGGTATAAAATAGCAGAGATAAGAGTCTCTGTGACAATCGTAATGAGTCCTAATGTATGCACTAGTATTAAAATTGCTGATTGAGCTATGAGTCCATACGCCATGATTTGCTGCGGTAACCTATCCGACAGTGCTTTGATATGTTTAAATGATGCTATTCTAATACTGAGTAGAAACCCAGAAATCAAAAGAAGTATTGCAGACACGACGCACATTGTATTCAAAATAATCAGCACGACTCTTGTCACAGGATAAGAGAAGCTTCGCTTCATCTGACGCGTCAGTCCACGGGGTAATGGCTGCAAATAAAGTTCAAAGTTAATATGTGCTGTGACTTAATCAAACACAGTAAATTACCATAATTTAAGTATAAAATTTTCAAACTCATTTTAAGTTAAAAGAAACTGAAATTTCCAACGTGCATAGCCAAAATTTGTTAAAAGCATAAATTAAAGTTAAAAGAGATTTCAAGATAAAACTGGAAAGCTTCAATTTTGACACTGAGACGTAAATATGTAATAAATGCTGCCAAAACTACTCGATTGATGCCTTTTAAAAGGAAATAAATGGACAGACGGATAGTTTCAATTTATAGGAGTTTAAAAAAGAAGACAAAGATGTTAGCTTTTTTATGAGATGAGATATGAAACGCGACAAATGTATAGTCTTTCCATTGAATACTGAAAAGAAAAATATCATTATTATTCTTCTTTTTTTTTATCTCTGAGAGCTGATCATGATTTTTTGGACTAGATGTTCACGAAAAGGACTAGAACACATTATATATTATGTGCCCCTTATACCGATGTGTTAAACATTGTCTGGGTGGCACAAAGGAAGAAGCGACGTAATGTGAATGCAGATCGCGCGAGCGTTGTGCGACGAAGAAAGAGTGATGGAGATTGTAGTAGGGAATGGAGGTAATTAAAAAAAAAAAATTATCACTTCCATTCCCCACCACTCTCTCCCTCACTCTTTCTTCATCGAATGGTGCTCGTGCGATCTGAAATTCACACTTTGTCGCTTTATCAGCTGTGTCTTCCAGACTTCTTCTTCGTAGCACTACGGCCCCTCTCGGGCCTTCGCTTCCTGCAAATAGCGCCTCCAACTGTGTAATGATTATTCGTCTACGTCCGCTCGAACGAAATCGGAACCGACCTCTCATCGGGTCTAGACGTGAAGTCTGAGTCGTGCCAACAAATGGTACCAACCGGTCAACCAGTCCGTGCACCCGTAATCCATTTCGCGGTGGCTGCTTGTCGGGCAGCTAGCTCGGGCAGCGATTTCGGTCGCAGGTCTTTACATGGATTACGCTCAATTACCTAGTACTCATTCGAAATGCCCGTTTCAAACGCGTCAACAATTCAAACATACGGAAGCGACACCTATCTCTACGTTATTCCGTTTTTCTTCCATTATATCAGTCAATTACAAAAACCTAAATTCAATTTCGCGTTCCCGAACTTCACCGACGCGGTACCGAAAAATACATTACGTTAATACAATCCCGAAGAGCTCTACGCAAATAAAAAGACAAGGAAAACTAAGGTACCGCATACCGCACGCGATGCGAAACGGGACATCTGCGGATTTCTTAAAACCCTACTCTTGTAACGGCATATCTACGGGTGGGCTGGAAAGGAAAGTCTGATGGTTAATTAGCAAATCATGATTTATTTGTTAGAAAATTTCCCTACAATGACATTTAATAATTCCAATAATTCCATTCTTATTCAGTCATTATATAGTTCCGTTTTTAAAATATTACGGTAAGAAGTATAAAGTATAGGACAGTAAAATTATCAAAAAAAGTGATATTATGCAAGTAGCAAAATAATATATGAAAAGGAATCCTTGCAACAAGAGCTATGATTGTAAGGAATAACACGTAGGGTCAGGCAGTTTATTTACATGTGTGTGCATATACTCGTATATATTCCTTTGGTACGAATTAACAAATTTTGTAGCATTTTAAAAATATATTCATGAAAATTGTGACAATAAAATAATTTATTCTCGGCATTAATAAGAAACGCTCTTGAATGCAGCCAATTTATAACAACAAACTATGAAGGGCTTTAAGGTACTAAAACGTACCGAATATTTAACAGGTTTGCTTACATATTATCCTCGGAATAGAGATTTATTCAAGCATCGCTCGCTCATTGACTGGTTAACTTAAATAAAGCGCTCACATTCCCTGTGATTCTGCTGAAGAGAATATAAGAGAGAGTGGGAAGCTCGTAGACCATTTT
The DNA here is from genome assembly GCA_963969285.1 of Odontomyia ornata. Lineage (NCBI taxonomy): Eukaryota > Metazoa > Arthropoda > Insecta > Diptera > Stratiomyidae > Odontomyia > Odontomyia ornata. The sequence goes on from OZ017741.1 coordinate 194,813,091, forward strand.
TTTTTTCAAGGTGTAAAACAATCATCCATCGCCCCTTACATAAGAGCGTGGTTTTTCGCTACGCGCATCGGAAACGGTTTTCAATTTCAGGTGCTGCAAAAATCCACAAGATTGGGATTTTGTGTTGGCTGGGTAACGATTTGTCCTTTACATTCTTGCATGCGCACAAATACAAATGTTACTGCTTAAAACAGTGATTGTTGCTGAAGAGAATTCGGATTGTAAGTAATGTTACCCTCATTTTTCATTCTATTTTCTGTGAGTTTTGCAATGGGGCGCTTTAGGTCATAATGAAAAGAAATCTTTAATTTAAAGTAGGATTTTTAATATAGGTTAGTGTTTATGTTTGAACACGCTTTCGTGAAATTAATTACACTAACTATGAATTAATAATGCAAAAGGTAATGAGTTTGCTTTTACCCAATTTTGTTGACGTTTTCGAACCATTTACTTTAACCTCGAGGGACTCAATAACCAACCTAACACATGCTTGGCAATAAAAATCCACGCTCCCAAGCTAATAAAGCTTAGAAAACAGATATCTTTCGAGAAATTAAAATAACAAGGAAAGATCCACCGAACAAGAGAAGAAATATTACCTACTGGTCATAGTTCTTTTCTTATATATCATGAACAACTTTAGCGCCACGGTTTTTGGCGCGGTTTAGAATAATATCGAGCTCCTCAACTTCAAATGCAACATCTTTCGCTCCGTCTCTATGTCGCATTAAATGACGACCATGCTCCTCATTGTCGGGCTCATAAGCGGATACAAAAACGAGAATTATCTTATTTTGTTTGACTGCATGCCTGGCGTATTTTCGATGTCCAGTTTCTAACCCTTTATAACCCAAAGGCTCAAAACCCATCCGTTATGTATAAAAACTTGCTGCCTGCTTGGCATTTCCAATGTAAAATGTAATGTGATCGAATGATAAGAATTGTCCTCCTTGGGGCTGTGAAAATTTATTGTTAATTGCGATTAATACAAAAGTCTTAAGCGAGTAATTTACTTTTGGCCCTTTGTCGGTATATGTGGTCAAACTCACATTTTAGCACTTTGGAATCTTAGAAAGAATTTGTAATTTCATAACTTTTCGATAGAAATAATCTAAAAAAATAAATTGCTTGCAGTTACCAAAAGTTCGCAAACTACAATAAAGTACCAATGAATATCTAGTACACTAAATTATATAGTATGTAAATTGATAAGCATTTGGATAAAAGACCTCAAAGAACTTACTCGCGCTCGCCATGTGGCTGTCAACTCAACTTGACATTCCACGACAAAACTCGACGTGGGATGGGAAGTCGTCGCAATTGACGCGAGATGAGAAGCCACATTTATTACAACTGTCTCAGCCCATTAAACACGTTCTCCAATTTTGAAATCCGAGCAGTGATGAACTGTCTTCGTCGACTGAGTCAGACCAGTGTTTTCTTGGTTTCTCCACTGAATTCCGCCCTTCAGTTCTCCCAATGAATACCTTTTTGTGTATCCGTTGTTCGTCCATACGTTTCATGTATCCAGCCCATTGCAGCCTCAGGTCCCGTCGCTCAAAGGCGGTCAATATATTTGCGGATGCTTGGGTTAGGGTCCATGTTTCACACCCATAGCATAACACAGGTCTTATCACAGATTTGTATACTTGGAGCTTTCTTTTCCTGTGTATGCAGCTGGTCGTCAAACTCGTCAAAACTGGAAAAAATATTTTATTTGCGAGCTGTATTCTTCGGCGTATTTTGTCACTTTCGTAACTTATTCTCGTTATTTTGGCGCCCAAAATCCATAAATTCGCTCACAGTTTTGATACTGATTATTTGCAAAAAACAACAAGAAAGGAATTAACATGAGTATGACACTTTGAACTTATAAAATATGATAAGATATTTAACAGTAATAATTAATTACAAGTAATATAATGAACTAAGTAAATGAAACCAGAAGCAAGTGATAACGTATGCTGTAAAAAGTTTAAAAAATTTTATTTAAAGTAAAACAATGATGAAAAGAGGAAAAAATAAGTAAAATATAAAAACTTAATTATTAACCACGATCAAATGCGTAATATTCGAAACCTGGTGAGTAAAATAATGGCTTATGTGGATCTAATTAGGAAGGAGTAATTAACGAGGAATTATCTACACAAAGTGATTTGATAGGTGAGATATAACGACTAACAATCGATCAAATAATTCCCTTACAACTGGGTCAGGGTGAGAACCCCAAGAGGTTAAGCGCTTCATTCTCTGCTCGATCATAAAAAATAGGATTGGTCTAATTTTGGTCTCATCGTAAAGTATACTGTTTGTGAAATGTTTTTTGTTTGGCCTTCTGTGTTTTGATAAGCAGTTTCTAAGGATTTTGTGTTCAATAGGTAATAATTGGACGAAGAAGTGTTTTATACATTAAAAGTTTAGTACTGCAACTTACAGATTTGCTTAAAAGAAGAGGTGATAATGCTACAGATGCAACAACTGCTTTTCTCAGAATCGACCGAACATGGCAAGTTAATTTTAGCCTATGATGTAATTGAATGCCTAAATATTTCATTGAAATTTTGAGAAGAATATTATGCCCATCAATTGATAAAGAGAGTAATTTACTTTCAGCTGGAACATTTCTGTGACCTTTCCCATAAGCATTACGAAAGCAAATTAACCCACGTTTTCAGGGTTACTTTTCAGATCCCAATCAAACATATATTTTTTAGCACTTGAAAATGAAAATTAATTTTGTTTAAAGCTGTTAAAGGACTTGTGTCGCTTGCAAGAAGGATAATATCGTCCGCGTAAAGAAACATTTTAAAATTGTCATTTATCTTATTTTGATGACCGCAAAGAATATCTGCCAAATTTAAATTGAATCGTCAAGAATAGAACCCTGAGGAACACCAGAATATACACTTATTAAAGAAGAGTAGCAACTACCTATTTTAATAGGTAAACTACGGTTTGTAATAAAACATAAAAATACGAGCTAAAGGAATAGAGCAGTTACAATTTAAAAGCTTGTAAACTAAACTTTTTAACCAAACCGAATCGAAAGCCTTTTCAAGATCAATTGTACATGCCAGTGTAACATCCTTGTTTCGCAAACCAGAAGAAATTTTATCATGAACGGATAAGATTGTGTTGCACAGTACCCGTAAACCCTATGTGTACTGGCATGCGCTGAGAGCTTGAAATGATGTGTATCCTATATACACATCAAGGCTGCCGTGAAGAAAGGGATATTCCTATATAATCACTTACCTGCTGCTTTATACTGTCACCTAGGTCAGTGAAAAGGTGCTTTTGTTCAATGATTTAATTTTTATTTTATTCTTTGTTTGGTTATATAATTACACATTCAGTTGACTATATTAATATTAATAACATATTTTGCTATTGAATTCTTTTAATAACTAATTTATTACAGAGACGTATAAAGTTCGAGCATTAATGGAGCTTGTAAAATTTGCGATTTATATTTACTTTGATTATATTTAATAATTTTTCAGAAGGAAAAGGAAATTCGAAGAAACCAATCTATTTATTTAAGCTTTAACTGTCGCTCGGGCTGACGCCTTGAGCGCGCAGTTACATTAACGAATCAATTGATTAATAATCCAACTGCTAGCCCCAGGAACAAAGCCTTGGGACGCTAATACTCGGGCTAACGCCTTGAGTACGCAGTCAGATAAATAAATCAATCAAATATTAGTTCAACTGCAGGCCCCGGGGATTACTGCCATGGGGCGCTTATACTCGAGCGGATGCCTTGAGTACGCAGTTGAACGTATCCTAAATTCGCTTATCCCGGTCTACGTGCCTTGGGATAGAATAAGCTTGGGCGCACGCCTTGAGCCAGCGAATGGAGAAATACTTCTCGATTTTCTTATTTCTATAATTTTTTTATACTATAATTATGCTGACTTTATTGCTTACCAACTAAAATAATGAAGACAATTTACCATTTAGCCCAGTCATATTAGGGCTTTCACCTCGGAATGAAAGATAATAAGCTGCAAATTGGTATGAACCTTTGTTTTGTCATTTTAAATGTTGTCTCAAAAGTCACAATCGTTATCGTGTCCGCGTCTCAAGATATTCAAGGTCAAAGGTCACAAAAATCGGTTTTTCGCGAATATCTGGCTTCCTATCGGTTAAATGAGATTTGCATTTATTATAAAAGTTGTAGGCTATAAAATTCCCTACAACTTTTGTTTAAACTTTTTTTTCATACGACCAACCGTTTTGAAGGTAGAGCGCGAAGAGTGCACATCGTACAGTCATATACGGCCTAATGCAAGGTCAAGCGTGAGTTATGGTTATCAGTACGTTATAAAGTCAATTATTTACTTGGAAATTATAATTATTAAACAATGCCTATTATTTATGTACTAACTATTAATTATTTATATTTAATTAAAGTAAGTAACTTGATTATTTATATATAATTATCAGAGCGCGAGAAAATAGGCACGATAAATGCCGATTTTAGGCACCTAAATAGTCTCGTAAAATAGCAAAAATAGGCACGAAAATAGGCTTTATTCCCCAAAATAGGTACAAAAAAGTCTCGTAAAATAGCAAAAATAGGCACGAAAACAGGCTTAATTCTCCAAAATAGGCACAAAAAAGTCTCGAAAAAATGCAATAAAATAGATATTTGTTCAGTTTATTTGGAAATTTTATTTTTCTATGATTGAAATGAAATATTTTATTTGTTTCCGCGGTTACAAAGCACAATACAATGTTGTTTCAAATTATGAAATAAAAAGCTTCGACGTTTGATGGTTAAAACATCTGCGTACATTGAAAATGAACGCTCGACATCCGATGATGTAGTTGGACAAAATTTGTATAGCGCAAGTTCAGCTGGTGAAAGTTCCAATAAAAATTGTTCTGTTGGCTGTGCACGATGATTCAAAACATTGTTGATTTCAACAATAGTTTTGAAACCGGGATTTCTTTGAAGTACTGCTTCCATCTTGCGGCCAAATGCTGGTTCATCCAATGCGTTCAGTGATACACGGATGGATGTGATCAAATCAATGCTTTCGTTCAATGGTAGCCCTTGTGTTTCCAGTTTGATTGTTGCTGATACCAGCTGTGCAAAATGAGTTTTGATATATGCTAAATCAGTTTTGATAGTATCGTCAGCAAATAGCTCCTTGGCCGTCTTAATCGCTTCAGAATCGTCGCTATCGAATGAATCAATTACAGACTTGACCGGTTCAAAATGATCGCAGTAGTATATTGCTGCTTTCAGCCATGTACACCAACGTGTTATAATTGGCTCAGGAGGAAGCGCCAAATCTGGATTCATTTCTTTGAACTTCTTTTGCCGAGAGGGTGTCTGTAAAAATACAGTTTATAAATTTGAATAATTATTTGTTTGGTGATTTTTATCAAATGAAATTGAATTATTCAACTAGTTTCATTTTTTAAGCATACCTTTACAAAAACGGCTTTCACTTTCGATATCAATCGATTGACATTCGGAAATTTGGTGCGAATACATTCAGCAACTCGATGCAGCCCATGGGCAAAACAAGTCAAATGAATCATTTTTGGATATAGAATTTTCAGTGAGCCCATGGCTGCAATCATGTATGCTGCTGCATCCGTCAGAACAGCACGCACATTATTGTATTGAATACCTAATTCAAACAATAAAAATTCTTAATTCAAATTGTTTACGCAATCGATAACAATAACCAAAAAAACAAAAAATAAGCAAACCATCTGGCCAAAGCAATAGCAGCGAGTCGTTGAAAAATTTGGCCATACTGGAAGCATTAGCATTTTCGACAACATCCATGTTCGATAGATAGCACTTTTCACGCTCTGGAATGTTTTCATCGCCATCCAAAATTCCAAAAATGAAATTAACAACCAGTCTTTGTTCCTTATCGGTCGTCTCATCAATCGACACCCAAATGTTTTTATTCTTTGCTTTTTCAAGAAGCGATGCCATGCATTGATCGTACAAATTGGGTACATATTTGTTCCGTAGTGTGAATTCACTTGGCAATGTTTTTTTTGTGTACTTTTCAAAGAATTGTACGACGGATGGATGAACGGCTTTCTTCAAAGGAATGTTTGCTTCTAAAAACATTTTGCAAAAGTCCATCTCGAATTCGTTGATTTTTTGTTCTGGACGTGGTTGTTGATGTTGCGTCAGTAAACTTTGTTGGAGCGATGGACCACTGTTTGAACGATCTCTCTTTTCAACATTGTTCTGGTGTGTTTTGGTAGCAATGTGTTGCTTCACATGGGAAAGTTTGTCAGCGGTTACCTCGCACTCACAATATTTGCAAAATAAAATCGAATTATCTGTACGAAAAACGGCCGGATATTCTCTGACCATTCGCGCACGAAATTCACGAGGAGTTTCCTTTGTTTTACCCATTTTGATGTATTGAAATTGAAACGCACCCAATGAAAATCGAAACTCAAATGACGACACTGTTGTATCGCTATAGATTATTTTTATTTACGTAACTCATTTGCTTGTGATTTATTGGATAAACAGAATTTAGTAAGCAGCGCATTGAAAAAACGTAGAACGTTCATGATGTATTTTTAACATTCAACATATATGAATTGTTATTCTGTGCTTTTGAAATCACTTTATTTACGAATTTAAAATGTATGTGAGCTCAAATTGTAATTTTTGAGCAGAAAAAATAACAAAATAGGTTTTTTTAGGCTCGATGCATCAAAATAGGCACGATGGACCAAATTTGGCCAAAATAGGCAAATACCTAGGTTCTAGGCAAATGCCTAGAATCTCGCGCTCTGATAATTATTCATATTTAACTATTTAAGTATAAAATATTATTAATTCTGGATTATATATTTTAGTTTTATTTTAAGTTAAAATGATAGTAAGAGTATATATTTTACACATATTTTTATTTATTATTAAATACGGCATAATATACATTTATCAAAATGTGAGTTCAAATATCAAAAGTATCTTTGTTGATTTTAATTGTAATGAAATTGGAAATGGAAGCTAATTATCTTCTTCTTGTTCGTCGTCTTCTTCTTCTTGTCGCTCAAAAATGTTCGATTCATTGTCATCATCCTCATTATCTGTCATGTTCATCTCCAAACCTTCCAGAATATCGGGATCATATGTATTTTCTTCATCGGGATTACTTGGATACAGTGAAGCGTTGAGGCAAGCTTGTCCGTTGCACTGGCCGCAAGCTAAAGAACATTGTAGCCCTGATTTTCTGCATCCACAGCGGGAACCACAACCATTTTTGCAATTGCAAAATATTACGTTTAGTAGTTCGGCTGGTGCTGGAGGTAATAACGTTCGTATGGGCTCCAGGATTTCATTTTCAAGCATCCAGCCCCATTCTTTAGGTTCTAAGTCCTTCCCTAACCACGTTTGAATCTGGTAGTAGACACGTTTTATGTGTTGATGAGCTGCTACACTTGTTGGTGGAAGTGTTGACAGTTGTACAGGTTTATTTAGTTTTGTAAATTTGATGAATTGCGTGTAGCGGAAATGATCAATGTTGTCCTCAGATTTTGGAGCATTATATAATGCCAACAAGATGCGCACTCCATTTTCTAATAATGTTTGTTTTGGGCAGTTTTCTTGTTGAAATACTTCCACCAGTTTATCTAAATCAGGAATTTTTTCCAATGCTCTAGTAACAGTTTTTTTTCCTTTTTTAAATAGCGCAGAAGTCGTGTCACAGCCACTGAATGCGTGTAAAAATAAAATGTGCTTTTTAGTACGAGGATATTGGTCAAAACTTTTAGTAGAATATATTTGTGTTTTGACATTGCCTTTGCCAACTTTTTTCAAAAAAATTTCCTGATGATGTGACTGAGTACGTCCAATTAAAATAACGAGCAAATCGATATCTTCTCCTATGATGACAGCAGTCTTTTGATGTTCTGATAAGGCAATAGCTGTGTCAATGATGAGAACATCAGCATCATCTCTGGCTTGTTTTGTTGTGATATTAACAGTTTTAAATTTTTCAACAAGCATGTCGATAAATTTTTTTTTATTAGACCGATTTGATAAAAATTTTTCTTGACTGATTGGCACAACCATTGTTTCGTCAAAACAAACTTCATATGATTTTGAAAGTGCAGCAGTTCTATCAGTATATGACTGTACGATGTGCACTCTTCGCGCTCTACCTTCAAAACGGTTGGTCGTATGAAAAAAAAAGTTTAAACAAAAGTTGTAGGGAATTTTATAGCCTACAACTTTTATAATGCAAATCTCATTTAACCGATAGGAAGCCAGATATTCGCGAAAAACCGATTTTTGTGACCTTTGACCTTGAATATCTTGAGACGCGGACACGATAACGATTGTGACTTTTGAGACAACATTTAGAATGACAAAACAAAGGTTCATACCAATTTGCAGCTTATTATCTTTCATTCCAAGGTTGACCCCTTTTTTTTACCTAATATGACTGGGCTATTAAAAGATCAAAGTTCAACAACAAAAACAGTTTAATGTATTTAGTGCCATCTCTCTGTGACTGGTGCAACCACAAAGCTAAAGCTTTCGCTCGATTTGCAATACATGTAACCAATTCGTTCCTTTCCTGATTACTAAGTTCGGAGTACCATCTGGACCAAAAGATTTTTTATTATTCAAATTTACTATTATAGATTGGATTTCATCAAAGCTGGTAAAAAAATCTTGAAAATTTAAACAAGTGGAATGTGAGGAGCGATTATTAAGAGAAAATATTGTCAAGAAAGATCCTTCAAAACCCAAACTAAAAGAATTGACTTTACTCTCTACAAGTTCTTTTAAAGCATTGTTACCAGAAGGTTTTCACCGCAGAGATTATTGTAAAAGAAGGAGCAAACGTTAAATTTTTCATCAGTCGTAACATATGATTATCCATTAAAACGAATAGGATCCCTACATCGGGTGTTGCCCAGGGATCTATCCTTAGTCCGGACCTGTGGAACGTGTCTTACGACGGGCAACTGAGACTTGAAATGCCAGATGAGTCGCGCTTGGTCGGCTATGCAGATGATGTTGCGGGTCTGGTCGCTAGACGCACCGTTGAACAAGCGCAACTTAGTCTAGGTATGCTAATGCGCCGAGTGAGGGACTGGATGACTGCTCGCGGGCTCAGTTTAGCACTGGAGAAAACCGAAGTGGTCATCTTGACAAAAAAGAGAATCCCTAGAGTAAGGATGATCAGTATTGGCGACTGACGAATCGAATCGAAGCTAGCGGTGAAGTACCTGGGGCTACTGATCGACTCGAAGATGAGTTTCTCTGAGCAAATCAGGGCAACGGCTGAGAAGGCTTCTTGGGGAATATCGGCTCTGAGTCGACTTATGGCCAACGTAGCGGAACCCAGCCCATCAAGAAGACGCCTCTTGATGAGTGCTGTGGGATCAGTGCTACTGTACGGAGCAGAGGTATGGAGCGACGCTCTCAGCAAGAAGGTATACCGAAAACGTTTGGCACAGGTACAGAGAAGAGGAGCACTGATAATTGCATCTTCGTACCCGACAGTCTCTAACTCGGCGCTGAGACTTATTGCAGGCGTGATACCTGTCGGTCACCTGGCTAGAGAGCGCCGCGCTATTTACCTGCGCCGAAACGAGGATGCGAGGGAGATGATTGTCCGCGAGGAGAGACAGCGCTCATTCAACGATTGGCAGCAGTCTTGGGTCAATTGCACGAAGGAAAGATGGACTGTGCGTCTCATCTCGGATGTGAGACCGTGGCTAAATCGAAGGCAGTGTGAGACTGACTTCTATCTGACCCAGCTTTTGAGTGGGCATGGGTGTTTTCAGTCTTACCCGCATAAGATCAGTAAGTCCCGGTCTCCCGATTGTCGGTTTTGCCCAGGAGAGGAGGACAATGCCTGTCACACATTTTTTGCGTATACAAAATGGGTCAGGCTGTGAAGAGAACTCTATAGGGAGACGGGAAAGCTCACCCCGGACAATATAGTTGCGGTGATGCTTGAATCGGGAGGCACATTATGCTCGGGCGGTCCTAAAATATAAAAGAGACTCACAGCAGCCGGGGGCGTTGGGGCTGGGGGATCGCTCTTCTGGCATTTCCTCTTCCCCTCTCCCCTCCCGCTAGGAAAGGGACTCCCCAGCTTGAAGGCGCCCCATGGCGAACAAAACGAGACCTGGCCTGAAGTAATGTGTCAAACGGTTCCAGGCTGAGTTCTCAGGTTGACAGGGGAGGTGTTTAGTGGGTAGTTCAGTCGCGTATGGGAGTCCTACACTCTGTGCACAAATAGTATTCACCTCCCTACCACAAAAAAATAGGATCCCTGGAAATATTCCAATCATTTGATAACCGGCCAGTCAAGTTATGTATTTCTTTAAAAACACGTGAGGATGGCTTCATAGAAGAAAGTCGTAGTTTATATGCCGTATCCAGTTCAAGACGCAACTTGTCTTTTATAATTTTACTTAGGCAATTAATTTGTGAACGAAGAGGAATATACTGTGGATTTACTCTATTGTAATTTTCGCGAAAAAATCTTTTAAATTTCTGCTGCCATTTACTTCTAGTATGAATTAAATGGAGCGTTGATGGGGAAAGATTGGCATATTTTTAGATATTAAATTTTCTGGCAGATGCAAAAGAGTCCATGCATAAAGAAATCATAGAAGAGAGAACATGAATTGACTCATCGACTTGTTGGTTGTTGAGTACACGCTCATCCGGGTTTTGTCTGCCAAGAGATCAGATAACTGTTCGTCAAAGCAAGGCCAATCAACATTCTCAAATGAGCGAAATAAGGAAGGACGAGGAATAATTGGATATAAGTTAGCAAGAGGAAGCGTAAGAAAAAGAGAATGGTGATCAGAAGGAGCTGCAATCGAGAAACAGTAATGTGTTACACAATGAGAATTTAGAAGTGAAGGCGAAATCAGGAAATTATCCAAGAAAGAAGATCCTCTGGAAAAATTAGGAATGCCTGCATTAATAACGGATATGGAAGTGCTGTTGCCTAACATTAACCAATTGTTAATAGTTCTACCGTTAATGTTAAATGTGCTATCACCCAAACTAGGATGTCTTGCATTAATGTCTCCTGTCCAAATGAAATCATCAAATTCGTTTGAGAAATTTAATAATTGATCAAAATCAGAGAAAAGTGATTGGCGGAGGGAAAAAGCAAAGAATTTAAAAATAATTTAAGAATATGACCACCAGCACCACGCATATATAAACAAGCGAAAGTTCAAGAAAAAGATGAGAATTCATTCGAATTCGGAAAATGGTATGTTTTGAATTAGCAAGGATGGCTGTATCTCTACCAATATCATTGCAAAACATTGTGTAATTTGGAAATTGTGATTTGTGCCCTACACTTAGCCGAGTTTCGTTTAAAAAAACAATGTAAGGCACAAACTCATCAAGAATATTTTGGAGAGTGATCCACTTATCATGAGTTTGTATAGAATTAATGTTCATTGCAATAATTTTTAAGTTATTTATTGCTCGCAATGCTAATAAAAAGACAAAAGACAGTATGAAGACAGATACGCTAAAGTGGAGAATAGATTCATTATTTAATTTAGAAAGGCAGTTTTCGGACTCATTATTTGATTTTAAAACATTCGAGTAAAGCAAATTGTTATTTGTTTGAATAAAAGAGGTACTTGGGATGTTATAATATTAGGTGAAATAATATACGACATGGGATTTGCTTTTGCAGCACTTTTTTCTGCCAACTTTAATCTTAATTTTACTTTTTCTGGACAGCCAGAAAAGTTAGCTGGTTGACCAGTAGAGGAGCATAACACGCAAAACACAGGAGGAGTATCAGCGTTATTCAGACTCATCTCAGATTTCTTTGAAAATAATCGTTTTCCGCGATCGCAATGCTCTGGAATTTCTTTTTGAAAATAATCGTTGTTCTTGATCGCAACGTCCTCGGATTTCTTTTTGAAAATTTTTGACACGTGAATATTTTCTTCCATAAAGAAAAATGAAATCGTTGTCCTCAATCGCAAAGGACAAATTCCTAGCCATGCAATATTTGCACAAATTTCCTCCTCCGTCCAATCAGGAAATGCTAGATTTCCTATTTTCCAATTCTCTAATCAAATATTTTAATAGATTAATTATATTTGACACAATCAAAAACACAACAAATAGGACTACTGCCACCGAACCCCAAATAAATGAAAGTAATTTTGAAATCATGTATAACCCGAAACCATTGGGATAAATATATGTAGATCGAGAAAAGCATGGAAAAGCAATCACCCTTCAATTTCATTGGTTCTGTCAAAAAGATTCATTTTCTCTAAGCAATCAAGCAGTTTTACCTCAACGACTGGCTAGCTCTACTTTTGGCTTCAAAATTAAACATTGTTATTTTTAGTTTGGTTAATTTTAATATTATAATTTATGTTTAACTGAAATAATTCATCAATTTTTATATTTTTTTTAACAGAAAGTCAGACGCAGCTAAATTAAATGAAATGGTAACTAACATGATTATAATAAATAAATGACTGAAATTTTTATTGTAATGATGTTCGCAGGTAAATTTTCTGCAAAATATCCTAAGAACGAACTGTTTAGTACGAACTGTCACTTACCCGGTGACAAGGGTGGTTTTAATCGTTTTTAATTCACTTTGTGTTCTGTGTGCATTGCTCCTGCTTGTGGTCGGTGTGCTCTACTACCTGAAAGTAGCGTCATTTAAAGTCACCAAGGATGTTGAAGGCATTTGGCCACAAGAAATGATCGCCTACGGGCTCATTTTGCAATCAGCAATATTAATGATTGTGCACGCATTAGGACTAGCAACTGTCGTTACTGAGATCCTGATGTTTTCAGTCATATTCACAGGGTTCATGGTCCTGGCATTGACCACGCAGTTCATTTTGTTTGCAGTCATTTTTAGAACGAGCGCAAACATCACGTTTGAAGGAGTACAAGAGAAGTTGGTCTCGATATGGAAGCTGATATTTGGAGCATCTGGCAGAACTCAAAGTACGGCAATTACAAACATGGGTATAATTCAGGAGACATTTAAGTGCTGCGGTGTGGATGGGGCAATGGACTACAAAGACGGAAAACTACCGCACTCTTGCTGTGAAATAAAAACGGATCGTTGCACTGTGCAAAACGCCTATGAAAAAGGATGTCAACAAGCCATAAATGAGTTTCTCAAGGAGAATTCAGCAGCGATAGAATACGTTATCATTGGAATTGGTGCAATTTTACTTGCTACAACTGTAATAGCTATATGGCATACATTGAATATGATGCGACTAAAAAGTAATAGTGGCAGTCCGGTGGACGAAGATGAAAACGAAAACCACTTCTTTTCAGACGGAGAAATAATGCCCCACGGTTCTATTAAATCACAAAGTAGTCTAATAAATATGCGATAAATTTTAAAAAATTGTTTTATCATGCTCAACGTAGGATGGCTTTAGAAGCACATCAAGAAGTATGTTAAAACTATGCTCAGCAAAGCGTAGAAAGCTTCTAAGGGTGTTCTTATTGTACACTATTTATGTAGACATGCCTTTTTTGGTTTTCAGCTAATTATTGAAAGTCAAAGTCAAAAGCGCTTTATTCAATACCGTTATAAATTTTAAAAGAATATAAAGCAAATTCCAAACAATAACAATACAAAAGCTTAATGGCCTTCTAAATTTATACGTTATTGGTTAAACACATTTTATCAAAAAAAAACTATGGCAAAAAGTTGTCAAAAATACAGAGAAAGTTCCGCGTATTAATGTGTTCGGTCAAAGCAGAATGGACATGGTTCGGCTATTGGCAGCCGAAAATAAAGTAACCAACTTCGAGATTAAAATAATAAATGCCGAAAAGTTACGAACGAAATCACTGGTTGATTTCAAATCAGCTGAAAATGCTCTAAATTCTGGGGAAATTCCACACCACATATACCCTGAAAAGTGCGGAGAAGATACCGTCGCTAAAAGGAGCAGCACCAGAAATTGAATTTATCTCCGTTAAAACGTTCGCGACAAGAACGTCGACGGTAGAAAAAAAATTTACCACTTCATTTAGTGCAGATATCAAATGGAAACAGGATTATTTGTGAAGGATTGGATAAACTTGCCCTGATTGGAACACATTTTGAATTGGTTCATCTACCAAACCCTGAGAGAGGGAATGAAATATTTTCAGAGGTCGTTGAAGCAAAAGTTTCCGACTTCAAATCAAGCCTGAACGGCCAATCAATTCTTCATTTCAATGAAACATTGACATCTGACCTCATACCGAGCTTGAATCTTATTGATTATTTCGTCGGCTATGCAGTTTTGTGTTTCATATTTCGCAGGATAAACAACAAGAAATCATGTGGTACTGATGGTATTCCAAATGTAGCTCTCCGACATTTGCCGGAGGTCGCTATTCGGAATTATTGCATATTGTTAAACAACATGTTGAACAATTCATATTTCCCAAATGAGTGGAAAAGGGCTAAGGTATTTCCGATCTTGAAGAAAGGAAAAGAATCGCTCCTGTCATTAATTTTAAAAATTAATTAATTTTTTGCAAAAGTCAGTTTCAAACAATTGCAATATTTTTTTACGAGCCAGTCAAAAGCAAATTTTGATTTTATTGGGAAAACTATCACCGTCGATATTATTCGAGCATTTATCGAATACCTGAAATTCATTTCCTGAAGAAATATCAAAAGTGGAAATACGTTCAAGGGAAGTCCCGGTCTGAGAACATTCCCTCCAGTCTCGCTGCGAAAGCGACGAGATGGAGGAGCCCGATGGCTTCAGCCATCAATCAGGATCATGCCCATCGCCAATGATGATGGGCGAAAAAAAACTAAAAAGAAGTCACGAGAATAAAGCAGAAAAACCGACAATCCTATCGGTTACGGAAATCGAACAGCTTATCCACGAAAAAGATAGAGCTGAAAAAATCGAAAAAGAAAATGAAGAACTCAAGCTGCGAGTTAAATCTTTGGAAGCACTTGTTGGAACGTTAACGTTCAACAAGGATAACGAAAGCAAGAAAGGCCGACAAACAAACCCAAAAACCGAAGAAAAGAAAATTAAAAAGCCACAGGAAGAAGCTCATCAAGAGGATGTCCTCAGCGCAGGAGGCGCAAACGAAAGCAAGAATTATTATGCAGCGCTAGCTGGTCTGGAAGAAACAATGGACGTTGAAGAGGATACAGGTAAAACGTCAAAATTAGATAGTGATTTCATTGAATATCTTAGAGTTAAAAACCGGGAGAAAAAACCAAAAGGTTTGTCTGCTGGTCCATCTGCTGGTCCGTCCGTTAACATTAATGAAAAAAAAGAGAAAGTCCCACCAATCAATGTGTTTGGGCAAACGGGAAAAGATATGGTTCGGCTTCTGGCAGCCGAAAATAAACTAAAAGATTTTCAGATAAAAAGAGTCAATGCCGATAAGTTGACAATAAGGACAAAGTCGCTTGTTGATTTCCAGGCAACAAAAAGTGCCTTAAATTCTGGAGATGTTCCGCATTTCACGTACACCCCGAAAAGCGAGAAGAACCAAACCTTTTTATTGAAGGGTCTGGACTGTGGTGAGGACACAATCGATCTCCTTCAGGTGCTGCAAGAAGCTGCACCAGAAATACAGTTTATTTCAGTTAAAAATTTTGCAACGAGAAGATCGATTGTGGAGCGCAAAAACTTGCCTCACTACTTAGTCCAAATTTCCAGCAAAAGTAGTTCGAGTGCCCTGCAGAAAATACGGTACTTGAACTTCCGCGTGGTGAGGTGGGAACGCCTCCAGAAAAGTGAGGTCAACCAGTGCTACAGGTGTCAAAGATTCGGGCATTCGGCTGCCAATTGCGCCATGAAATATAGGTGTGTGAAATGCAAAGACATCCATGCTCCCGGCGAGTGCAAATTCGCTCAGGCGGAGCCAAAAGAAAAACTATATTGTGTGAACTGCGGTGCCTTTGGTCATCCAGCATCATATCGAGGATGCCCCCGGTATCAAGATGCAAAGGTTAAAGTCACATCAAAACAAATTCAAGCACACCGCAGTTCGATACCTACCAACTTCGTCAAGCCCGGGGTGTCATTTGCACTTGCTGCGAGAGGACCAGCAGACAATGTAAATAAAATAAATAATGTAAGTAGCAATAATGAGCTGCTCCTTAAAATTTATCAACAACTAAATTCCTTATCGGAGCGAATCGATAAACAAGATTCGAAAATTAACATTGTTTTTCAGCGTTTAGGGCTTTCAAATGCCTCCAAATAAGTTGTCATCCAGCCACATTACCATGGATAGGATTCGTCTCATCTCGATCAACGTCAACTCCATTGTTACTTTACATCGGCGTGATTATCTCCTTGAATTCATTGCCAGACAAAAGCCTGACATCCTGCTTCTCACCGAAACCCACCTCAGTTCATGGCACTCCATGGGATTCAAGGATTTTGAGTTCGTAAGAAACGATAGGGTAACAGGTGATGGGGGAGGTGGCACCGGGATATTGGTTCGAAGACCCTATCGCTTCCAAAATATTGAAAAAGTCGAATTCATAAGCTTTGAATCTCTTGAAGTGTCCGTTATCAAAATCTCACTGCCAGGTGGGGATAACCTCTTCGTTATCTCTGCCTATGCAACTGGTGGAACTGTTCTCAAGCTCAAGGAGGAACTCAATTCCTTGTTCGAAATACTCGAATTGAACAGGCTGCATAACTATTATATTCTTGCTGGTGACTTGAACGCCAAGCATACATCATGGCTGAACGCCACCAATAATCCAAGAGGTGTATTCCTGAAATCGTGGATAACAGAGAACCAAATTGAATACAGGTGCAATCTATATGGGTCGGAGTTCCCAACATATCCTAGGACAAATTCATATTTGGACCTCTGCATTGCTGACGCAAGACTTGAATTCAGCTTTAATAGTCCTCAACGGAAACTGCAGGTGCTTCCTTATGATAGCGACCATAACGCAATCGTAATGGAAATCAATCATCACAGGGATGATTTCTTCCTCATTCCAGTTCAACACAAAAATCATCGGTTGAACTTCAAAAAAACAGACTGGGGAAAGTTTCAAAAGAAGTTTAATCGAGAGTACCAGAAGTAATGTCCCCCTTCTGATGGTGGCAACTCTTGCTCAATGGTTCCTAATGACAGGAATCTAACTAACGATGAAATAGATGTCTATTTGTCGAAGCTAGAGAAGCTGACGTTGGAAACGATTGAGAAAGTAGTTCCCAAGATTAAACATCGAAACAATATGGAAGGATATGAAACACCAACCATCGCAAGGTTGAAAAGATTGAAAAGCCTCCTTCTGACACGCGTCAACAATATTTATCGACGATTTTTGGACTACAACCATCCCTCGTTGTCTTTGTTGAAATTACATCTGAAGAATGTCCGGAACTTAATCCGGTCATACTTCAGGAGTGAGGTCAGCAATCAATGGGCGGAAAAATTGAGGGGTATTAGCCCACAGGACCCAGATGGCGTGTTTGCGAAAGTGAATAGCATATTCCGCAAGAAGTCTCGAGTGAAGGTATCGAATCTTGAAGTCACTAGTGATGAGATAAGTCTTCTCGATAGGGCTGGTATCGAAATTGATAGTACGACTCGGGATAGAAATGGAAACAGGATTATTTGTGAAGGATTGGATAAACTTGCCCCGATTGGAACACATTTCGAATTGGTTCATCTACCAAACCCTGAGAGAGGGAACGACATTTTTTCAGAGGTCGTTGAAGCAAAAGTTTCCGACTTCAAATCAAGCCTGAACGGCCAATCAATTCTTCATTTCAATGAAACATTAACATCTGACCTCATACCGAGCTTGAATCTTATTGATTATTTTGTCAGCTATGAAGACTTGTGTTTCATATTTCGCAAGATAAACAACAAGAAATCATGTGGTACTGATGGTATTCCAAATGTAGTTCTCCGACATTTGCCTGAGGTTGCTATTAGAAACTATTGCATATTGTTCAACAACATGTTGAGCAATTCATATTTCCCAAATGAGTGGAAAAAGGCTAAGGTATTTCCGATCTTGAAGAAAGGAAAAGAATCTTCATGCCCGAAAAGCTATCGCCCAATCAGCTTGCTGCCTAACATCAGCAAGGTGTTTGAAGTGATACTCAACAGAGCATTAAACGCCCACATTGAGGAAAATGAGTTGATGCCGAATTGCCAATTTGGTTTTCGTGCCAGGCATTCGACCACACATGCAATAACGAAAGTAACCTCAGACATCTGTTGGAAACTAAATGATAGACAATGTGTTGGAGCATGTCTCATTGATATGGAGAAAGCCTTCGATACGGTGTGGTTAGATGGACTAGTTTTTAAACTCCTTCAGGACAAGTTCCCCAGACACCTTGTCGCCATGATGTGCAATATATTATACGGGAAATCGTTTGTTGTAACTGACGGAAATCTGACAACAATGCGCGAGTTCAAGGTCTTGAATGGTCTACAGCAGGGAACAGTTACTGCGCCTCGGCTCTTTTCAATCTTTATTCGCAAGCTATTGAACGGCTTTGATTTCAACGTCTCGCCAACGCGATCATTGGTAGCGTTTGCTGATGATCTGATCATCTATACGGCAGACCGAAAAGCTACAATAGTTCAGAGCAATCTACAAAAAATGTTCAATGATGTACAGCTGTATACTGACAATTGGCAAATGAAAATCAATGTGCAGAAGTGTGAAACAATCTTATTTCGGACAACGCTGCGGGGGGTCAGCCAAGACCTGAAACGTAATTGGAAAGATTTCCACATCATGGCTGGTGAGGGTAGTCTTGAACGAGTTCCACATAAATCCTGTGTTCGATACCTCGGTGTTTATCTGGATCAGTATCTGTACTATACTGAACATGTGAAAATCATGCTCAGTAAGGCACTCAAAGTAGTCATGGCCCTTCGAAGGCTCTTTCATTCCAGATACATTGACCAAAAGGTCAAAATTATCTGTTACAAGACACTGGTTAGACCAGTTTTGACATATGGATGTCAGATCTGGTACAACCAGAGTGCTAGTACTATGGAAAAATTAAGAGTTTTCGAAAGGAAATGTCTTCGTGCATGTACTGGTTTGTACAGAAAGCCTGAGACGGATTGGAAACATTATATATCGAATAGAAGAATTTATCAAACTGCTGAAGTGACGAGGGTCGATATCTTCATATTGAAGCTTCTTCGGAATCATATCGCAAGATCTGTGACTGTGAGTGAAAACCCTTGGATTTCACAGCCGTTCCACCCTACAGACGGGTATATAGCGACTTGCCTCGCTACTGGCTTCATTCCTCCAGAAGCATTCGTGTATTTGGACATGAATGGATATGTTTTTGATTCTGACGGCGTCCCAGTCATATATCACATATATCGACGGGCCACCGATAAGAAGATAAAATATCCTCCGAATTTGAGTTCACGAGACCAACAATTTCAATGGAGGTACTCATTTGCTAGATTCGTTGAAGCTGATCGAGTTGAGACGGCGCAATCCAGGTATTGGTGGCTGAATGACAATGTCTAAATTATTCGTGTTTATTTTCAGTTTTGGTGTTTTTCGTTATTTAGTTTTTGAGTTTCAGCTCATTATTGCTACGTTTAGTGTTGTTATTTTTTTTTTGTTTAAAAATTAGGAATAGGTTAGGTATATGTAATGTTTACTATATTCCGTTAGAGATAAGATTAAACACTTAGGTTAGGAACATTGTTACAGAATTTTTTTAGTATAAGATAAAGTTTTTTGATTGTATTTTATTAGAAATAAGTTACAACATATTAGGTGTAGGATCAAAGTTTCACTGTTGTGTTTTAATTATAAATAATTTTAGGATAGTGTTGGTTGGTTTTTTCTCCTTTTTCCAATTAAATTTTCAAAATATGTAATAATCGTAATTAATTGAATTTGCTATAGTTTTTTTGATGAAATGAATTAATGATAACGTACAGATTTAGAGAGCCATTTGGGCCATTAAGTTTTTTTGATTGTTATTGTTTGGAATTTGCTTTATATTCTTTTAAAATTTATAACGATGAGTATTAAATAAAGCGCTTTTGACTTTGACTTTGACTTTGAAGAAAGGAAAAGAATCTTAATGCCCCAAAAGCTATCGCCCAATCAGCTTGCTGCCTAACATCAGCAAAGTGTTTGAAGTGATACTCAACAGAGCATTAAACGCCCACATTGAGGAAAATGAGTTGATGCCAAATTGCCAATTTGGTTTTCGTGCCAGGCATTCGACCACACATGCAATAACGAAAGTAACCTGAGACATCTGTCTATATAGCGACTTGCCTCGCTACTGGCTTCATTCCTCCAGAAGCATTCGTGTATTTGGACAGGAATCGATATGTTTTTGATTCTGACGGCGTCCCAATCATATATCACATATATCGACGGGCCACCGATAAGAAGATAAAATATCCTCCGAAGTTGAGTTCACGAGACCAACAATTCCAATGGAGATACTCATTTGCTAGATTCGTTGAAGCTGATCGAGTTGAGACGAGGCAGTCTAGGTATTGGTGGCTGAATGACAATGTCTAAATTATTCGAGTTTATTTTCAGTTTTGGTGTTTTCGTTATTGAGTTTTTGAGTTTCAGCTCATTATTGCTACATTTAGTGTTATTGTTTATTTTTGTTAAAAATTAGGTATAGGTTAGGTTTATATTATGTTTATTATATTAGGTTAGAGATAAGGTTTAACGATTAGGTTAAGAACATTGTTATGGATTTTTTTTTAGTATAAGATAAAGTTTTTGATTGCATTTATGAGAATTAAGTTAAAACATATTAGGTGTAGGATCAAAGTTCACTGTAGTGTTAAGATGATAAATAATTTTAGAATAGTGTTGGTTGGTTTTTTCTCCTTTTTCCAATTTAATTGTAAAAATATGTAATAATCTTCATTGATTTGAATTTGCTCAAGTTTTTTTTTTTTTAATGTGTTTAATGATAACGTACAAATTTAGAGAGCGATTTGGGCCATTAAGTTTTTTATTGTTATTGTTTGGATTTTGCTTTATATTCTTTTAAAATTTATAACGATTAGTATTAAATAAAGCGCTTTTGACTTTGACTTTGACTTTGCAAATTGCCTCAGACGGAGCCAAAAGAGAAATTATACTGTGTTAACTGCGGAGCAATCTAGGTATTATTCGTGTTTATTTTCAATTTTTGGGTTTTTTTCGTTACTTAGTTTTTGAGTTTCAGCTCATTATTGCAACATTTAGTGTTGGTAAAGTGTTAAAAATTAGGGGTAGGTTAGGTATATGTTATGTTTATCATATTAAGTTTAGAGATAAAGTTAAACGAGTAAGTTATTAATATTATGATAGAATTTTTTAGTGTAAGATAAAGTTTTTTTAATTGAATTTTTATTAGAATCAGGTTATAACATATTAGGTGTAGGGTCAAAGTTCACTATTGTGTTAAAATTATAAATAATTTTGAATAGTGTTAGCTTGTTTTTTCTGCTTTCCCCAATCA
This sequence comes from Odontomyia ornata, assembly GCA_963969285.1. Classification (NCBI taxonomy): domain Eukaryota; kingdom Metazoa; phylum Arthropoda; class Insecta; order Diptera; family Stratiomyidae; genus Odontomyia; species Odontomyia ornata. The sequence goes on from OZ017741.1 coordinate 194,834,565, forward strand.
AATCATAAAATATGTAATAATCTTCATTAACTTGAATTTGCTATAGTTTTTTTGATAAAATGTGTTTAATTGATAACATATAAATTTCGAGAGCCATTTGGACCATTAAGTTTTTGTATTGTTAGTGTTTGGAATTATTATATTATAGTATATTCTTTCAAAATTTATAACGGTTAGTATTGAATAAAGTGCTACTGAATTTGACTTTGACTAAGCAAATTCAAATCATTAAGATTATTACATATTTTATGATTTGATTGGAAAAAGGAGAAAAAACCAACCTACACTATTCAAAATTATTTATAATTTTACCAAAACAGTGAACTTTGATCCTTCACCTAATATGTTATAACCTAATTCTAATAAAATTCAATCAAAAACATTATCTTATACTAACAAATTCTATCACAATATTCCTAACCTACGCGTTTTACCTTATCTCTAAACATAATAAAATAAACATAACATATACCTAACCTATACCTAATTTTTAACACAAATAAACAGTAACACTAAATGTAGCAATAATGAGCTGAAACTCAAAATCTATGTAACGAAAAAAAACCCAAAAACTGAAAATAAACACGAATAATTTAGACATTGTCATTCAGCCACCAATACCTTAATTGCTCCGTTTCAGCTCGATCAATTCAAGGAATCTAGCAAATGAGTATCTCCATTGGAATTGTTGGTCTCGTGAACTCAACTTCGGAGGATATTTTATCTTCTTATCGGTGCCCCGTCAGATCCCGTCAGAATCAAAAACATATCGATTCTTGTTCAAATATGCAAACCCTTCTGAACGAAGCCAGTAGCGAGACAAGTCGCAATATACTAGTCTGTAGGGTGGAACGGCTGTGAGATCCAAGGGTTTTCACTCACAGTCACAGATCTTGTGATATGATTCCGAAGAAGTTTCAATATGAAGATATCCACTCTTGTCACTTGAGCAGTTTGATAAATTCTTCTATTCGATATGTAATGCTTCCAATCTGTCTCAGGCTTTCTGTACAAACCAGTACTTGCACGAAGACATTTCCTTTCGAAAACTCTTAATTTTTCCATAGTACTAGCACCCTGGTTGCACCAGATCTGACATCCATATGTCAAAACTGGTCTAACCAGGGTTTTGTAACAGATAATTTTGACTTTTCGATCAATGTATCTGGAATGAATGAGTCTTCGTAGGGCCATGAATACTTTCAGTGCCTTACTGAGCATGATTTTGACATGTGCAGTACCGAACAGATACTGATCGAGATGAACACCGAGGTATTGAACACAGGACTTATGTGGAGCCCGTTCTGAACTACCCTTGCCAACCATGATGTGGAAATCCTTCCAATCACGTTTCAGGTCTTGACTGTCCCCCTGCAGCGTTGTCCGAAACAAAATTGTTTCGCACTTCTGCGCACATCATTGAACATTTTTTGGAGATTGCTCTGAACTATTGTAGCTTTTTGGTCTGCCGTATAGATGATCAAATCATCAGTAAACGCTACCAAAGATTGCGTTGGCAAGAAGTTAAAATCAAAGCCCTTCAAAAGCTTGCAAATGAAGATTGAGAAGAGCAGAGGTGCAGTAACTGTTCCCTGCTGTAGACCATTCAAAATCTTGAATTCGCGCCTTGTTGTCAGATTTCCATCAGTTAAAACAAATGATTTCCCGTATAACATATTGTACATCATGGCGACAAGGTGTCTGGGGAACTTGTCCTGAAGGAGTTTAGAAACTAGTCCATCTAACCATACCGTATCGAAGGCTTTCTCCATATCAATGAGACACGATCCAACATAAGCATTCTCTGTTGTTTAGTTTTCAACAGATGTCTGAGGTTTTTTTCGTTATCGCATGTGTGCTCGAATGGCTGGCACGAAAACCAAATTGGCAATTCAGCATCAACTCATATTCCTCAATGAGGGCGTTTAATGCTCTGTTGAGTATCAATTCAAACACCTTGCTGATGTTGGGCAGCAAGCTAATTGGGTAATAGCTTTTAGGGCATGAAGATTCTCTTCCTTTCTTCAAGATCGAAAATACCTTAGCCTTTTTGCACTCATTTGGGAAATATGAATTGATCAACATGTTGTTGAACAATATGAAATAATTCCGAATAGCGACCTCCGGCAAATGTCGGAGAACTACATTTGGAATACCATCAGTACCACATGATTTCTTGTTGTTTATCTTGCGAAATATGAAACACAAGTCTTCATAGCTGACAAAATGACAAAATAACCAATAATATTCAAGCTCAGTATGACGTCAGATGTCAATGTTTCATTGAAATGAAGAATTGATTCGCTGTTTAAGCTTGATTAGAAGTCGGAAACTTTTACTTCAACGACCTCTGAACATATTTCGTTCCCTCTCTCAGGGTTTGGTAGATGAACCAATTCAAAGTGTGTTCCAATCAGGGCAAATTTCTGCAATCCCTCGCATATAATCCTGTTTCCACTTCTATCCGGAGTCGCACTATCAATTTCGATACCAGCCCTCATCACTAGCGGCTCCCAGATTCGATACCTTCACTCGAGACTTCTTACGGAACATGCCATTCACTTTCATGAAAACGCCATCTGGGTCCTGTGGGCTGATGCCTCTCAGTTTTCCCACCCATTGATTGCTGACCCACTCCTGAAGTATGAACGGATTAAGTTCCGGACATTCTTCAGGTGTAATTTCAACAAAGCCAAAGAGGGAAGTTGTAGTCTGAAAATCGCCGATCAATATTGTTGACGCGTGTGACAAGGAGGCTTTTCAATCTTTTCAATCTTGAATGTGAAAAATTCATAATTTGTAAATATGGAAAAAATCGGGCATCGTTATGTGATACAATACTTTCATTTGAAAGGTCTAAGTCCAACCAATATCAAAGCTGAGTTGGTTTCTACTCTGGGCCAGTCTGCTCCTTCCTTTACAATGGTCAAATATTGGGTAGCTGAGTTTAAGCGAGGTCGTATGAGCTGCCAAGATGAACACCGCAGTGCTCGACCAAGTGAGGTCACTACGTCAGAAAATGTGAAGAAAATCAAAAAAATGGTATTGGATGACCATCGAAAAAAAAACGCGCAAGCTTTCAAACATGGCAGGCATTTCAAAAAGTGCTGTGCATCGCATTTTGACCGAAAAAAGGAAGCCGTGCGCAAGATAGATGCTATGTTTGCTCACAATGGAGCAAAAACAACAACGTGGTGATGTTTCCATCGAGTGTCTGACAATATTTCGCAGCAATAAAGCCGAGTTTTTGCGTCGATTCATAACCATGGACAAAACATTGGTCCATCATTTTACACCTGAGACCAAGGAACAGTCAAGGCAGTGGACTGAATAGGGAGAATAGGCTCAAAAGAAGGCAAAGACAGTTCAGTCAGCTGGCAAGGCCATGGTATCCGTTTTCTGGGATGCGCGTGGAATAATATTTATTGGCTATCTCGAAAAAGGAAAAATAATCAACGACGCATATTATGCAGCCTTATTGTAGCTTTTGAGCGATGAAATCAAGAAAAAACGGCCCCATCTGATGAAAAACAAAGTGTTGTTTCATCACGACAACGCACCAGCCCACACGTGCGTCATTGCGATGGCTAAAATCAATGAGTTGAAGTTCGAATTGCTTCCTTTTGTACCCTATTCGCCAGATCTAGCTCCCTTGGATTATTATCTTTTTCAGAATTTGAAAAAATGAGTAGGCAGCAAAAGATTTGCAAACAATGAAGAGGTAGAGTCTGCGGTTAATAGCTATTCTGAGGAGCTTGACGGTTCCCACTATAAAGCGGGTACCGAAGCTGTTGAACATCGTTAAGAAAAGTGTATCGAGCTGAAAGGAGAATATGTTGAAAAACAAAAAACTTTTTCGCAATTTTTTTACTGTTTTCTTTGTCGGGTCGGGCCGCCCTCGTACCTTCAATACTTTCTTCAACTTACATTTCTTCGGTTAACCGATACAGCGCTGCAAAATAGTATTGATTCTCGTTGGCGCCACCAGCACTTAAAATTTTTTTCGATATTGCTTGATTTACACTTTTCTTTCCCTTTGTTTCTAGCCCAGTCATATTAGGGCTTTCACCTCGGAATGAAAGATAATAAGCTGCAAATTGGTATGAACCTTTGTTTTGTCATTCTAAATGTTGTCTCAAAAGTCACAATCGTTATCGTGTCCGCGTCTCAAGATATTCAAGGTCAAAGGTCACAAAAATCGGTTTTTCGCGAATATCTGGCTTCCTATCGGTTAAATGAGATTTGCATTTATTATAAAAGTTGTAGGCTATAAAATTCCCTACAACTTTTGTTTAAACTTTTTTTTCATACGACCAACCGTTTTGAAGGTAGAGCGCGAAGAGTGCACATCGTACAGTCATATACGGCCTAATGCAAGGTCAAGCGTGAGTTATGGTTATCAGTACGTTATAAAGTCAATTATTTACTTGGAAATTATAATTATTAAACAATGCCTATTATTTATGTACTAACTATTAATTATTTATATTTAATTAAAGTAAGTAACTTGATTATTTATATATAATTATTCATATTTAACTATTTAAGTATAAAATATTATTAATTCTGGATTATATATTTTAGTTTTATTTTAAGTTAAAATGATAGTAAGAGTATATATTTTACACATATTTTTATTTATTATTAAATACGGCATAATATACATTTATCAAAATGTGAGTTCAAATATCAAAAGTATCTTTGTTGATTTTAATTGTAATGAAATTGGAAATGGAAGCTAATTATCTTCTTCTTGTTCGTCGTCTTCTTCTTCTTGTCGCTCAAAAATGTTCGATTCATTGTCATCATCCTCATTATCTGTCATGTTCATCTCCAAACCTTCCAGAATATCGGGATCATATGTATTTTCTTCATCGGGATTACTTGGATACAGTGAAGCGTTGAGGCAAGCTTGTCCGTTGCACTGGCCGCAAGCTAAAGAACATTGTAGCTCTGATTTTCTGCATCCACAGCGGGAACCACAACCATTTTTGCAATTGCAAAATATTACGTTTAGTAGTTCGGCTGGTGCTGGAGGTAATAACGTTCGTATGGGCTCCAGGATTTCATTTTCAAGCATCCAGCCCCATTCTTTAGGTTCTAAGTCCTTCCCTAACCACGTTTGAATCTGGTAGTAGACACGTTTTATGTGTTGATGAGCTGCTACACTTGTTGGTGGAAGTGTTGACAGTTGTACTCTCATCTGTGCGTCGTTTTGATGCAATAATAACATTTTTACTCGTGTACACTTTTCGACACTCGGAATGCACATTTACAGAACTTAAAGTATTTAAATAGTCTATATGTCCATCATTTCTTTCAATACTTGCAGTTTTTAAAGTTTGTAAACCACGTACGACATTCACAGAAACACCTTCTGAAAGTTTCTTATCACATATAAAACACAAATCAGCCATAGCTCTTAAAACCGTACGTCCGTAGTTGCAACGGTACAATTTCAAACTAACGAATAATCTTGACTCATACAAAGTGGAGAGAGTGGCCTTGAATACTATAGAACATCTGTCCCGGCAATGAATAGAAAAGGGCATAGGGTAGGGACAAGTATTTCCAGGTATATAAGTATTGAGAAATTTACGCGTTTTAAAGAAAAGATATATAATGTCGTGTTAACTTAAAATAAAACTAAAATATATAATCCAGAATTAATAATATTTTATACTTAAATAGTTAAATATGAATAATTATATATAAATAATCAAGTTACTTACTTTAATTAAATATAAATAATTAATAGTTAGTACATAAATAATAGGCATTGTTTAATAATTATAATTTCCAAGTAAATAATTGACTTTATAACGTACTGATAACCATAACTCACGCTTGACCTTGCATTAGGCCGTATATGACTGTACGATGTGCACTCTTCGCGCTCTACCTTCAAAACGGTTGGTCGTATGAAAAAAAAGTTTAAACAAAAGTTGTAGGGAATTTTATAGCCTACAACTTTTATAATAAATGCAAATCTCATTTAACCGATAGGAAGCCAGATATTCGCGAAAAACCGATTTTTGTGACCTTTGACCTTGAATATCTTGAGACGCGGACACGATAACGATTGTGACTTTTGAGACAACATTTAGAATGACAAAACAAAGGTTCATACCAATTTGCAGCTTATTATCTTTCATTCCGAGGTGAAAGCCCTAATATGACTGGGCTATTCCTGTCATTTTGTGGCTGCGACTTTTGTGGCTTGATCCATTTCTAGAATTAAGATACTTTGACTTTTATGATACATATATAGTTTGACGATATATGTAAGATAGGTTTAAGATAATTTTACGATAATTTTAATTATGATACGATAGTTTTATGATTATTCTACTGTTTGTTAACAAAAAACTCGTTTCACAAATAACGTTCCAATTTAGGCGATAATAGGGATTGCCTAAATAGTTCCTAATTTAGACAGCAATGGAGCTTGCCTAAACAGTTCATAATGGGGCTTGCCTAAACAGCTCCTAAACAGAAAATTACTTTTTGTGTAAAATCGAAACAAAATAAAATTTCTCGGTGATAAGCTACGATTAAACATAGAAGATGAGAATGCATGGCTTTAAATACTTTTAAGCTCGGATGTGATGAGGAGTTGATAAATTTTTTCCAAGTTAAGTATGCCTAATGTGGGCCTAATGGAGCCCTAATATGGCGTGCCTAAATTGAATCAAAATCTTTTACTGCATATAATTTACACAAGAGCTGTGTTGTTGAGGTTTTCTTGGAAAATGTAAAAACTGATAAGCATTTTGCGAAGTGAAGTGAATGGTAGGTATTATGAACAAATTTATAATTTGTATTGATTTTGCAAAGAAAGTTGTTTGTGTTTAGGAACCGTTTAGGCAAACCCTATCACCGGCTAAATTAGGAACTGTTTAAGCAAGCCGCATCACTGCCTGAATTGGAAATATTTAGGTAAGCCCCATCACTGCCTAAATTAGGAACTGCTCAGGCAAGCCCCATCAGAGCCTAAAGTAGGAACTGTTTAGACAAGCCCCATCACAGCCTAATTTAGACAGTGAAACGGCAATGCATTACGTTTTGCATTAGGACTTAATGTGGAATGCGTTAGGTCTTAATGCACATTTAGGCATGCCTAATTAGGGCCTAGTGACTGCCTAAACTGAATTTCTACTCGGCTATGGATGGAACATTCTGTGCAATTGCAAGACAATTGTTAGTCATATCAAGGAGTTGCTCAGCTTGGGAGGAAGGTCTTCCACGCAACTATGTCTGTCTTAAACGCTTATTATCCATTTGTTAGATATACAAGTCAGATGGGCAACAATTTCTCCGAAGCTATAGTTGTGAAAATGATACAGTCCTTAATCTCTTGCAGGAAGAAGACTGCAGACCCATGGCTCCGACGCAAGTCAAGCTGAAGTATTTTTGGTGGGGTTGTGAAGAATCACTCAAACGATTCAATACGCAGTATAGTTCTCATTATGAAAAGATCGTATCTAAGTATTTGCGGTATCACCGTGGGCTCCAGTGCACCAAAAAGGCCTTCGCCGGAGTGTATCTGTGAAATGCTGTTCATGTCTGCATTCACCGTTATGCTCATAAGTTACATTTTATGCAAATTTATGTTCATTCCCGTACAATCCACTCCACTTTCAACCATTCTCACAAAACTTATCATTTTCAATTTCATCATTCTTTTCTAATTGGTCTCTTGATACTCGGTCTCATGTCTGCCATCACGCATTACCATCATCAAGAACATTGAACGTTCTGACGAATAATCAACACTCTGTTTCCAGGACACTGTACACCATCAAGCAAGCAAATTGTCGCCCACTTTCCCGTTTCGCTCACCGCATTTGTCCACTGTATCTTGAAGACATCACTTGTCTAGTAGCTTCGTTCTCTGGTACTTCCCTGCCAAATTCACAATAATTGCTTCTCGTTTCAAAGCAATCCTGGAGAGGCTATTTCTGTTGAGCATTTTCATTGCCATGAGCACCAAAGCATTTGTCGCCATCACATAAACTCATTCACTTTGTAGTAATTTACTTTAGCCTGATGTCCTTTAGCATATACCATGCTCGTAGCTTTCATCGTCCTTGTTGCCGTCGCCTCGCTCCTTGATATTCTATTCTGTTTATTTTTCATAATGTCGTATTTTTGCTGCTCTGACAAATTTTTCTAACTTTTTACTGTCGGAGTTTTTGATGGAGAGCTGGCAATAAAATTATTTTAAAAAGTTTCCCATGGAGAGTTGGGAAAATTAATGGACGTTGTTATATTGCATAATTGAATTTGATTGTATATTCTGAGGGGAGATGGAAAAGGAAGTATTGGAGGGGAGAGGTTGAAGGTCTCTTTGTTCAACATACTGCAATAATCTCATTAGTTTTGCATGTACCGCTAAAGTACTCCTAAATGCGGCAATTGCGACTATTGACAGCTTTTCATTCCACGAAATCCGAATGGAATTTCTAACTTTTTTTGAGCTATGAACATCAAAACAGTATTCATGTTCACATCTGTCTTTATTTAATTACGATAAGGGAAACATGAAAATTGGAAAACCTACAACATATCAATCGGTGACAGGTAGGCTGACAGAACAACCAACAAGAGCTACCCTAAGACCTTTCAATAGCGATACTCATCAGTGATATGATTTACACAGTCTTCATGCGCTTCATCTGACAACAACATTAGCACTATCGCATGTTTACTAGTCAACTAAATTTATTAACCCTTCAAACGTCAACACCAAGCAAATAGAGTGCGTTATAATGTCGAAAATCAATTAAATCAAATAAATATCTGTATCGGCTTCACTCTGTGCTCGCTTAAGTACCCATGATGTGACTTGTCTAAAGCAGATTGCCGCGATAAGCATAATTCATGATTACAAATTATTTAATGTATATTCCACCCCTTCTAATCCAACCCCCGCAAAATGTCTCTTCCACTTATCTCTTATCGTTGTATCAAGTGCTTGACTCTATTTCATTGTTAGGGTATAATTTAAGTAATTTATCGGACGATAAAATCCATTTCTCTTCTCCATTAAGTGTCATCATATTAAGAGAGTGCCATTATCTGCGAAATTCGTCCCACTATAGACCTCATAGTCTCAACGATAAATTTCACTAAATTGTTGTCGTTTTGTTTTAATCAAATTAAGAACCAGTGAAGAGAATGCTTTCAAATATTTCTATCAGATTTGAATTGCAAAATATAATACTTTGAAGTCAAGAAGCGAAAGTAGTTTATTTTGAAATAATTTTAAGCCAGGCAATTTAAAAGACTCCACTGAAAATAATAAATGTTAGGTCTGCAAAGTATGGGCCGGATATGCGATCCGCAAAATTATAAATTTTTAGGTTTTTATAAATTGCATTCGGTTTGGTCTGTTAACTACTGCCGCTTCCGGACCTTCGCTTAGAGATAGTTAAATTAGTCATTATCTTTATTCTATGTATATATTGGCACTCGAGAAGGTGATACGGTCAGTACCACGCTTCGGCTTTGTGTCCATTCGCCCAGCTGCGATGCATTCTGATTTTGAACCAGTGCGTATCAAAACCAAACGGGCTCATAGGCACCAATGGGATTCGAATCAGAGACCTTCGACGTAAGGAATAAGCCCATTTTCATGTCTAGCACTCGTTGCGTATAGACGTTACAAACGTGATTTTTGAACGCTCTTGTCACTAGTTTTCGAAAATTAAATGATTTTAAACTAATTTTTATTGGAAAAAACTTATTATATCGTTGAAGCAATTGATTCAAGCAATTTATATCGAATATTATAATTTTACTTCGATACATAAAGAAAAGCAAAGTATCTCAAGACAACTTCATGACCGCTGATATAGAGAAGCCAGACGACTTTCTACCATTGGAGGAATCTGGGGAAACGCCAAATAACAAGCTGACAACAATAATCATGATCCTCGAAAAAGGCAGAAAAACTTCTCGAAAAAGCAAAAAAAGTTCTGCCAATAAAACAAAGCGGAAGAGATATAATTTGGCTATTAGCAGCCAAAATAAATTATTTCATTTGAAAATTAAAAGCGTCAACGTAGAGAAATTAAAAATCAAAATAAAATCACTGGTTGACCTCAAGTCGGCCAAACATGTTTCGAATTCGGGGTAGGTTCCGTGCTTCACCTACTTGCATACCCCAAAAAGCGAAAAAAAATAGAAATTGCTGTTGACGGGTCTGGACGTCGGAAAGGGCATGGTCGATCTTCTTCAAGTGCTCAAAGAAGTTGCACCAGAAATCGGATTCATTTCAATTGACAACTTTGCATCAAGGAGATCGGAAAGAAAAATTCAACCGCTCTATTGAGTACAAATTCTTAATAAAAGTAGTCCAAGAATTTAAGAGTGGTGAGGGGAGAGTACCTTCAGGAGAGAGAAGTCAATCAGTGCTACCAGTGCCAATAATTTAGCCTAAAAAATTGAATTGCATCAACTGTGGCGTATTTGGGCATCCGGCATCAAATCGAGGATGAAGCCGATATCAAGAAGCAAAAGTTAAGTGTATTCCAAAACAAACGCAAGTACACCCCAGTATAATACCTGACACACCTAACCACTGGGGTGCTCCAGCAACGGAGCCCTGCGGTCCCGACTTTGCTCGCAGTAGACGGGCGCGGGCGCCAACTAATTTTTTTGGCCTGGGCCCCACACTTGACCGCCCAGTGAGGTTCGCCGAAGCTCGTTCCACGAACATACCTTCCACTAAGAACACGCACAAAATATCACTGCTCGGGGTGGACCCTATCTCCTCCAACCAGCGCTTCGCCACTCAAACACCACCGAAGAATCAACCACGCTAACCTACACCCGCGCGCGATTTTTCCCCGAGCCAACCCGTTACACTTCCTGGAAAAAAACAAATTCTATATTTTCGAAGTGAATTTACTAAGAAGTAATACCACTTTCCTTGATATGAAAGGGATTTAATTGAACCTTGTGGAAAAAGTACAAAAGCAAATTTTCGATACAATTTATGAAGTAAACTTAAACAATTTTTTCGACTAACCTCTGTTACCTAACCTAGCTAATAAGGAGGCCTCCTGGTAGAATTCCCGTCGTCGACGGCACGGCGAAAAAGATCCTGCGCTGACTCCATGCACTCTTCCCGGGTCGCACTCGTGCAATGGCCAATTGATGGTAGTTACCCATCTCCCGGTGGTAATTAACGTCGACAACAATGTGCTTAGTTTTGTTTTTCTTTCCTTTTTTCCTCCTTTTTTCTTCCTATTTCTTTTAGACTTCCGCACCCTTTTTTTTATGAAATACTTTTTTTGCCTTCATCACTGTACGTTCGAATCACAAAAGAGAGCTTTTCTTTGTCCCTCGCCCTTTTATTAACTCGTTCCCAACGGTTCTCCTCTTCTCCTTTTCTTGCAGAAATAGTAAGCCGGTTCGTGCGATCGGGCAATTCCATCGCAATTTTCAACACACTTCAACTGGTGTTTCCGAAATTCAGAGTCGCAGATATTTTTTTTTTGGAGTTGTCACTGCGACGGACATTTGATGTGAGTGTTGGCGGTTACCAGGATTTTGAGTGGCTGGACTTCATTGAGGATTATCAGATAAGTAGTACTTTTAAATTTTATCCCTTGGACAAGACACTATGTGTGCCTTTTTTTCTTCTTTTCTAGGTATCCAGATCTCATGGTGAATCCGAGTGATTTAAATTTACACTACATATACTAGAATTATCTGATTGTAACCTTTGACATACAGTGGCGTTGTTTGATCCATTGTAATCTTGCGGGTGCTGCGTCTTTTGGGGCTGGATATCATAGGGATCGTAACAGTCGCCTAAAAACGATAGCAGTAGCTATTGGAATCATCACATTCAAAATAGTGACTCTGACAATCTAAGCAACGACAATTATCACAAAGTGTACATGAAAGTCCTAACAGTTCAGCAGCCTCTTTATACAATTCCGTACTTGACTTTTAATTGCTACTATCACCTGCGCTTTTATTACGTCCTCCATTGTTGTTATTGTTATTACTATTGTTGTTGTTATTGTTACTCTAGCTGATGGTATTGTTAGTGTTGTTGATCATCACACCATTATTCCTCATCCTCCAGCTATTCCTTCCGCAGTTCGTTGTTGTCAGATTTCCTACCCTTGTCGACTTTTTCCACTTCTCTTCCTCAAGATACTTCCAGAACTGTGTCTTTGTAGCAATTATCGCCGACTTTAACTTGGACGCTTTCTTTGATGATGCCAATATTATCGTGGTCATCTCCGTCGTGACAGCAGCCGGTGACGTCACGTTAGAAGATTTCGCGAATGGAATTTGCTCCTGCTGCGTTTCGTAGGTGATGAAGATATTGGTAATGGGGATTGGGGATATGATTTAGAAGTAAATGGTCGCTTTGTTCATTGGGACTATAGTGGAACAGTTTAGGAAGAGTTCAAGTGGATACTGATGTCGTCGTTGTCGTCGAGGATGTCCTTTCATAACGGATATGTGCGGCGCTTCAGCAATGTGGTTACTATTCACTAGAGTAGCAGAGGAGCTTCTGCAAAGGTTATTGCTGTAGTTATTGTTTGTGTAGTTTGGCGGTGCGTAGATGACTAGCAAATAATACGAGGTAAGACAATTAAGTAATGAGACTGATTCCATGAAAACCGTATATTTAAAAATTATTCTACAACTCTGCATCCCCTTTAAAGTAGTCCCCTTGGGTAGCTATACAACGATTCCAGCCCATTTTTCAGGCTTCGTAATATTTCTGGAACGCTTCGAATGGGATGTCCGCGAGTACCCTCTTCATGGCCACCTGGGTGTCCGTAATTGACACAAAATGGGTTGTTCTAGGGAACAAAGTCTGGGAAAAAAGTTACAGGGTGACACATCGGGCGAATAAGGTGGCTGTTGCAGCACGGTGATGTCTTTAGAAGCTAAATACTGGGACACGCTCGATGCTGCTTTTGCTCCTCAGAAAGGTTATTTGGAACCATCTTCGCGCACAACTTTTTCATTCCAAAATTGTCGGTTAAAATTTGTCTGACTGTTTCACGGTTCATACCCAGTTCCGAGGCCAACATTCGAACTGTTAAATGCCGATCTTCACGGATTAGGGCGCGCACATGCTGCACATTTGCGTCAGCCCACACCTCGACTGGTCTCCCGCTCCGCGCCTCGTCGTCCACGCTTTCATGCCCCTCCTTAAACTCTTTATGCCATCGAAGCACCTGGGTACGACTAAGAGCACTATCACCATGCACATTTACAATTTCAGCGTACGTTTTCGAAGTTGTTTCGCCCAATCTGGGGCAAAATTTTATCGCGACGCGTTGCTCTTGATTTTGTTTCTCCATTTTTGTAACGAGCACCACCAACACACGTCTACACAACACGACACAGCAGGCGAACTAAACAAGCTAGATATATCAATGGAGAGGAGAAGGATGCCGGGGAAGGGGAAAGGGAATTTCAAGGTTGCAGGTTCACCAAAAGCGCGGGAATAAAATCAGTCGCATTACTTAATTGTTACACCTCGTAATGTAAGTAGCAACAATGAGATGCTCCTTAAAATCTACCAACAGCGTAATTATTTATCGAAAAGATTCAACGTACAAAAAATAAAAGTGAACTTTGTTTTTCAACATCTCTTGTTGTTGTCGCACTACAGCTCTTTTTGGGCCTTTGCGTGGAGATAGTTAGAGTATCTCATGATCTTGATTATATATATTGGAACTCGATAAGGTGATATGAAATAATAATAGAGAATCTGTTGAAGCATGTCTCATTGACATGGAGAAAGCCTCACGTACATTTTGGTTAGATGGACTAATTTTTAAGCTATTTAAGGGTAACTCTCCAGATGCCTTGTCGCCAGGATGAGTAATAAGTTACATGAAAATCGCTTCTTGTAACTGATAGAAGTCTGACGGCGATGTGCGATTTCAAGGTCTTGTATGATCTACAGCAAGCAACAGTTACTGCGGCTCTGGTTTATTCCATATTCATCTGCAATATATTGAACGGCCTTAATTTTAACGTGTTGCCAACGCGATTGTTAGTGGTGGACTGAAACGGAACTTTCGGAAGATTTTTAACGATGTGTTAGCTTACACGAATAGTTAGCAAATGAAAGCAAATGTGCGAAAATGCGAAAGAATTTTATTTCGAACAGCGCTGTACTTGGCCAGTCAAGTGTTTCTTCTTCTTTTTCTTTTTTTGTAGCACTACCGCCTCTTTTGGGCCTTCGTTTCCTGCAAATAGTGCCTTCAGCTGTCTTGGTCTGTTCACCGGGTGCTCCAATTTCAAAATCCGATTAGCGATGAACTGTCTTCGTCGATCGAGTCCGGCCAGTGTTTCCTCAGGTCTCCGCCCTTCAGTTTTCCCAACGAATACCTTTTGGATATTCGTTGTTCATCCATACGATTAATGTGGCCAACTCATTGCAACTTCCGCAGCCTTACAATCGTTGAGACCTCGGTTCGTCAAAAATTTTATATAGCTCATAATTGTATCAAATTCACTGTAAGACCTATCTTCTAAAGGCGGTCAATATGTTTGCGGATGCTTGCATTGGGGTCCATGATTCAGACCCATAACATAACACAGGTTTTATCACAGATTTGTATACCTGGAGCTTTTTTTCCTTTATACGAGGTGTGTTCAAAAAATATCGCGAATTTTGTTTTTTTTTTCAAAAATTATTTATTTATTCATGAATATCTATTTTGTCCCCTTCAAAGTAGTCCCCATGAGATATTATACACTTGTACCAACGGTTTTTCCAATCTTTGAAGCACTTCAAAAAATCATTTTTTTAAATCTTGTTCAGCTCCTCCTTCGATGCCGTCTGTATCTCGTCAAGCGTAGCGTAACGTCGTTCTTTCATGGGCCTCTTCAGTTTAGGAAACAAGAAAAAGTCACAGGGGGCCAGATCTGGGGAATACGGTGGCTGCGGCATCATTAGTGTGTTGTTTTTGGCCAAAAAGTCGCGCACAAGCAACGATGTGTGAGCAGGGGCGTTATCGTGGTGCAAAAGCCAATTTTTGTTCTCCCACAAATCCGGGCGTTTCTTGCGGATTGCTTCGCGCAAATTGCGCATAACTTGCAGGTAATATTCCTTATTGACCGTTCTACGCTGTGGCAAGAACTCATGATGCACCACGCCCCTGCAATCGAAGAAAACTGTCAGCAAAACTTTCACATTCGACCGAATTTGGCGCGCTTTTTTCGGTCTTGGTTCATGCGGCAGCTTCTCGGCCTTCTGAAAACATTTTGTACCACTGATAAACGTTGCTTTGGTCCAAGGTAGTTTCTCCGTATGCCACAGTCAACATTCGGAATGCATCCGCGCACTTAATTTCGTTTTTCACACAAAATTTGATACACGTTCTTTGATCCATTTTTTTGAATAAGTAAAAATCGAAGACGATTGAAAACACGTGCAAGTAAAGCAGCTATCACCAATTAAGTGAACATTCAAAATGGCCGAGCTTGTCGGCATAAGTGACAGACATGAGTACCAACATAACGCCACAAAAAAATCGAAATTCGAATATACGTAACCCGCGAAAATTCAAAATTCGCGATACTTTTTGAACACACCTCGTATGCAGCTTGACTACTCGTATGTCATGGGCTTTATTTTATCCTCATTGATTTGTAAACTTACCAGTTTTACTTCGCTGTCGAGTTTCAGGAATAGTTCTTCGGCGGTTGTTAACGGCCGTGATAAAATGTTGATCTAGCCTGCATAGCATGGCTCGACATGTATAGTAACGTACCTCTTGTATCGACAGATAGCTTTCTTATGTATTCCAGAGCCAAATTGAATAGCAATGGGGCCAGCCCATCCCTCTGCTTTAGTCCGATATTTGTGCCAAAGGTATTGGTGAGTTAGTTATTGATGCGGACTTGCGAGGTCATCCACGTCATTGTCATTTTGATAAGATGGACTAATTTGGCTGGGATATCAAAGCAAACCATTATTTGGTACACTAAGCTACAATCAGTATATCGTATGCTTGCTTAAAGGCAACTAATACTTAGTATACGTCTACATTGAACTCCCAGTATTTTTCACGTACCTGCTTAGTTGTAAACAATTTATCTATTCCCTTCAACACATCCTTTGGACACTGAAGATGACTCAAAGGAGTCGAAACGCGTCTGCTCACACATCAAAGCAAGGCCCGACAGCTTTAAAAAGAAAATTGATCCATCGTTGATCTACCAGCTGTAAAGTGACCTCGATACTCCCCAATAATACTGTTGGCATGTGATCTGCCTTTCTTTGAAAATGTATTGTGCGCCGTATAAAGTAGTGATATGCGTCTTTATTTGTTGCACTGTAGCTTGTCGCCTTTTTCGTGGAAACGGAATATAATTGATTGGCTTCACTCGTTTGGCATATGTTCTTGTTGCCAAATATGCTGGATGACTTTGTGAATAGCATTTTCGATTGGATTTTTCGTTTAGCCATCTAGATACCCAGGTCGATGAATTGCTCTTCTATATTATTGGGTGTATTTTGAAGCAAAGTTGTTAAATGTTCCATCATTGGCCAAATTTTATATGCATGGTTGCAATTAGAACTATTTGAATCTCTTGCTTCTTCATTGTTACAAAAATGTAAGTTCCATCATTTTGAATCAAGCCCTAGGCATAACATTGAACATGAAAAAAGCCACGATGTCTGAGTCAGTAGGCCAGTAATCTCGTAATGATGGCAAAAATGATAGCGCATAATCAAATTCATACCAAGAATCATTTCGTCAGTTTTTTAATGATTTTGAATTCTCGTTCGTTGGATAGAGAATTCCCGAAGGAAACCTAAACTGACCTCTCATCGGTTGTAGACGTGAAGTCTGGGAACGTGATAACAGACTGTACCCATCAGATCGACAATTCCAGATACTCTTAGTCTACTTCGAGGTGGCTGCTGGCTGGCTAGCTAATTCAGAGAGGAATTTCGGTCGTAGGTCTTCCACGAGCAGACTAAGCCCAACTACAAAAATCAGCCACCAATTTAAAATATGTCAAATAACTTCTACTAACTCGACTTCAGCGAACTTCCTTCCCTTTTCCTTTCGATTCGAGAAAAAGAACAATGCTTAACCGTTAACCAAAAACACACGCTCCCGAATATTCACCGACGCAGTGCTCGAAATAAACTACTCAAATTCAAACCCGAAACAATCTACTCTAAAAAGGCAAATCCAAATTACGGCATCACGTACCGACCGCAACACGAAACCGACCATTCGCGGATTATCGAAACCCTACCCTTTCGGCGACATATTAACCTTCGCCATTGCTTCCTTCTAAAAAGAAACGGGTCTGCTGAAAAGAAAAGACTGGGTTAACTCAGCAATTCATATTTATTCGAGCTGTTTGTTAATAAAAAAATATTTATAGTTACCTAATTGCACTGTTTTACACATCATATTAAAAATATATTCCCTTAATACAATGAGATAAATGTTATACGCTGGTGTCGTTTATATATTTGGAAAAGGAAACTAAATGTTTGCGTAACGCATTCGGAGCCCTACAACCAACTGTTTCACGATTACTATTTTAATCGTCAATATTTAATTAGCAAAATAATTATTAAATAGTAATTTAACCAATAAAAATCTGCGTCATTATTTTTTTCTGTTAATTATAAGTACCACTTCGAAACTTATTTTTATTTCAACAAGTATTCCAAAATCAAAACCAAAATCATCAAAATTCAGATGAAGCTTAACGATTTGAAGGAAAGGCAGCATCCAAAGCATATTATATATATATATATATATATATATATATATATATATATATATATATATATATATATATATATATATATATATACATATATATATATATATATATATATATATATATATATATTAAATTTAACGCGATTTCTAGAAACTTCATTTTACACATTTTTTTATTTATGTAAACAATTGTGATAAAATAACATCAACATTGGGTTATTAATATACTTCATTTAGGTTTTTTTTAATAGCTTCATTCTATATAAATATAAACGGGATAGTAAAGAAAAAAACATGCTCAATAAGTTAATTGTATTAGTATAATTAAAACTTAAAACACGCTCACGCATTGGGCCCTTCAAGCACTCACTAGATGATAGGGGTTTTCCTTGTTTTTTCTAAAAGTAAAGTACACTATTTTGACTCGAAGAAATTGATTAAAAATAGCTTACTAAGCATCAATGGCTACGACACTAAGCAGCAATTTCCTCTTTGCTTCAAATTTCGCTTCGATTTACGCCTCACAGCAAACAAAATCTGCACCATTCAATACGAGGTGTGTTAATTAAGTAATGAGACTGATTCCATCAAAACCGTATATTTAAAAGTTATTCTACAACTCTGCCATCCCCTTCAAAGTAGTCCCGTTGGGTAGCTATACAACGATTCCAGCGCATTTTCCATGCTCCGTAACATTTCTGGAACGCTTTGACTGGGATGGCTGCGAGTACCCTCGTCACGGCCGCCTGGATGTCCGTAACCGACTCAAAATGGGGTCCTTTGACCACCGATTTTGTTTTAGGGAACAAACAAAAGTCACAGGGTGATATATCGGGCAAATAAGGCGGCTGTTACAATACGGCAATCCCTTTAGTGGCCAAATACTGGGACACGCTGAGGGCGTTCTTTGGAATCATCTTGGTGCACAACTTACATCCCAAAATCGTCGGTTAAAATTTGTCTGACTGTTTCACGGTTCATACCCAGTTCCGAGTCCAACATTCGAACTGTTAAACGCCGATCTTCGTGGATAAGGGCGCGAACACGCTGCGCATTCACGTCAGTCTGCACCTCGACTGGTCTCCCGCGCCACACCTCGTCTTCCACGATTTCACGCCCCTCTTTATGCCATCGGAGCACCCTGGTACAGCTTAGAGCACTATCACCATGCACTTTTACAATTTTAGCGTATGTTTCCGAAACTGTTTCGCCCAATCTGGCGCAAAATTTTATCGCGACGCGTTGCTCTTGATTTCGTTTCTCCATTTTCGTGACGAGCACCACCAACACACGTCTACTCAACACGACACAGCAGGCGAACTAAACAAGCTAGAGCGATGGTAAATATATCAATGAAGTGGGGGAGGATGCCGGGGGAAGGGAAGGGAGTTTCAAGGTCGCAGGTTTACCACAAAATTAGGCACAAGAAATGCACTTCGGACCAACGCCAAACTCAAAACTTCCCTTTGATATCTCGACGTATTCTTCCAATCACGACATTCACTTTGAAATCTCGATGTATTCTCTTCTTTTTAACATGATTGAAATATCCTCCTTTAGTGAAACTTCTCCTTTTCACAAATGCACTTAAAGGACAGTATGTAAAACACGAACGCCTCTAAAATATTTTAAACTTACCACTTGTTGGTAGCAATAACCCCTGGGTAAGAACCTGCTAATAGTCCACTGCAGAATGCAATTCTGTCATGTAAACTATCGAATATTCCAAATTTTGGCATACTGTGCCAGCCAATGCTTAGCGGGCAATTATTTTGGTTTTTGTGGTCTCGTTTATAATATTCGCAGATCCGCTCGCTGTGGTTTAATTCCAACACCAGCAAAGTGCAATGGTATTCCCGTAATCATTCTACGCACATTCATTCACGCAAGCAATTCACTCCTCAATTTTACGGAACTTGTTATTGGCACACGTTAAATATGCTTCGTTTTCCACTATAAGTGTGCTGGACTTGTCACATACCGGTATCCAGCTCCAGTCTGAATTCTACTTCTGTTTGCATTTGGATCAATTTCACTCATATATGTACAGCCCATTAAAGGTACAATATTTGCACGCAATATTAAAGCTGATTGAGTTCAGCGTGTTTTTGTATTAGAGTGTACAGACGCACGACTTTTGTGCGTAACTGTACTCGGCGTAGCAACCGAGCGTGACTCGGTTTTCTTCGTAAATACTCGAATGACGAAGAGCGCCGGGAGTCAATCACCGCGTTGGTTAAGTCAGTTCGTCTCGATCGCTCCAGTAGCACGCTCGCAAATAAACGTCTTCATATTATTAAATAAAATAACAAAATTATTAAACTAAAATCAACGTTTATTTATTCACCTAAACTTGTTCTCCCATTCCTGGTTTAACAGGTTATGGGCCCAGTTTACGTAGTAACTGTGAAAATTAGGAGAGCAAAAAGGGAAAAAATTAACTCGTGGCGCGTAACGGAAGTCGGCCATTGTTCGGTTGTGTCGAAGTTAACGAGAGTGAAAACGTGCGGAGTGTAAATCGAATCCGTGATGTCAGTCGGCATCTCAGTAAAGGGCGTGAAGCCATTTGACGGAACGAATTTTCAAGGCTGGAAAGCGCAAGTAAATGCTTTATTTGTGATGAATGATGTTCTCGATGTCGTCGACGGCACGAGGCCCTAGCCTCCTGCTGGAAACGGACAAGCGGCCGCGTTGAAGAAAAATATAAAGGACGATGCAACGGCAAAGTTTATAATACTGTCGAATCTCGACGAGACGCAACAGGTGTGTGTATTGTCCTGCGTTTCTGCGAAAGAAATGTGGGATAAATTGTGCCTAATTCATGAACAGAAAACCGCAACAAATAAACTAGGTTTGCTACAAAAGTTTCACGCGTATCGAATGAGTGAATTGGATACGGCAGTTCAACATGTGGCGAAGGTGACAAACATGGCGAGTCAACTCAAGGGCATCGGCGAAGATGTATCGGACGCTACGATAATGGCAAAGATACTCGCGAGTCTCACCACGAGGTTCAGCACGCTGCAAGTAGCATGGGTTAGTGTGTATCCGGTACGGCAGACTCTCGATAACCTCCAGGAACGGCTGATAAGAGAGGACGCAAGACTCAACGACGAGGAAAAAACGTCAGAAGCGCTGGCTACGACAGCCCAAAATCGTCGTTCGCGAGGAACGAAAAGTGCTAAAAATAAAAAGACTGAAAATAAAAAGACTGAAAATAAACAGGACATGAAGGAAGTGCAGTGTTACAAGTGCCAAGGCATGGGACATTTCGCGAGTCGCTGCCGAAAAAAGCGAAAGCCACGCGATGGCGCCGAAAAAACACGTAACTGTGCATTCATAGGTGAAATGAGCGGTTCGGTTGCGTCGGGCTTCAAAAGTGCGGGAACCGCGAAGGTGCTGTGGACAAAGACTCAAGTGATGAAGGCCGATCAGAGCGACGTCTGGCTGATCGACAGCGGCGCATCGCAACATGTAACTTACCGACGTGACTGGCTATTAGACTACAAGTCGGACAATACGGGTGCTACAGTATCGCTTGGCGATAATCAAAACTGCAATGTCGTCGGTGAAGGCACAGTGAAAATTAAAAACTTGATCAATGGAGTGTGGCAAGATACAAAAATCGAAAATGTGCTACACGTGCCAAAGTTACGAAAAAATCTGTTCTCTGTCGGAGTATGTACTAAAAAGGGATTCCAAATGCGTTTCGAAAATAATTAAGTTATCGTGGCGCGTGCATAGTGAATTACTTGCCACGGAAATGAAGCAAAACAATGGCGTGCACAGAATGTTTTTCAAGGTCACGAAACAAGGGAGCAACGCAGAAGTCAATGTAGTTGCGACGAATTTAACCGTGTGGCACGAGCGTTTGGGACACGTCGGGAAGCGTGCAATTCGTGAATTAGCGGAAAAAGGACTCGTGAGTGGCGTAACAGTTACAGACAAAAGTGATGTTTTCTGTGAGCCGTGCAGTCTTGGAAAAGCGCACAGGTTACCCTTTAATAAGAAAATGGAGCGCGACAAGAAAATAAAGCCAGGTGAAAAAATGCACACAGATGTCTGTGGGCCCATGTCGACGAACTCGGTCGGAGGGTCAAGGTTCTTTTTGACATTCAAAGACGAAGCAACTGGCTACAGGCACGTCTATTTCATGAGAAGGAAATCCAAAGTATTCGAAAAATTCAAAACTTTCGAGAAAATGATCGAGAACAAATTCGGAAGAAAAATGAAGACTCTTCGCTCCGACAATGGTCGAGAATTCTGTAACGAAGAGATGGACAAATATCTTGAGGAATGTGGCATCAGACGAGAAACAACAGCGCCGTACAACCCGGAGCAAAACGGAAAAGCCGAGCGCGACAATCGGACGATTGTCGAAAGTGCCCGTACAATGATAATCGCGAAGAATCTTCCATTGACTCTATGGGCAGAAGCAGTAAATTGTGCAGTGTACGTGTTAAATCGAACCGTCTGGACGAGTGGCACCGTAACTCCGTACGAAGCGTGGACTGGGAAGGTTCCGAACCTAAAGCATCTTGGATACACGGAAGAGTCAACGAATTACCGGGTATACCATCCTGAAAAGAAAAAGGTCAGCGTTGTTTGAAACGTCGTATTCAACGAGAAAATCGGGCCGCCGTCGGTAGAAGTGAACGAGAAGGAAGATGAATATAAAATATTTCTTCCAATGAACGAGCCACGAGAAGATAACGAAGGACATGAAATCGACGAGGAAGAAGAACGCGAGAACAACGGTGAGGACAACGTCGACATCAGAGAACGAGAAGAAGAAGATCACAACGAGGACAATGCACAAGAGAACGAGCAAGAAGAAGAAGAAGATCGCGAAAATCGAAGAGTCCTGCGAGATCGAAACGCAATTCAAACTACGAGAAGGTATCGGCACGATGCAAATGTAGCCGAATACGTGATTCCATTGACATAGAAGAAGCAACAAAGAGCACTGAAGCCACGCAGTGGGCAAGTGCGATTCATGATGAATTTAAAGCGCATGAAGAAAATCGTACGTGGGAACATGTAACAAAAACGCCGGACATAAGGCTAATCGATTCGAAATGGGTATTCCGCGTGAAGACGGACGTCAACGGGAAGTCACACCGCTTCAAAGCCCGATTGTGCACGAGAGGTTTTCGTCAACGTGAAGGGATTGACTTCAAATAAACATTCTCCCCAGTCGTGAGATATGACTCACTAAGGACTCTGCTGGCAACGATAGCAGCGAAAAATCTCGACGTAGTGCAGTTCGATGTTCAAACTGCATTTTTGTAGGGGGAAACTTGAAGAAACAATCTTCATGAAAGTTCCGGAAGGACTGAAACTGAAAGAAGATGCAAGAAACGTCGTATGCAAGCTCGAGAAGTCTCTCTACGGGCTTAAGCAGGCTCCATGCTATTGGAACCAAAGATTTACAAAGTTTCTGAGTGAATTTAACTTCAAAGAATGTGAAGCAGATAAGTGCGTGTTTACCGGGAAGTTTAAAAACGACGAAGTATATCTGGCGCTGTTCGTCGATGATGGGCTGGTAGCCTCAGACACTGTAGAGACACTTAAGAGAATCATTCAACGATGAAGCAAAACGTTCAGAATTACGATCGGAGATTCTAACATTTTTGTCGGGTTACAGATCGAAAGAGATAGAGAAAAAGGAAAAATGGTAATGCACCAGAGCGCGTACACAAAGAAAATAATCGAAAAAATCGGCATGGTAGACGCAAAAACGGTGAGCGTGCCGGCGGATCCGCACGCAGCACTGACCCCGGTCGTAGAAAGCGAAATAAAAATAAACAAAGTGCCATATCGCGAAGCAGTAGGCTCTTTAGTTTTTCCAGCAGCCGTTTCGAGACCAGACATTGCTTATGCAGTAAATGCAGTCAGTAAATTCTTGAACGAGCACGATTCATCCCATTGGCAGGCGGTTAAAAGAATATTCGCGTATCTAAAAGGCACGGTTAACTATGGCATCGAGTATCAAAGCGGCGGTAGCGAAGCAAAGCTGATAGGTTTCTCAGATGCTGACTACGCCGGAGATGTAGAGACGTGGAGGTCAACAGTCGGATATCTATTCTGTCTGTCAAACGGAGCCGTAACATGGTCGTCACAACGACAAAAACTGGTGACGTGGAGCACAACAGAAGCCGAGTACGTAGCTGCATCGGCAGCTGCTCGGGAAGTAGTCTGGATTAGAAAATTGTTGTCGGACATCGGATGTCCTTGTGACAAAGAAACAACGCTTTATATTGATAATGAAAGCGCAATCCAACTAGTCAGAAATCCAGTTTTTCACAAAAGAACCAAGCATATAGATGTTCACTTTCACTTTATTCGCGAGAAAGTGAAAGAAAAAGAAATTGTTGTTAAATACATTTCATCTGCAAATCAAAGAGCGGATATATTTACAAAGGCGCTGCCACGAGATCGCTTCAAGGATCTATGTTACAAGCTAAACATGATAACAGCAAACGAGAAACACTCGAACGGTGGTAGTATTAAAGCTGATTGAGTTCAGCGTGTTTTTGTATTGGAGTGTACAGACGCACGACTTTCGTGCGTAACTGTACTCGGCGTAGCAACTGAGCGCGGCTCGGTCTTCTTCGTAAATACTCGAATGAAGAAGAGCGCCGGGAGTCAATCACCGTGTTGGTTGAGTTAGTTCGTATCGATCGCTCCAGTAGCACGCTCGCAAATAAACGTCTTCATATTATTAAATAAAATAACAAAATTATTAAACTAAAATCAACGTTTATTTATTCACCTAAACTTGTTCTTCCATTCCTGGTCTAACACGCAACATCAAACCCCACTGCATACAGAAGATGATCCAGACTTAATTACACAAATGAACGCGATGGAAGCAAATCACCGACCCCGTTAGTCGCTTGCTGAGAACAAGTCACTTATGCAAATGTAATCCAGGTGTGCTTAGCGCTTGAATAAATCTAACCTGGAAATTCTTACTTCTCTACTCGACTGACGCCAAGTGGCGGCTCAGTCGCAGAGATCTGTCATCCAACCGTATCAACTAGTTAGGAAATTTTTATAGGGATGACAGATCTCTCCACGGCTCGGATGAATAAGAACTGGATGGGCTAAGCTCATATAAAATGGATAGGAGAACATGCGACCGGTTTCTTCTCTCTTCCAAAGGATCTGTCTATCATTTCCTCTCCCCCTGCCTCTTGCCGCTCAATTTCTTGTTCTAGAAGCTCACTCAATTGGATCTGTCTGTCAAGTTGACTGATCCAAACTGAACGCCAAAATGGCAAATTGTAAGTTTCGTCGTGAATTTTATCGGATATTAAAACTGTGAAAAGTGTTCGCGATCTGAATTCATTCCAAGTGATTAAACATTCTATTGTCCTTTGTGATCCGAATAACTTTAACGTGTGACACTGTGAAATTACTTTACAATTTCAAAGTGAATTGTGTAGTGCCTTCGTTTAAAAATTATAGCCGAAAAGGATCTGTACTCGTATGTGTTTTCTTCCACAGATAAGTAGTTAATATGTTAATGTTTTGCATGTTTTATAATGGTGGAAGTTTTTCAAGTAGAAAACAAATTTTTAGGATTGTATGAAAATTTGTTTTCATTGAGCAGCACCCATGTTTGCTTGTGCAATTTGCTCTTAGGGTGTAAACAAGAGCGTAGCAGTAGGGAAAGTGGTCACAGGGGTTGTTGCGACCACATGGTCACGTGGTTGGCCACTCCAGTAGTATTTAATTATTCAATGCTCCGCGGGATCGCCGGTTATTACAGTTTCAATAGTGAATACCCTTCCAATTTTGGTAAGCGTATCGCATTTATTCTGATACTAAATGTTGAACCAAATCATCAAAATTTGTTGTTAAACAAAAGAATTTGAAAAGAGTCAATATATCGGCTTGAATATCTTAATAGATTTGCATCTTTTGAAATTCATATTTCACATCACGAAAAGAATTTGGGGCGCATGTTATCTGGTTTCACTTGAAAACCAGTTTATGGTTGCAAAGCGCTTCAGCAATAGATTCTGCCATAGACGCTAAAGGTTCAGATGACCGTTTTTTTTTCTTGGTTTGTGAGATTAGCCTGTCACATCTTCAATCTAGACATAAATAATCTCTCGATTATCATCCTGTGTCAGAAGCCTTTGTTCTCTTAACTATCTTGATCATCACTATTATCATCCGAAAAAATGAATGAACTTTATTCTTCCTAAGTTCAAAAACGTTACGTCCCCTATAAAACATAATCTGCAGCAATATAAATAAACAAACGAATTTTATGACAAAAATCAGCGTTGAAATAAGCTATGTAACTCCACATAAAAAGTATTCATCTTTGGCCACAGGGACTCATGTGTCCCTTGATGTTGATGAACACTTATCTATATTCAAAACAAGAATGGTGATTTGATTGATGTATCAAATACAATAAAATGTTTCTTACCAGCCATCAATTATTTTACACCCTAAAATGTAGAAAACCACTTTTACATTTGTTAACACTTTTGCGAAATATAACTTTACTGCGCCAAACGGAATGTCAACTTCCGATGACCACAGATACAGAACGGTTTTATTCATGTTGTGTTTCCAGAGATAATAATATTGCATATTGATTATTGAGAAATGAAATAAAGTACATTTGCTTCAAACTATTAAGATTTTTGTTAATTTTTGACTTGGGGTTCATCTGTCTCCGTGCTTATCAATTTTGGGTTTCTTTTATAGAACTCTTCTTTTTTGCTTTCAAGCTTTATTTTTCCTTTTTATACCAATTTTTAATGCATTTTAGTTTTTGTATTTTAAAAGAAAACGTAGAGTTGTATTGAAATTGTAGTATGTATAAATTAATCGATGGATGTAAATCGAATTCAAAATATTTATACCGTTTGAAAATAGCCCAGATATCTACCGGAACTATATGTTTTACTTAAATGCCTTTTCCAACTGCCTAACATTTTCACCATTGTGAATTCTTCATTGTGAACATATTTATCTGAAACATCTGACATCTACCAAATACGAACAACTGTAACATAAAATGACGAATCATCGATATTAGTCGGCGATTCCGTGAAAGGTTCTCAATTTGTTACCGAATTGTCGAAATTCAATTAGAATCATTCCAAATTGTCTATTCTACCCAGTGAAAAGTTATATTTGTTTTTAACTTAAAGTACCGATAAAACGATTGAAAAAAAAACGAAAATTCCGAAACACCCAAAATGAAAATGCGATGGTTCGACGGAAGCATTGCCGAGGCTGTGACTTTATCCAAGCAAAAAAGTGCCGTGTTTGTTGTTTATGTTGAAGGTATGAATGATATTGATAACAATTTCATAGAACACGTCATATCGTCAGACAATAGAAATAACTCGGGCTTGACTTTCTTTTCTAGGCAATGATGAAATGTCAATGAAGGTGCGAAGGTTCATTGACGAGGACAAGATCCGAAGCAAATTGGAAAGTGAACATTTCGTAGCGATCAAAATCGATAGCGGCAGTGAAGCTTACATGCAATTTGCACAAATTTGTGAGTAATGCTCGATAATGTAATAAGGGACTAGGGAGATCGCTGGGGCTACTTCAGACAAAGTGGCTGAGAAAATTCAATAGTGATGACGTAGTCAGTAGGCTAAATATATAAGTAGTAGAAATATAATTGAAATAGGGACTTCAATAATGCATAAAGTTCACTAAAGCCCCAACGATATTAAATAATCTACTGGTAGCGATTAAAAACGGAAATACCGAGTTGAAATAAGAAATTATCTCTTTGCTAATAAATGTTTAAAATGACCGGAATATTTCCAAAGATTTCCAATTAACGCAAAAAGGATACTATGATTCACATATGGGCATTTACGAAGGCACTTGAGTGAAAAATTTTGTAAGCGTTATTGTAATATTTTTAAATTTTATCTTCATTGCTGATAAATTATTCAGGCTACAATATCTTCCATGAAGGGTTGAGCATTGCTTTAAAAAAACAAAAGCTGGGAAATTCAACCTAATATATACAAGATTTGAGGGGATTTATAGTCAGTCGGCAATGAAACATCTTAATATTATATCTAGGTTCCTACCAAAAAAAATTAAAAATTTTCTAAATCTTCTAATGCTCACTCGAAATTCCAATGCTCAAAGACTTTTAACAATCAATAATAACATTAGCCTTTAACAAATCTTTATAATGGGGGAAGCTAAATTTATCTTCAAATATTTAAAAACTAATGAATCGAATCATACACCATTAATTAAACTATCGTAAATCAACCCATATAATGCGAATAATTCAAATCCATTCGTAATACCTTTTACCAGAACGAACGATGCCCTGCGTGGGAAGCAAACTTGCTTTTAGTTTCTAAGAAAAGACTTGGGTATCATCTAATGGATACTGATTGAAGCGTGAACCTGAAGGTGTTTCAATTCGGTATCTTAAGGTATTTTTTGACCCTATCGGCGAGATACTTGAAGGGACAGTTACTCCGAGTTTTTTATTTATTTATTTTTTAATGCATCTATTCCATAAATTGTTTATATTCTTGAAAGGTGATCACGAGTTTGACTAGACACGCACGAAACAGTTAATTCACATTATTTTGTGTGCTCCCTTATATCGATGTACTGAACATTGTCTGGGAGGCACACTTGACGAAGTAGCGAAATGTGAATGCAGATCGCACAAGCGTTGTGCGAAGAAAGGTTGATGGAGAGAGTAGTAGGGAATGTAGGTACTTTTAAAAAATGTTTGTGCTGCACGCAGCGATAACATATTTTGAAAAGAGCATTTTCTTTGGCTAATCATTTACCAATGCTTCCAAATTCCGAAAGCATCTGACTTAATATAAGAAATTTGTTTATTCTGCAATGTTACAAACGCAGGTAACAGATACAACTTTGTGAATAGTTCAAAAGAGGTGCTCTCTATCGGCAGTCCAAATTTCCCTGCCTGGTGAAAAACAAGTTCTCTTACTTAAAAGACTACTCATATTATACTAAAAATTTCAAACTATATTAGTTTGTGGCGGCTGTTCTATCTGGGAACTCTTCTTCTGGATGAGGAGTTGACGCATGATTCAACCCCGCATGTGGGGACCGTGAGATTGGTCTCAAACTTGGCAGGTACTCACGTAAAGCATTTCAACTTTATTTCGAACCAGCCAAAGGCAAAAAATGAAGAAATACTTGGATTCACGTCGCGGACCGTTCTATATACACACTTTTTATGTAGGACTAAAACTACATATCCATGGGTTAAAATGTTATGAGCCAGAGAATTTCTTATCATTTATAAAACCTCCAGAACAAGAAAGCTTCAACTATATTTAAAGTAAATTGAATACTGAAATGAAAATTTTCAAAACAAGATACCATAGTCCATTGAAAAATTTGAATCTAGAATAAAATTCTACAAATTACTTGATCATCATCATTTATGGCACGATGACTGACAACCTGAAGCTTGACTTTTAGGAATAGTCGTAACCTGTACGCAATACCCACTAGGATTATTATATATTAAGGATTCAACATAGTCATTCCGTTCGCTGGCATGCTGACAGAAATTTGTTTTGACTAAAACGTATAAAAGATTGCAGCTGCCCCGGTAGGCATTGCAGTAACATAAATTTCAAATGGTATCGAGTTGTGAAACCTAAGAAAATATCCTAGGTCGGTCAGCTACAGTCTTTATATGGTTTCTTTCCGGGAAACTATACATGTCGGACATTCAACAACTATCATTGATTATCAAAATTTTTATGAGAACCTTTTTAATAATTGTCAAATATTAATAACTTCAGTGATAAACTTAAAAATTATTTGCTTTCAAAATGTATTTATTTAAAATAACCCACCTTTAGATTCACGAGCCCTCGGGATACCGAAAAGGGTGCCTTACTAGTGACTTACACCGAAAGAAAACTAAATCGATAGTTTCAAAGAACATTGACAATAGGCACATACATAAGTATGTTTGCGCTTGTATTCTGCTCAATATTTTCTGCTGAAGTAGATTCAGAAGTTTTTCAATTCCAATTTCCTAGCTTTTTTGTACTCGCCGTGTATGTTAAAATTAATCACTTTCATTATGTACAACAAAATTTCGCTAATTTAAACATTTCTCTTAAAGCTTCTGCATTTAGTCACACTTTTCATATAAAAACCAACCTTTTTTCTGATTTACAGTGCTCGTCAACACAACCCGTTTAAGTTTTTTCTCGTGCAGCTGTCATCACCGTTCCCTTCCTATGTTACAAACAGATTTTTATCTTCAATGAAGATAAATTAAATCCAAATTTTACATTTAGTTCTCTATAATCCCCATACGGTTATTTACCATACTTTAAATGAATTCAAAACAGTCTATGAAATCACAATCCCCACTTATACATTGCACTTATCGCTTGCCCAAACTTTTAAGCGGTGAAAAACTTATTCAAATAACTCGTAAAAATTCTTTGATTTGATTTCTCTGAAAAATTATTAGAGAAGAAAAATGTTAGAAGAAAGTGTTTTCGACGTGTGTACTAATTCTCCTCATTCCCATCATCCTTATTAGATACACATGGGTGATGGGGACCACCATGCTTAGAGGTGAGAGAATTATTTTTAATTTTTCTACTTATGCAAACTCAATTTTTTTGTGATTTTTATATATAATTTAATTTATAATTTTTTTTAAATATTTATAATATATTAAAATAATTATTTATGTTCGAAAAAAAATTTATAATTTTAAATTAATATTTAAAAGAAATATGTATACATAATATATATAAATATAAAATTTGGCAACTGCAGTAACAAAAGGCATGCAAGCAAATAAAAGTAAAGGCATGCAAGGGCAATCACCCTCCATTCCCTCGGCGAGCGCTCGCTGCAGGCCTGCATGTTGATTATTTATTGAATTCCACTGATCTAATTTGGTTGTACTATAAAAAATTCACTCGAACTATCATATTTTTGATCGAATTTTAACCTATTACAATAATTATAATTCCTTTGAACACTTTCATGAAATTAGTTGGACACAATTATTAAGCACATGCTTGTAAATTATTATTGCTGGGAATTGACTTAAGTTTTACCGTAAAGTTTGTTCCGCACTTTACTTACCATTTACAACTTATAATGTCTTGATGGAATTTTTGTTATGACAGTTTTAAAATATCACAGTCACTTTTAAGGGTTTTGTACTAAAATACAAAACCCTATTAAAATCGGTACCTGCTCGTATGTCTGTCGGTCCGTCCGTCTGTATGTTACAGAAGTTTTTCTGCTTAACTGTAGAAGCTACCGCCATGAAGTTTTGTGGAAAGATTGGAAGTTATGACTTTTAGAAAGTTTTGGGGTGAAAAAAAATTTCAAAGAGTTTTAAGGGGGGTCCCCCATATAGAGGAGTGACCCTCAAAAATTTTTTTTTCATCTAAGGTAATCAAGTGGGGTATCATAGAAAGGTCTCAATGAGATCAAGTCTTAAAATTACTTTATCAGTTTGTAGAGAGGCAGGAGAAGGAGAAAATGCACGAGATTTAGGCGAACCGCCTCGCGATTTGAAACCTACCATCCGAAAAATCTGAAAAAAATCATTCGTGTAGACGTTTATGAGCACTACCACGACAAACACGTCAGAAATCCAAATTCACTCAACGTTGTTAGTTATAGTATGATTTTTCATACTATCGCAAGGGCACCCTCAAATTCAATAAAATACAAGCGGCAAATGTCAATTTACAAGTTTAATAATTACAGGAAATTTCACAAAGATCGAATCGTATTTAACAGAGTTATGGGGGTTTAAATTTTCCTGTATTACTACAGCAGTTACACATGGCTATGGGACAATATGCACTTCCAATCAGCTCAGACACTAGGGGTTTGCTAGGATTTGCATCGTTTCTGGAATTATATTCATGACGAATATCTTTGAGAACTTGTTCATCAGGTGGCATTCGTAATTTTAAAATAAAATGGCGGCCGTTTTAAATGAGAATATTACATAAAATTGTGTTAGTTTTCGCGAACTTCAACATTTAAGGTAGATGCTATTAACACTTGATTGAATCTATTTATGAATAGCTGAAAATGAGCAGCTAAAAATAATCGGTATGAAAATTATAAAGGTAGATCTAATAACAAATAACTTAATAGTTGAAATTCGTTCAACTTTTTTAATAATAGTAAGATCTGTACATTAAATTTGTTTGCTAATAAAACTGTATTAGTATGATTGGATTGAATGAAAGTATATATTTAAATGTCATTTGAAAGGTGCATATACTCTATGAGTTTTGATATAATGTACAGAACTTATTGTCGCTTGAATTTTCTCTGATTACAACAACCAAATACGATTTTTTTACCACATGGGCTTTCCATCAAAACAGACACAACACTTTTGATTGTATTTTCTCCAAATATAACAAATAGACATTTAAGATTCGGCTTAGTCAATGATTTTAGCAATATTGCGACAATTTGTTGGGCAGTTAAAATGGACTAACATTGGTTTTCTTTTAAAGTAAAAATATTTTGTTATGCATTTCATTAAAGTTTTTCTTGAATTAATTCATGCCATACTCGTATGTCTGCATATCGTATGTTAAGTACAAAACCCTTCTGAAACAAGCGTAGTTCTGTCTACTCAACTTGTTATTTGGTGCAACCCGAGTTGAATTGAAAAATTTCATTAGCCAATAATCTCAAGTATACTACATAACATCTCAACAGAGTAATTTTGTTTTCTTCTCCCCTGTTTAATAAAAACAGGCATCTACAGATGAGTACTGTTGAAATTTGGTTGGTCTGTCCAGTCACCAGTGTTTAGCGATCATGTCCACTTTGTCCAGTAGTGTCGAGTAATTTCATTGGCTCAAGATTGATAGGTACTACGGACCCTCAAGGGGTGGTCAGTTGATGTAATTAGGTGGGGAAGTGTTAGTATATTACTCTGAGAATAATTGACAGCGGGGGACCACATGACCGTCTTTAAGTATTTCAAGTTTTTTGTAGATAAGTTTTTAATCTATCGACCCTCTTAGTGATGAGTCCATAGTGTCACAAGATTTAGTAATACTTAATTTGAAAATGAGTAAGATTTAGAAATAAATCGTGTAACATTTAATTTAAAAATGATTAAAATTCGGAAAGAAATCATATGTCATATAAGAGTATCCAATTCATATTTGTGAAAGGTGTAATTTCGGATATATTGGAGTTGTTATATGGTAAAAAAAAAACACTTGAAAGTCAATTTATCGATGCACTAGAAGCGCTCGGTTGCGGTTCTTTAACAGCTTTGGAGTTTAGCCTGAATAAGGTATTTGGACAAGTTTTCTAGTAAATTCATATCGATTTCTTGAAAGTCCTGCATCGCTAATGACGAGAGGTTTCTTTGTAGTTCGTGTACTATTTTTTCAATCTCTGATATTTTAAGGGGATTGTTGGTTAAAGGCTTAATGGGGAAATCGCAGTTTTCCGCAGTTGGGAAAACATTTTGTCTCGGTTGTTTACCTTTTTTGTTGGTTTTCTCCCGAGAGGCCATCATTTGAGCATATGTGTGTTTCATTAAAACTTTTCTGACATCCCCTACCGGGTTTCTTTTATTCATGAACTTGTCCTTCTTCAATTGAGGAAAATCCATTTGTGCTATGTTTTCAAGGTCAACCCTTTTGTATCTGTTTTTAATTTATAACCGAACGTGCTTCTCCGTTGGATACATTTAATATGGAGCTGACTTCTACTTCATGCTTATATTTAACCCATTTGGGGCATGTTTGGTCCATAGCTACGTGTTATTTGCTGTTGCATAGCAGACATTTTCTGTCGCTGCAAGTTCCATTGCATTCGGTTGAGCTGCATTTCAGGCATCTGGAAGTCTTGTCTTTGCAGATAGTAGTGGAATGTCCTAACCTGCCGCAGGCTCTACACTGTCTGGGTCGGAATTTAAAATATTTTATTTAGTATTAAAGCATCCAATTTTTAGAAAGTCAAGGAGGTCATTGCCAGAGATCGTTATCTGGAATGATTTTGTCGGAATAAAGCGTTGCAGGGCCAAGCTATTTCAACTAACCCCTCCAGGTCAAAATTTAATTCGACGTCACGAATTACACCATAACTACAATTGAAAGTGCCTGGAATGAAAACATTTATGTTTTTTCCTTTAGGACTTATTTTCTATCCCTTCATTGGCTTCCTTAGGAGTATCGAAGAAAACTTTTAGTCTTAGTCCGTTTGGTTTACATTTGTAACATTACATTTGGAATCTTTGTTGATCATAAAGAATCTCATTGGCGTTAACCTGACAGCTTTACCATTGATTTTCCATTCCATGATATGAGTAACTGGAAAGATTTTTTTCGTTGGAATCTAATTCAAATCGGTTTAATTTGCCCTGGACAGGTGGGGCTGGCTCTTTATTGGGCGGATTTGTCTCATTATTGATGGGCACTTTAATATTTTTTGCCATGCGGTGCATGTGGTGTGAATTTAAAGTTTAGATCGATTGATTTTAAAGTCCATTTTCTCTCCTTTGTTTGGGACTCGTTTGGGCCTAGCCTTTGTCCTTTTTTTCACTGACACTAAATTAATTTCTTATTCCTGGATCAGGAGGGCAGTCCTCCGCACCCTGTTCCATTCTAGAACATGTGTTTGTTTTCACCAAATTATCACACACTAAATTACACTAGATTCATAAAATGAATGAGGATTCTCACCTCTCTTTGCACTTGAGGGCAAGTACTTCAGAATCACTGATGCTATTCCTAAAAATCCAATGTCTTCGGATTTAGTTTGATCAAACTCTACGTTTTATGCGAATTGAAAATGGCGGCAAAACACCTCAAAGAAAACCACTGTGGTCTAAGCAGGGATGTGACCTCTAGGGCGTCTGGAATAGAAATGCAAAAGAGTAATGTTTCTGATCGAACAACAATCTGAGGCCACAGTTCCCTTTCTACTTAAGTATTCAATTGGCGAGACTTTTCCACCGTCTTCTTGTCACTGGCGAATTGAAAAATCAGGCGAACCATCGGCACTAAGTTCATTATCTTCTAAATCTAGATTTCCTGTGTGAGCCTCTACACTCCGGGGAACAGATCATTTTTAGGGTTTTGTACTGAAATACGAAACCCTATTGCAATCACGACCTGTGTCCGTCCGTCCGTCCGTCTGTATGTCACAGCACTTTTTCTCCGAAACAATAGAAGCTACAGTCATAAAACATTGTGGAAAGGTCAGAGGGGGTTTAAGGGGGGTCTCCCCATATAGGGAGGTGACCCTTCAATAAATTTTTTTCACCGTTGGTAGTCGAGTAGGGTATCGTTGGAAAGGACGCAATGAGATCTTTCCAAAACAAGTCTTAAAATTGCCTTAAAAGTACCGTGGGGGCAGGGGAAGGGGAAATGTACGAACTTTTCGCGTACCCCATTCGCGATTGGACACCTTTCATTCAAAAAAACTGAAAAAATTCATAAATGTAAGCCTTTATGAGCACAAGAACCACAAATACGTGAGAAGTCGAAATTCACTCAACTTTCTTAGTAATGGTATGATTTATCGATTTTAATAATAAAATCTTAACGGTACCCTTAAATTCAACCAAATTCGGGATATAAATGACTATATACAAGATTGGCCTGTCCTGCAAGTTTCATAAAGATCGAATGGTATTTTTAGCAAAGTTATAGCGGTTTGAATTTTCCTGTATTACTATGGAGCAATATGCGCTGTATTACTATGGAAACATATGGCTATGGAACAATATGCGCTTTTTGCTGACTCAGGCACTACAGGTTTGCTAGGATTTGCATGAAAGTTTCCGGAATGATAGGTATCATGAATATCTTTGAGAATTGGTTAGTTATTTTTCCCCAAATTCAACGTTTAAGGTACATGCTTTTAACACTTGATTCAATTTAATGAATGACTAAAGATGAGTCTCTACAATTAATACTCATGGGTGAAACAGGCCGAGGAGCCAGGAGAGAGCTCCTAACAGAAGGGCTTTGTAACCACTCTAGAGTTCGAAAAAAAATCCGATGCCATGAATCAATGATTACAGTACAGGGGAATGGCCCCTGCAAAAAAAAATATTCGTCAAGTCGATGTGAGTATCAAATGAAAGCTCTTTATGAGAGCTTTTGAAAACAGTTCTTAAACTTACAGTTTTTGCTTCATTGGGGGCACGAAAAATGTGTTTCCCCCCTCGCGGTTGGACACCTGTGATCTAAAAAATCTGAAATAAATTATTAAGGGTGATATTTATAAATACAGCAATAACAAATACATCAGCAGTCAAAATTCGTTCAACTTTGTTCATTATAGTATGATCTTCAAATTTCACATTTTCTCCAATAAAATTGTATGGATGTGTTTAAACCCAACCTTACATAAGGTCCTAATACTCTGGAAGTTTGATGAAATTCATATCATATTCATGGAAGTTATATCCATTTGAAATTTCTCCAATTACAGCAAATATAACACACTATTTGATTTGATCTTCTTAGAATTTCCAGATAAGATCTATGACATAAATGCTTTTGGGATTTCATGATTTGAGTGATTTTTGTTAGTCAAAAATGGAGAAACAATGGATTTTCTTTTAAAAGCAAATCTCTTTGACATGTTTCTTGATATTATTCGTTGCTGGTGATTGCATTTTGTAAGTTGAGTACAAAACCCTCCTGACATGAGCGTAGGTCTGTCTACCCAACTTATTTTATATTGTTATTCGTAAAGCACAGTCCAAAAGATTACTATCAAAGCTAGTTCTCTTCCCTTGACTAGACTGCACAGCTGCATCTTGAGAGCAAGTATTAGATCTTCTGCTCAAGTGAGTTCGAGAGTCGCGTAGATATTACCATCCGAACTCAAGTCAATTAAATCATCACAGAATGACATAACAGCTTAAAGATTTCTCGCTTCGAACAATTATTTATTCTAACGAAACGTATCATCCACGATCGTTGCAAAATCAAATAGGTGTTACCAGTATCCTGTTCGTGTCTGCATTATCGCGATTCTTGTCTGCAATATCGTTTCTCAATTGAAAACGTGTTGAATTTCCAACTTTATCAACATTAGGGTTGGACTTTTCCCACCCAAATCGCCATCGAAACGTCAACTCACTCTTTGCAATGAGTTGACAGCTGCGTGAGTGGCTCCCATTTTCACAGCCTGTGATCGACAAAAGCCTGTTACTACGAAATTTTTGGCGGTCCTTAATGCTTTATATCGCCACTTTGGAATTCACTTTTTTCTTCGGGTAAAACTTAACTTTTCCCTTTGTCGCGTATTTTCTGGCCCATGTGATCACAACTTGACTGTCTATTTAAAGGTGAACATTTGGACTTTTAAAAATAATAAGTGCGTCACAGTAAGTTTTCTCAGGAACTAGAGAAACTAGAGTCATCAAATGTTGAACACAGTTTAGAAGTTTCTGGCTAATGAAAGTTTGATAGTCGAAAAAAAAGCTTTTTCACCGCAGATAGTTGAATAAGGTACCAAATAAAAGATGTTGATGAGATCTTTTAATAAAATGGCAATATCGCTAGCAGGTAGGCAGGGGAAGCGGAAGAACATTAAAAACCCTTTGATACTGACATTAAAATTTAGTTCCGCAGAATCCTTATACTCAAAGACCATTGGCCACAATAAGATTAAGCAATAATAGACAATCGAGGTCACTATAGGTCCAAGACAATAAAACTATGAATTGTTGGAGGGTTTGCACCATATAACTCAAATAATAAACAAGTAAATTCAATATTTGTAATCGAATTCATTTTCGCCTTCACAAAATACTCCAACTGAACATAGGAAAAGACAGCTTCCTTTTAATTTTGTGTATTTTATTTTTTATTTTTCTTTTTCTCGAAATCGAAATTTGCTGAATCGATTTTTGCTGAATCGAACCATTAAAAATTTTTCAAAAACGGTGGTCGTGTGGGGTGGCACATGAAAGATCTTAATGAAAACTTTTCAAAATAAACAGTATCGAGGGGTGCACGGTGAAAGGAAATGTACGAAAAATGTATACAAATCCTTAAGCAGCAAGCAAGCAAGTTATTGGCCTCGATATGTGCATGACATTATATTTCTGAATTTAACGAGAAACTATACCAAGCTAAACCTAAATAATACCTGGAAAATAATTTCTATTGACTTTTAACTTGATCTTTTTAACATGTCTTAAGTGGAATTTTTAAGAAAAGCAGCAACATTTTTTGGGTGCTAGTGCTTCCCAGAAATACGTTTATGCCTTGTCCTAAAGCAATATGTAATCGTTCTCCTTCTTCAAAGTACTACAGCACCTCTCGGGCCTTTGCTTCCTGCTAACAGCGCCTCCATTTGTCTCGGTCCATCCACTTCAGTTCCCCCAACAAATACCTTTTTGGGTATCCATTCTTCGTCCATACGATGCATGTGGCCAGCCCATTGCAGCTTCCGCAGTCGTAATCTTTAATCCTACGAATTCTCGTCATCAAAATATACCAATTTCTTTAATAACATAGTTTAAATGTACCACTCATCAAATTCTCGCTTCCTTCCAGATCAACTCGTACCATTGCCGTCAATATTCTTTATTGGAAAAAATGGAGCACCTATTCAAGTAGTGACGGGTGTTATTTCTAGTTGCGATGAACTTGAGCAGAAAATTAAAATTGTGCTCGATTCTGTTGGCATAAAAGAAATATATCTTCCGAAGTCTGCAAGCGACCTGACTGCCCCGTCTCCCGATAAACCTACAACTAGTGGCGCTGCAGCATCAGCAACTTTTATATCAAGTATGAGTGAACCGTTTTTTTTTAATTTTGGACATTTACAATAATTATTCAATTAACAATAACAGATGAACAAACTGCAACTGCGCCAGATTTCGAAGTAGTATGCGAAGGTGACGTCTGTTATAAGCGACCGAAAGGTGCTGCAAGTATTCCGGAAACTTCACCTAGCTCTTCAAGTATCGAACAAAATGCTGCAGAACAGCCTTCCACTTCAAAATTAGACACCAAAACCGAAGATCTCATTTCGGATCCATCACCTAGTGGCCCAGTTAATGAACAAGCAACTGTAGATATTGTAGTACCTTCAACACCACCCCCCACTCCGACTGCAGTTGTTCCTGCTCCTTCTGATTCCCCAGCCGCTCCTTCTGCTCCAGCTGCTACAGAAAGTCCCAAAGATGAATCAGCGGATGATATAGCAGCTCGAGTAGAGCAAGCGAAAAAGTTGATTGAAGAGAAGCGCAAGCAAAAAGAGGAAGAAGAAAAACGGTTGGAACGAGAAAGAGAAATTAGGCGTCGCAAGGAGGGCCAAGAAATGTTAAATTTCAAGAAAATGCAGCGAGAACAGGAATTGCAACAATTAAAGGTAAGTTGTCATATTAATGGAGTTTGTATTCATTAATTTGAGTCTTATTTATTCAAAGGAAAATATTCGTCGCGAAAAACTTGAAGAACAAGCAGCTCGTCAACGAATTTTAGAAAAAATTGCCAGCGACCGCGCAGAACAAGCTAAAAAATTCACAACGCCTGAAAAACCAACTCCAACCACAACAGAAACAGTTCAAAAGTCATCACCACCTGTTGCATCTAGTTCCTTAGAATTCGCCAGAATTCAATTTCGAAAACCGGAAGGAGACACGGACACCCACACCTTTAAAAGCTCGGATAATTTTCAAGCTGTACGGGATTATGTGCGAAGCACATTACTCGCCGGATCAGCTGTCAAGGAATTCGCTTTGGCCACAACATTCCCTAGACGTGAATTTACCACAGCGGATGACACTAAAACTTTGCTGGATTTAGGTCTGTGCCCATCAGCCGTTCTATTGGTGATCGCAGGTCAACGCGCCGCACATAGTCCAGCCGCCATAGTAGCACGATCCGGAGGATTTGTGAATATGTTCAATACAGTGTTTTGGGGACTACTTTCTCCCGTTTTTGCCGTTTTCAATTATTTGAAGGGGTGGGTATTCGGCAGGCGTCCGGAACCAACACCATCAACATCTGGCGCACAAAAACGAGCGAGTGAGAATACTGTAGCAGACAATGATGCGTAAGATCTAATACATATTTCAGACAAATTCTTTCCTAACATTTCTGACTTTAGGGCTAAAAAACGTAATATTGATCGGCTCCTTAATCGCAACTTCGTCAACGATGACACTAAAGCTTCCAATTCGGACCCATCGAAAAAAGAAGTGCCATATCGGCGCATTGCAGGCTCAAACATTCACAGGCTTCGTGAAACGCGTGATTCCGATGATGAAAATAACACTTGGAATGGAAATTCCACACAGCAACAGTAAAACTAAGAAAGTTATTCTAAGTGTCATGTAGAAGATTTTAAATCATCTCAGCTAGGCATCAATTCAATTTACTTCATTAAGAAACTAAAAACACAAGAAGCATATTTATTCACCAAATTTTTGTGGCTTTGAACAACAAAACAAAACAGAAAGTAAACATCACTTGGAAAAATTTGAAGGGAAAATGGAAATCCTAAAAGATAGCTTTTCAAATGACTGGTGAGAGTGAGAAAACGTATCAAATACTTCTTGATGTGATTACTATTTTTGGAGACTAGTCTTTTAGGGGAACCGTATTGAAACTGTTATAATATTATAGTGATTATTTCAAATACAAAATTTAGATCTAATACTAAACTTGCTATGTTTCCTTTCAATTCTTCAAGGTAAAGATGGAACAAAAAACAAAGAACAGTAGCTCATTTTTCTTCGTTTAGTTAATATTAAGACTAAATTCTGATTTAATTCGGTAAACATTGGAATAAAGGAGAAACGAAGAGATTGTCTCACTTTACAGGCCCAAAAAATCGTAGATTTTTGAGAATTTATTCTACGACCCAAGGTTAATATTTTATTGTAATTTATTAAGGGAAAATACATGTTCTCTCGAAGTATACAAAAATAAATTCGGGGTGACGGCACTTTTCTGGCATCGGCCCTACGCGTCGAGGGCGCAGACTCTATGTGCAAATCGGTTCGTATTAACCCTTAGTAATTTATTAGCCCCGAAAATCGACGCGAAAACACACAGAAGATAGTTAACTTCAAGCTTGAAATCTGCTTCATACGAAATTTGAACAAGATTGAATGGCGGCAAAGTGTTGTACCAGAAGGAATGTGAGAAGCAGCTGATTGCCAGATTAAAAAATTAGAAAAAAGTGTTAAAATTTTTGAGCCGCGGGCCTTGCGTGGTCCCGCAGGAGCCATTTTCTCGACTGCGTCGCAAGCTTTGTTTTATTTTCATTTATTTGAAGCCCTACTAGTTTTGCTTCGCTGTCGAGTTTCAGGAAGAGTTCTTTGGCAGTTAATGACCGTGACAACATGTTGATGTCGTCTGTATAGGTTACTACTTGGCTCGACTTGTATAGTAATGTACCTCGTGTATCGACAGGTAGCTTCTTTATGACGTACTCCAGCGCCAAATTGAATAGCAATGGGGCCAGCCCATCTCCCTGCTTTAGTCCGATATTTGTGTCAAAGGTATCGGTGAGTTGGTTATTGAAGCGGACTTGGGAGATCGTCGACTTCATTTTCACTTTGGTAAGACGGACCAATTTGGCTAGGATGCCAAAGCAAAGCATTATAATTCGTATTCGTCCGGCAGTTATGCGCCTTCATCGAATAGTTCGGCTTTGTCTTCAATTTCAGAAATATGATCCAGCATCGCCATCGCTAACCTCATGGCAATCCAAAAATTCTGCTTCAACGCCGAGTACTTCGCATGCAGTGTTATACGCAAATTCGCCATCACTAGCATCAAGAGATACTCAGCGAAGTGAATGTCAAAACCTCTTCCAAAATAATGTTAATACTTATTTTATCTAATTCTAATCGTATTTAAGTTAAAATTGATGAAAAAAAACTTTGTTGATTATATTGCATGTGAAGGTTCAATCATTAAAAAAGTTTGTAAAAGCTGAAAGTAGTTGACATTTATTAATAAAACATTGCTTACCTTAAAGTGATCACAAGTTTTTCTTCCTGTGAAACAACATTCTGACGATAGTGCCCTCAATTTGAATTAAATCAGTAGTGAAAAAAAGATTAAGGACAACTAAGTGAAATTTAGTCAAATTTATCCGTGAGATTTGACCGTGTTAAATGATCGCGACAAAAGAGCGAAAGGGGCATAAAGCTGAGGCTGGAAAAGTGTTGCATGCGTATTCGCGACGAAGAAAAAAACGTTTTTGCATTGGTTTTTTTAAACGAGAATTTTTGTGCAACGGAGTGCGGAACTGCTTTAAGAAGTTCCGGAAAAAAAATTTTACTGTGTGGAAATGAACAGTTAGTGCCTTAAGATATTACAGATATTAGCGGTATTTCAAACTTGCGCTCAAAACTATCGGCTCTCTCTTTCTCAATCGCTTCTTCTCCATCAAATCGAATGTTGGGGTAACTGTCCGGGATACCAAACATACAAATTTTGTAGAGTTTTATAACTTCAAAATCGTATATCGTCATTACGCCGTTCTCTACTTCTGCATACGTGTCGATGTGAACGGCAATAATCTCTGTTACTTGGAAGCTATTCACGATTTTGTTAAAGCCCTCAACGAATACTTCCACAATGTATGTGAATTAGATATTGTGTTCAACTTTTTAAAGACTATACCGTTGCTGATGAGATATTTTTGGCGGGCGAAATACGAGAGTCATCGCAAACAATAGTTTTGAAATAATTGTTTACACTCAACTCCAGACCCGGATAATACGAGGTGTGACAATTAAGTAATGAGACTGATTTTATTGCCCCGCTTGTGGTAAACCTACGACCTTCAAATTCCCTTCCCCTTCCCCGGCATCTTTCCCCTCTCCATTGATATATTTACCATCGCTCTAGCTTGTTTAGTTTGCCTGCTGTGTCGTGTCGAGTAGACGTGTGTTTGTGGTGCTCGTCACGAAAATAGAGAATCGAAATTAAGAGCAACGAGTCGCGATAACATTTTGCGGCAGATTGGGCGAAACAGCTTCAGAAACGTACGCTAAAATTGTAAACGTGCATGGTAACGACCCGGAAACCAAACGCCAAAGCTCACAATGGTTGTCTCCGTACGCCTGCCGCCCGAAAAAAAGCTCGCATGAGCAAGTCGAAGGTGAAAACGATGATTATTGCCTTTTTTTTGATAGCCGTAAAATCGTCCACAAAGAATTTATTCTATCGGTCTACTATCTAATACCGCCAAGTACTCGAAAGATTGCGAAAACGACTCAACAGGGTGCGGCCAAACATCGCCCGTAACTGGATCCTTCATCACGACAACGCGCCGTGCCACACCGCCCTCAGCGTGTCCCAGTATTTGGCGTCTAAAGGGATCGCCGTGTTGCAACAGCCGCCTTATTCACTCGATATGTCACCCTGTGAATTTTTTTTAATCCCTAAAACAAAATCGGTGGTCGAAGGAACCCATTTTGAGTTGAGTATGGACATCCAGGTGGCCGTGACGGGGATACTCGCGGACACCCCAAACGAAGCGTTCCAGAAATTTTACGAAGCATGGAAAACGCGCTGGAACCGTTGTATAGCTGCCCAAGGGGACTGCTTTGAAGGGGATGGCAGAGTTGTAGAATAATTTTTAAATATATGGTTTTCATGGAATCAGTCTCATTACTTAATTGTCAC
Source organism: Odontomyia ornata (assembly GCA_963969285.1). Classification (NCBI taxonomy): domain Eukaryota; kingdom Metazoa; phylum Arthropoda; class Insecta; order Diptera; family Stratiomyidae; genus Odontomyia; species Odontomyia ornata. The sequence continues at coordinate 194,877,985 of OZ017741.1, forward strand.
ACCTCGTATGTTAATTGTTTTCATTTGTAAAAATGTGCGAGAGTAGATACATACTCCATTATCTTAATTATTTAAATTATTTGATGCAAAGGTAGAAGTAATCGTCCGTCATGTTAAAGATTAATTTTTAATCGTCCGTAAGGTTAAATATTAATTAATAACCATCCGTAATGTTAAATAGTGATTAAAAATCGTCCGTAAAGTTAAATATTAATTAATGACCGTCCCTTATGTTAAATATTAATTAATAATCATCCGTTATGTTAATTTATTAAACCCAAATTATATAGGAACTGCCACTCCCGCCCCTACAACAAGCGCTTATCGAAGGAGTGGGTGAGTATCCTTCTTTTATATGTTTATTACATTTACATATTTATTTCCATTTAAATATTTATTGCATCTACCTATTTACTTATATTTAAATATTTATGGCATCTAACTATTTATTAACATTTAAATATTTATCGCATCTACCTAATTATTACATTTAAATATTAATCGCATGCACCTATTTATTTACATTTATATATTTATAGCAGGTTCATGAAGTTCACCGGGTGATACACATTTGAATGCTTATTTATTACATTACTTTGAAATGCATTTTCAAAAGCACATATATACATTACTTTGAAATTCATATATTTATTTATTGCATTTTAAGGATATTTAAATATTTATTACATTTAATTATGTATTTCGATTTAAATATTTATCCCATTGACATAATTGTTTATATTTCTATATTTCTTCGTCTTCTTCGCAGCACTACAGCCCCTCTCGAGCCTTCGCTTTCTGCAAATAACGCCTCCAACTGTCTCGGTCCATTGACCGCATCCTCCAATTTCGAAATCCGAGTAGCGATGAACTGTCTTCGTCGACCGAGTCAGACCAGCGTTTCCTTGGTTTCCCCACTGGTCTTCGGCCTTCTTGGGTATCAGTTGTTCGTCCGTGCGATTCATGTGGCCAGCCGATTGCAGCTTCCGCAGCCTTACAATATTTGAGACCTCCGGCTCGTAAAAAATTTCATACAGCTCAGGATTGTATCGAATTTGCCATTGGTCCCCGTCTATTTTCGTTCCGATTATTCGCCTCAGAACTCGTTGCTCAAAGGCATTCAGTATGTTTGCGGATGCTTGGGTTAAGGTCCATCTTTCACACCCATCACATAACACAGATCTTATCTCAGATCTGTATACTTGGAGATTTGTTTTCTTGTGTATGCAGCCGGTCTTCAATATCGTCAAAACTGAATAAAATATTTTATTTGCGAGCTGTATTCTTTGGCGTATTTCGTCTGTTTCATTACTGGTTCTCGTTATTTTGGCGCCTAAATACACAAATTCGCTCACATTTTTGATACTGTATTCGCCAAGTGTGATATTTTGAGTACTTGAATTTTTCCACCGCAGTCGTCGACCAAGTGAGGTCAGTACGTCAGAAAATGTAAAGAAAATTCAAAAAAGGGTATTGGATGACCGTCGACTAAAAGTGCGTGAGATAGCAGACATGGCAGGCTTTTCAAAAAGTGCTGTGCATCGCAATTTGACCGAAAATTTGGACATGAAAAAGCTGTGCTTAAGATGGGTGCCTCGTTTGCTCACAATGGAGCACAAACAGCAACGTGAGGATGTTTCCATCAAGTGTTTGATAATGTTTCGCAGCAAAAAAGTCGATTTTTTGCGTCGATTCATAACCATGGACGAAACATGGGTCCATCATTTTACACCTGAGACCAAGGAGCAGTCAAAGCAGTGGACTAAAAAGGGAGAACCGGCTCCAAAGAAAGCAAAGACAGCACAGTCAGCTTGCAAGGTCATGGCATCCGTTTCATGGGATGCACGTGGAATAATATTTATTGATTACCTCGAACAATCAACGGCGCATATTATGCAGCCTTATTGCAGCGTTTGAGTGATGAAATCAAGAAAAAACAGTCCCATCTGACGAAAAAGAAAGTGTTGTTTCATCACGACAACGCACCAGTCCACACGTGCGTCATTACGATAGTTAAAATTAGGGATATTCACTTAACATCGATACATCGAATCCATTCGATGTTTACCGTGTGATACATCGGATTGATTCGATGTTTTGAAAAATGTTTTTTCTATTCGATGAGTCGATGTTTTTTAGCAAATACATCGGATCCGTGAATGAATTAACCAACGCAAAATAATATATTTTTAGGTCGCTTTATTTATTTCTGATTTAATTATTTCAATTTCTAGTCATTGTGCTTCACAAATAAGTAGTGACGATACCTTTAAGCAACTTTCGAAACACATCAACAGGTAATCAACCCTGAAAAACTAATCTCCTGATTTTCTTGCGGTTGGCTGTTTTGGCTCCTTTCACTCTCACATAAATTTCATAAGATCGCTGTCACTCATTGTCACTCTTTTTCGGTACAGGTACACAGCACATTCATTTCGCTCACCAAGTACAGTGGCTACGATTGAATTCGAACATAACGTTTTAACGTGCTCATCAATAGAGAGCAATATCGAAGATCCCCCTCCTCCATCTTTGAAGCGCCAAAAGTCGATTATAGAAAGTTTCGAACATCTACATGCTTATCTGAAAGCGGTGAGAAAACTTTAAAAATAAATAATGCCTTGATTTACATGCTATGTAAAGACAATCAACAAATATGAGGCATTGTCAGTTATTTTCAAAAAAAAAAAAAAAATTAAAAAGCGTAGAAAACCTTACACTTACGATGGACATGTGGACCGAAACCATGAGTATCAGAAGCTTTCTTGGGATTACAGCACTCTTCGGAATAGGGATTGAATTTTTTTCAATAACTCTTGGAGTATTTAGGTCATTTGAACGGAGTACTTCAGGTCACATTGCTGAGATGCTTCTGAATACTTGTGTGGAATGGGATATCAATATCGATAAAGTTGCAGCATCTATGATAAAGGCTGTTGATTTGGCTTTTGGCAAAAAACATATACCATGTTTTGCACATACTCTTAACTTAGTTGCAAAGAATGCTGTGAATCACCGTCCAGATCTACAAAGTCTTATAACTAAGGTAAAAGAAATAGTAACGTGGTTTCAGCAAAGTAGCATAGCAAACAATGAGTTGAGAAAAGGCACGAATAAAGAAACGAAATTGATTCAAGAAGTTCCCACAAGATGGAACAGTACATACTATATGATTGAGAGGTTTTTGGAATTGCACAGTGTCATCAATATTATAATTATACGCCATACAAATGCACCCGCAATGGTCAATGCATCTGAATTGTCAATTCTCTCTTCAGTGTTACAAGTCTTACGACCGCTCGAAGCTGCAACCAAAGAAGTGTCCGCCGATCTGTACTGCACCAGTAGCAAGGTGATTCCGTTAATCCACTGCTTAGTTTTAAAAATCCAGGGTTTCAGTCTGGTAGATCGACTTGCCAATGAGTTGAAATCGTTTGTGCTTAAAGAAAAAGAAAAAAGAATGGGTGCTATAGAGAGAGTCACTCCACTTGCCATAGCTACAGTATTGGATCCGATGTTCAGAAAAATGCACTTCAAAGACGCACTTGCTTGTTCTGCAGCAATCGCAAAAATAAATGACTTGATGATAAATAATGCACAACGTGCCAAAGTGTCAGAATCTGATTCAGATCAATCTGAAAAGCTAGAAGAGAGTTTTTGTTTATTTTGAAAGGCCATCATAAATTAGTAAATAAGAGCTGGAAATCAACGCAATCTGAGGATGCAATTTCTGATGAATTATCCATTTACTTGCGCAGTCCTGTAGGTAGGCTAAATGAAAACCCTTTAGAAATCTGGAGTGATCCTAAAACTCAGTTTCCTAAACTGTATAAAATTGCGTTCAAATACTTGACAATTTTTGGGATTTCAGTTCCATCTGAGCGTTTATTTTCAAAGGCTGCTCAAATAGTTAATCGGCAAAGGAATCGAATGAAAGGTAAACGACTGAGTAAACTTTTGTTTCTACATAGTTTACCTAAACAGCATTGGTGTTAAAGCAGAATTCGCAAACAAAAAAGTACTGTGCTAGATTTAAGTCCTTATGTAAGATTTTACATTTTGTAATATCTGGTGTTGTAATAAAAGATTACTACAATATAACCATTTTGTTTTACTTGCAATGTATCATACAGTTCTACTAAGCCAACATACGGTATCATTAAATTAAGCACATAAGCTGTGAATGAATTTTAGCAGACGCATTTTATTAATTTGTATTTGTTCAGCTAAAAAACAAACATATTCGATGTTTAACAAACATCGATGTTTTTAAGCGATGTATCGAAAAATATCGATGCAAGATTTCGGTGTTTCACATCGGGTAAAAACATCGATGTATTTTTAAAACGGACACCCCTAGCTAAAATCAATGAGTTGAAGTTCGAAGTGCTTCCTCACGCACCCTATTTTCCAGATCTGGCTCCCTCGGATTATTATCTTTTTCCGAATTTGAAAAAATCGCTCGGCCGCAAAAGATTTGCCAACAATGAAGAGGTAGAGTCTGTGGTTAATAGCTATTTTGAGGAGCTTGACTGTTCCTACTATAAAGCGGGTGTCGAAGCTATTGAACATCGTTGGGGAAAGTTTATCGGGCTGAAAGGAAAAGATGTTGAAAAATAAAAAACAGTTTCGCAATTTTTTAACTGTTTTCTTTGTCGGGTCGGGTACTTTTGGGACCGCCCTCGTATACTAGTCCTACATGATATGAAGATGAATGCGACCACGGATGCGAAAATTTAGATACTACACTGGTCGTGGCAACTACACTCACTATTCGCGGATACTGAAGCATTTCGGGTGTAATATACCTCGATATTCACTCTAGAAGTACACATTCTCAATTCGGTTGTGCTGAGGCTGAAATGAGAGGGCAGATAACACACCCGCGTGGTTGTATTTGATGTAAATTATCAACACTTGACTATTTCATTATTTATGGACTGTTGAAAAATTAAGATTTAACTGAAGCATGAGAAAATTATCTATCGGTGCGAACTTTCCGCGCATTCTCATGTGGAAGAGATTTCCAAGATAATTTCATGCTGGTTGTTGCTTGCACTGCATGAAAGTTTCACTGAGGTGAAGTTATACTCTTGTAGAATGGATGATTGGTACTGAATTTCACGGAAACTCATTCTGTCATTTAGTCCGCGTTGATGTAGTGCTCCGTTAAATAGCCAGTCGTCGTCTGGTACTGAAAATTTCATTTATAAAGGGAAAACGCACTTGAATTTTCCACGATGACCCCGACACAACTTTTTGTCCCGTCTTAGCCAGAACTGCCGAAAAATTTCGGGCGAGCCAGATAATTGCTAATCAGGGGGTGGACCGCCTCAAGATAATTCCCGTCGTATCGAAGTACTCACACCAAAGTCTAACACCACGAGAAGTTTCCAAACAGACCTCCGCTACTTGTGGCAATCAGAAACAGACTTATCGTGTTGCAACGGAGTTTTTTTGGCGAGCCCTCTCATGCCGTCAACTGTAGTTTTCTTGCGAGATAACGCAATCCGTTGATAAATTGCGTTGCAAAGGAGTTGCCGTGATCGAATTTTAATTATAAATTTAAATATTTTTTTTTTTTTTTAAATTACAATTAAAATTGGACCAAGTATTATGTTGTTTTTCAAGCAGTTTGACTAGGCAATTGCTCAATTATTACACATTTCAACATAAAAACTTCCAACAGGTGTACCATTACCTAAGAAACGGGGAAAATCTAATGTGGCGCCGCTGCTACAAAATTTATTTCCCCCTTTTTAGGGCATTTTAACGTCGGTTTTCTTTTTGTTTTATTATTTTATACACATAGTTATTTACCTCCTTTTCAATCGAACATTTGGTATATGATGAAATCATTAAACCTCCACTGCTTAAAAACATCAGAAGCTGCTCGATTTAAATTACATTTCATTTTTTCACTTCTTTTTATTTTCACTAAGAAGCAGAAAGAAAATTCATTTATTCTGATGAAAAAAATAACTTTGCACACTCTTTATTTTACAGTAACAGCTGATTTGAAATTCAATGTTTAATTCTGCTTTTTGCATTCTCACCCATGATTTAAGGGGTTAGGCCACTGTAGAGAGGGGAAAAAATAGGCTTTTTTAGGATTTTTTTTTCTAGAAAAACTACAAAATAAATCGAGATTCCAATTAAGATTTATTATATGTATTATTAGCTATTTATAAAAATTTTTTTAGAGCGATTAATTTAAAAATGGCGGCTGCACAGAATTTATCTGATAACGTTTTCACTCTCTCAAGGTCCACGGCCGGACAAACAGCTCGTGTAATTTTTGAATTATAATTAGCAACTTTGTTTTTTTTTGAATCTATAATAACTGCTAGAGAAGAACGTAGGTTTTTTGATAATTTAATTTTCTGCAAAATGGCGCGCTTACAAAGTAGAAAGTGAAAAATTTGCTTTAAAAATCATCAAATAATTGTTAATAACAAATGAACTATGCAATCAAAAAAAAAAATCTATGTACTTCTGTTAACAATGATTTTTCCAAAATATGTTCAAAATTTCAAGTAAATCGGTTGAAAATTGTCTGAGTTATGTTTCCGGCCAACTCAAAAATACAATTTTAAGATAAACGCGTTTGAAATTTTGAGTAGAAGAAAATCATGAATAATTTTTTGATACCTTTAATCTGCGATACCTGCACCATTCAATTGACCTTCCAGGTTATCGTCCTGCTCTTGCTTTTCTTTTCAGATGGATTTTGAATCGATCCTAGCCTCTTTTACTCGTTGACACAGCGATCTCTCTGCATGTTTTATACGCTCTTTGGCGATTTCCAGGCACATTTCGTAGCTGCTCGGTCCAATTTTCAGGTCCATTGCCTTCATTATGTGTAAAATTGAAGAAAACCCGTCATCGAACACATAAACTGCAATATCCGCAGCCACATCTAAGAATGTTTTGCCACTCGCAATGGATTTCGGCGCCAATGCCCACACAATCGAGTTAAAGCTTTTGTTACTATTTTGTGTGTAACCGCCGATGCATCGAGTTAAAAGATTTTCACTGGTCGGTTCTTCATATACTGGTTTGATAGCTTCGTAGACTTCAATTGGAAGTGCTGGCTTATGTTTATACTCATTCAATATATTTGTAGCGTTAGCCCTTTGCCATGAACACCATGAATCCTCTCCAATAGGACATTGGTCGACTAGGGGGCCTTGCACTAAAATTCAAAAATCGTGTACTTGGAAATTTTTCCCGACTCTAATCTTTTGACACATCATTTTTAAGGTCTAAAGGGGTAGTTTAAAAAAAATGATTTTTCTAAAATTCTAGAGTTGCCTAACCCCTTAAGAAAAAATGTTCTAACAAAAATTTGCTTTTCACGTTTGCAAATATCCTCATAATTTCTTAACATATTAGAATAAATAAATAAAAAAAAATATAGAAAAAAGCAACAAATCATTTCATGAAACTTCAATCTCCAATGTTTGCTTCGGATTTGCACAATTTTTTACATGGTCACAAATTTTGATTATGCTTATAAATCCACCTTATTGTTTGATTCCTGGGCCATCTCTTTTGCTTATTAAATCGCGAGTGTCTCTTTAAATGAATCAAAGCTTTTGAATTTGAAACCAAATTAGTTTTAAAATTTAACTTGTTCAACCAAAGTAGTCAACACGAGCTGCAGAAATCGATTCAACTGCTTAAAACTTAAACTGAAAATAAATCTTTATGATCTAAATTTGAATTCACAATAATCAAAGATTCAAATGTCTACCATTTCTAGATCTAATATTTAGCTGCAATTACTTTATGTACCTGCTACGGGCGGCCATCATTTGAATTTCATATTCAACGGTACCGGCGACAAATGTATGTTAATTGCCGTAAGTAAAGCGCTTAGAAGAATCAGCAAAAGTTCTCTATGGGTTACTGCTTAATCAACAAACTCTTCAATGTTTCACTTACACTTTAAATCCTATGGCGATTTGTGGTGAGATTATAAACAACTTTATGGGTACATAATATTCCATCGAGATTAGCTGCAATAAAAATTATAATAAAAATGCTGTGAATGCCAAATTTTGGATGGATTTATCCTAGCTACAGCGTAAAATGCATGCTGCCTCATGCAATGAAAAACTACTTCAGTAGCTTGGAGAGTTCACTTATGGCGAATAATGCGAAACCCTTCTGGTCATACATTAGATCCTTCAAGTCCTCCTCTTCTGTCCCTCCTTCTGTCCACTGGAATAATATCGTTAGCTCTTCTCCGCAACTTCCAACTTGTTCTCTTAGTTCTTTTATTGTTTCTTCTCTTGTCTGCAATCCAGTTAATACACCTGTACTTCACTCCATTGACGTTTCTTCACTTTTCACTGACTTTATTGAAGTTGAATCTCTATTAATTCACTTAATCCTAATGTTTCACCTAGTCCTGATGGTTTACCGAATATTTTCGTGAAGTCATTACCGTCTTCACTTTTTACCCCTCTGGCTTTTCTTTCCATCCTCAGTCTAAGGGCTGCTACTCACCCTACTTATTGGGAAAGAGCAAATGTTGTTCCTATTTTTAAAAGTGGTGATCCTTCTTCTGTGTCAAATCATCGTCCTATTTCCTTAATTTCCGCTCACTCGAGCGTCTGGTACATAACCGGCTTTCAGTTTCATTGACGCCTATCTTGTCAAAGGAACAACATGAGTTTCTGAAAGGTCGCTCTATGACCTCAAATTTAATTGAATTCACCGATTACATTGCGAAGTCCCTAGATAATCGATTGCAGGTTGATGTCATCTTCACTGACTTCTCAAAGACGTTTGACATGGTTAACCATCAAAGCTTTTGGGGTTGCTGGCACTCTTTTATCATGGATGAATTCCTACCTGTTTCCTCGTATATGTTGTGTAAGTTACTGTGGAATTACCTCTATTCCATTTTATCCATCCTCTGGTAATTCCTCAATGTTCCATTTTACATTGTGAAGTCCCTAGGTAATCAATTGCAGGTTGATGTCATCTTCACTAACTTCTCAAAGGCGTTTGACATGGTTAACTATGAAAGCTTTTGGGGTTGCTGGCCCTCTTTTATCATGGATGAATTCCTACCTGTCTCCTCGTATATGTTGTGTTAGTTACTGTGGAAATACCTCTATTCCATTTTATCCATCCTCTGGTATTCCTCAAGGTTCCATTTTAGGTCCCTCCTATTCCTTGCGTTTAGAAATGATCTTCCTTCGGTTATCGCCTCCAATTGCCTACTGTATGCCAATGATTTCAAAGTATTTCGAGCTATTAGATCTGTATAAGATTGTCAATATCTTCAGATGGACCTGATTGCACTAAGTAACTGGTGTTCGTCTAACTTCCTCTGTCTTAACGTTGCCAAATGCTATAAAATGACTTTTAATCTAAATCAATCTCCGCTGACTTTCACCTATATGTTAAATGTAGTCCCACTCGCTGCTGTAAGGTCTGCTAAAGATCTCGCTGTTACTTTTGATCCTAAGCTCAATTTTGATGCACACATTCTAATCGCGACTACTAGGGCCTAAAAAAATTGGGACTTATATTCAGGCATGCTTATAAATTTACCAATATATTTATTTGTCTTGGCCGTCCTATCCTTGAATATTGCTCTGTAGTTCGGTCTCCCCGACACTCCTAACTCATTAACCCGTTAAGAATGTCCAGCGAAAATTTACTTATATATTGTTTTTCAAATTCAAAATCCCATGTCAACTCTATGAATGTCGTTTATCCTTTTTACGTCTCCCTACTCTGTCGTCCCGTTGCATCTATCTAGATCAGTGTTTGCTATATCAACTCTGTCACAATGAAATTTCATCAACATTGTATGCAGACTAACGTTTTCGCCAACCATCGTGTTCTTCTCGGACAAACAATTTTTTCATACTACCGTATACCCGTAAAAAGTTTTATATTTTCATTCTTTCACTAGACGAATGGTAAGAAAACATGATAAGCTTGAGCTTGGTCCTTTTCCGACCCATACCTTGTTTTTAAATTGAGATTAAGCAGTCTGATCCTTACAACTCAATTGGATTAAATATTTGACTTGTTGGTGCGTTAATTTAATTTTATATGTTTTTTTTGCAACTTAGTACTTACTATTGTTAATATCATTGAATTTCCTGGTACGTATATTAACTTTTTCACTTAATTCTAATTTGCATTAATTTTCTTTTCTGTTTCTTTTGTTCCATTTTGTAATTGGATTGTGTTTAATCTGTTAAATGGAATTTAAATAAATTATTGAATACGTCTTTTAATGCATCTTTATGTAACAATCATAGCGATTGTGAGCTGAGTATCTTCTAAATTAAATTTTAGCTATTAAGTTTACTCAATTAGAGGCTGTCCTCTACTTCAGTGGATTATTAAATTGTTACCATTTGACCATGACGGTACAGCTCATTGTTGTGCTTCACGACTGCATATCATTATGTCGATCGAGGGATTTCATATTGATGGATATTACCCCAGCAGTAAAAAGCAGTACTGATTCTCAGCCTTATATTTTAAGAAATAAAAAGAATAAATAAAAATAAACGAAATAATTGATTAAAAAAAGTTCTTATAAATTTTATATAAATAGTTAAATTTTTATTTTATCTCATTCTTACGTCAATATAAAAATTTAAGTTTCCATACAGAAACAGTATAATTTTGAAAAATAAACTTTTTAGAAATACCACAATACATTTGTGAGTGATCATAATGTTCGGATGTTTAATTTTAAGGAAGCCAATATCTTGAAAAGCCACATTATAAATAAAAATTATCTCTTCCGGAATTATTCGTTGCTATCACGATATTGAGTATTTTCATTATCTCCTACTGATATCATGTTCATACGAGCTACATTTATATATATTTACAAAAAATTGAAAACCTACAAGGATTTCCTTAACTACAAGTTTAAATACTAGAACTAGTAGTCATAATCGTAGAAAGCAGGTTCTTGTCTCGATTGACTTGATCGAGTGGGAGCAGCTGGAGGTTGAACTGATCTTCGCCTGGCGTCTGTCGAGGAATAAAGAGAATCCTGATAAGTGTAGGGTGAACTATCAATCGATGCAAATCTGTTGCCAAATGTATGGGGGTTGGTGAAGCCACTGGGAATACCTCTTACAACCGGCTTCAGAGTTGGATTTAGAGCATCATTAAGTGTAACATCGTATTCGCTTTCATAGAGTTTCTCCAAAACTGCTCGTTCTTGGTCAATTTGTGGCTGCTGTGTTGTTCGTGGTCCCTTACGTGGTGGTGGATAGTCATCGGGGTCTGAGTTAGTTCGCAAAATTGGTGGGCCATGTTCAAGAAGGCGTACGCCTGACACAGTAGAGCCCATATCGATTGGAGTGCTTTCAGTTGGAAGTGGTTTCTGAGCAGCTCCTACTGCCTGCAGCCCACGTGGTAAGTAAGGACTTCCTCCACGAGATGGCAGGAATGGACGCTTAATCACTCGAACAATCGGTCTTGAATTTTCCCTGCTTTTTTCTATTACATCTGATTTAGGCTCATCCGCAAGTATATCAGAGGATTTAGGTTGAATTTCTGGCTCAGGCTCGCTCTCGGGAATTGCATCATTATAATTTTTTGCTGGTTTTAGTGGAGCTTCATCAATATCGGGTTTAGGTTTTTGTACTTTTTCATGTCCTTCCTCACGGCCACCTGCATGTCTAAAGCTTCCTCTCTCCTGAGTTGGTTTATATCGTGAGCTTTTCACTGGAACGTCTTCATAATCGTCAAGACCTGCAGAACTTGCCACCTGCAAAGGTAAATGTAAGAGAAGCAAAGCTGTATCTCTAGCTAAAGATACATGTTAAATATGTTTTACAAAACAATTTATCGAGGTTCAAACTCAATGCAGCTCGTTGACTTTGAATGATTTAAGCCTTTGGCAGAATGTTCAGTGGGTCTGGAGAGATTTTATCTGATCACCTCTTAATGTTCACATTGCGGGAATAGCAATTTTATTTCCATCAATAGAATAGTCGGAAAATCGAAGCCATTTATAGGGACAGGACACGCGGAGAAAAAAGATATTTAAGCGTTCAATTGATGAAAAGAACAAGTTCAGGTATTAAAAGAAGTAGTAGCCAATTCTGTGTATTTACATGGAAAACCAAAGTGTATTTAAAAGAGTATGTGTGCTATAGAAAAACATCGCATCCACCTGGATTATTACTAATTTAGAAAAGCATGCAAAGAAAGTGAAAGTAGACAAAGTATTATTAATAAAATCTAGAGAGTATCTATTTTGGCAAGAAAACAGCTTTAAGATAAATTGACATGAGAGAAAGTGGTCCGTTAAAAAGTGTAAGGCCGTAGATTTAGTGCAGAGTAAGCTATATACACAAAATCGATAACTAAACATGTGCATTTATTCAATGTCAATTTACATCTGGTTCACAAATGCTACTTACATACATTTAAGCTTAAAACAAATATGGAAACTATGAAAACAAAAGCAAGAGTATAAAAAAGTCTGTAAAGGTGTTTTTTGCCAATCACCAAACATTTTGTCCCACACTGTACACGAAAAGGTAGCGAACAACTAAAACTTGTCATTCGAAGGACGGGTTAGGTGTTGGAATGAAGGTGGGCGTGTATCAGTCACTTACTGTTTCGTAACGAGTTTTTGGATCTTCTCTTACGGCTATGGGACTGTCTAGTTCAACAGGCTTTCTATAATTTCGCTCACGATCACGCACGCGATCACGATCCCGATCCCGTGTGCTACCACCTTCAGCATATTTATTTTCTTTCTTTGGAGCTTTCTTAGCAGGCCTTATATCTTCCTCATAATCATGATCAAAATCTCGATCCCGTAAGCTAGCGACCTCGGCTTGTTTATTTTCTTTTTTTGGAGCTTTCTTTGCAGGCCTTACATCTTCCTCATAATCGCGATCAAAGTCTCGATCCCGTGAGCTACCAGGTTCGCTATATTTTTCTTCTTTTTTTGGAGGTTTTTTCAGAGGTCTCACATCGTCTTCATAATCGTCATAGTATTCATCGTCGAAACGAGGTGCAGGTGTGGTTGGAGATTTCTTGGCTGTGGTATATTCAAACTTTTTACGTTCATTGATTGGCACTGGTGGAGCAATTCGTGGTGGCTTTCTAGGACGCTCGTATATTGACCCAGGACCAGATGTCCGAACGACTGGAATTGTTTCAATAGGATCTTCTTTGCGCTCTTTCAGTGGAGGCTCATCATCGATTTGACTACGTGGAGGAGGGCGGTCAATTATATCGTCTTCCTCAACCTCTGGAAGTGGTCGTCGGCCTCCTTTCCTTTTCCGACCACCAGCAGGTCTACGAACTTCGTCCAAGTCTTCATCCGATGGCCGTCTATCATTTGAACTGAATCTTCGGCCTCCACTTGCAACGACGTCTTTATCTTCGTCTTCAAAGTCATCAACTGGTCTTCTTCGTTTTCCTGATTTACGGGGAGGAGTGTACCTTTCTTCTTCCTCTTCCTCGTTGTAGCGACGTGAATCACCCGGTCTTGAACGATGTCTTGGACGATCTGAAGGTCTTTCAACAGGGCGCTCGACTGGCCTCTCAACCGGTCTTTCAGCCAAACGATCGGCAGGCCGTTCTGCTGGTCTTCGATCATAATTTGAGTCATCAGCACTTCCCCCACGCTTTTTCTCTCGATTGTGAGGCCGTTTTTCATAACTGAAAATAGAAACATAAATTTGGTGATTACTTATAGTCAATGAAATTCAAATTAAAGGCTGTCCGCTAAATATTCATAAAGACGTTAATTTAAAAAATTAAGATACTCGAATAGAGGTGATAGCGTTGCTTACACATCATCCTCGTATTCATCGTCATATTCGGGGCGACGGGGCCTTGGCCGATTTTTTTGACGTCTCTTCATACGTTCTTCATAGTAATCATCATATTCTTCATCGTAGTAATAGTCAACTGGTCGACGCCTTCTCAAAGGTCTTCGTCTTTTGCCACCCAAACCTGGTGGAGGTGGCGGAGGAGCCACTGTAGTAGTAGTCGTAGTTGATGAAGTGGTGGTTGTTGTAGCTTTATATAAAGCATCATTTCTAAAAAAAGAGCACGGTAATATTTTGATAGAAATAAAGAGGGTCAATTTACCTGAAGAAATATTTATCCGAGTTCTTACAATCTACTTCAGACACGAAATGGCAAATAAATGTTCTTTGATCGAATGCGGTATAATTGGCGCATAAGAAATCGTGTCGAATGCCGTAAATACAATGATGGTAAATCTAAAACAGAAATATTTGAAGTGTAAATTTGTTGATTGTATGAATGTATTTTTAATTCATATTATAATTAATGTTTTAAGATACTATAATACATACATTTTTTTTATCTCTCTTTATAATAGTCTTTCTTTTTGGTGAATAATATATGAAGCTTGTATTGCACTAAAGCTTTCATTAATTGAACCATATACTAATGAATAGTTTGTGCAGTTTTCACTAGCCCCTATGGCGGTCCCTCAATTGCAGTTTTAATTAAATAATTTTAAAATAATTAACGTTTTGATATTAGTAAAAGTTTAATATAATTTTACTTTAAAATAAAGTTTTTGATTTATTACAATTGCAGAGAAAAAGTCCAAACTGAGACTAAATTTGTTAATAAATAGGAAAAAGAAAAATGGAATTGGCACGAATTTTCTTTTTAAAAAGTTAGTTTAGTTTTTTGAATCAAAGTAAAAGAATTAACTTCATTGTTTTGGGTAATTATATAAAATAAATTTAAAGATCTTGTGTGTTCGTCGAAAATATTTTTTAAATAAAAGTTAGTTTACTTTTGTGAATCAAAGTTAAAGGATTAATTTACTTGTTTAGTAAACTAGATTGGGCTATTAGAGAGTAACGTCGGCACAAAGTAATTATCCAGAATAGATATTCATTTGCAGATTGGAGCCGCGTGAAAATTTGATTTGTAAGACAATTTAGAATATTGACGGCCACATTTGATGGCACTAAGCTCTCCCTTGGGATAAATTTTAGGAAATGACAATAAGGAAAATGTCAATACGATTTTTATACCCTTGTCACAAATATATTGCTTTTACAAAGGTCGCAGTAAGACTGACTGGTTGCCAAACTGGTTTCTCGTTGCGACTGGGCAATGGTAATTATAGCAGTAAATAAATCTCCAACATTCCACCCGCCTCAAGTGAAGCATGAAAAAATGCGTAATGCGAAAACTCCGCACGCCGTTAGGGATGCTGATTTGTTTTTAGGGTTTTGTACTAAAATACAAAACCCTATTGCAATCACGACCTGTGTCCGTCTGTCCGTCTGTCCGTCTGTCCGTCTGTCCGTCCGTCCGTCCGTCCGTCCGTCCGTCCGTCTGTATGTCACAGCACTTTTTCTCCGAAACTATAGAAGCTACAGCCATTAAACTTTGTGCAAAGGTCAGAAGTGTTGACTTCTTGAAAGTTCAATGGTGGAAAAATTTTTCAAAGGGGTTTGAGGGGCTCTCCCCATACAGGGAGGTGACCCCCCAAAAAAATTTTCACCGTTGGCAGTCGAGTAGGGTGTCATTGGAAAGGTCTCAACGAGATCTTTTCAAAACAAGTCTTAAAATTGCCTTATGAGTACCGAGAGGGGCAGGGGAAGGGGAAATGTACGAACTTTTCGCGTACCCCCCCTCGCGATTGGACACCTTCCATCCGAAAAATCTGAAAAAAATCATGGATGTAGGCCTTTGTGAGTACAACAACAACAAATACATGAGAAATCGAAATTCACTCAACTTTGTTAGTAATAGTAGGATTTATTGATTTTATGTTATCTTGAATAAAATCTAGACGGTACCCTTAAATTCAATAAAATTTAGCACACAGATGACTATTTATAAGGTTGATCTTTTCTGAAAGTTTCATAAAGATCGAATAGTATTTAACGAAGTTATAGCGATTTGAATTTTCCTGCATTACTATGGAACAATATGCCCTGTTTTACTATGGAAACATATGGCTATGGAGCCATATGCGCTTTTTACCGACTTAGACACTACAGCTTTGCTAGGATTTGCATGAAAATTTCAGGAATGATAGGTATCATGAAGATGAGTACATACAATTGAAATAAGTGGAAGAGGCAGGAGAGAGCTCCTAGCAAAAGGGCTTTGTAACCATTCTAAGATTCTAAAAAACAGGCCATGAATCAATGATTACAGTACAGAGGAGTGGCCCCTGAAAAAAATTTCATGAAAGGTAGCCGATATGAGTATCAACTGAAAGTTCTCTATGAGAGCTTTTCAAAACAGTTCTTAAACTGACAGTTTTTGCTTCAGTGGGGGCAAAGGGGGGGGGGGGGGGGGGAATACATGAAAAATGTGTTTCCTCCCTCGCGAATGGACACCCGTGATCTTAAAAAATCTGAAATAATTATCAAGGGAGATATTTGTGGGTATAACTATAACAAATACCTCAGAAGTCAAAATTCTTTCAACTTTGCTAATAATAGTATGATCCTCGAACATGACATGTTCCTTGATTTTATTCGTTACTGGCTACTGCATTTTGTAAGTTGAGTACAAAACCCTTCTGACATGAGCATAGGTCTGTCTACCCAACTTGTTTTTAGTTAATTGAAGGTACGGCATCACTTAGTGAAACTTTCGTCTGTTCGGCTGAAGTATCGACTGGATGTACGCAGACCTAAAGACCGCAGAACTAAAATGACCCCGATAGGTGGCGCAACATTCTATATGTTTTGTTATGATCATCAAAAAACAAACAAATTAAAAAACAGATTGTACTTCGCTAAATATTTATTTGTTCTTTTCAATAAGTATTTAGCGAAAACCAAAGCGTTTGTTATATGTTTTTTCACATCACCCAAAAGTTTTTTGCACCAATCGACACGAGCCTTTCTTGAGCGATTGTCGAATTATGCGGGCTCCAATGCGAACAAGCTTTTTCAAGGCCAAGTTTTGATACAATATCAAATATATCGCGAGAAAAAAAAATTGTCCAAGATGCTTCTATCTGTAATGATTTTCAACATTTTAAGTTTCGAAACGCGGAACCGACCTCTCATTGGTTCTAGACGTTAAGTCTGAGTAGTGCCAACGGATGGTACCAACAGGTCAACCAATCCGTGCACCGTAACCCATTCACGCGGTGGCTGCTTGTCGGCCAGCTAGTTCGGAGAGGATTTCGGTCGCGGGTCTCCGAATGGGTTACGCTCAATTACAATATTTTCAGCCACCTGAACATGCCCGTTTTCAAAACGCGTTATCAAACAAAACCATACGGAGAAGAACCTACTTTACGTTACTCCGTATTTCTTCATTAACCAGTCAAAGTCCACAAATCTAATTTCCGTTTCGCGTTCCCGAATTATACCGACGCGGTACCGAAAAGCATACTACTCTAACTCAACCCGACGAAAACTACTCTAAATAAAATGACAAAACAACAAAGGTACCGCGTACCGCGCGCGACGCGAAACCGACCTCAGCGGATTTGGCGAAACCCTACCCTCGCGACGACATACCTACCCTGCACTCTCTCTTCCCACTGAAAAAGAAGAAACGCTGAAAAGGAAAGTCGTGGTTATCTTAGCAATTCATTTTAATATTCATTGAAATGTAGGTACATATATACGAGGTGTGTTTTCAAATGTATCGCGAATTTTGAATTTTCGTGGGTTACGTATATTCAAATTTCGATTTTTTTTGTGGCGTTATGTTGGTACTCATGTCTGTCACTTATGCCGACAAGCTCGGCCATTTTGAATGTTCACTTTGATTGGTGATAGATGCTTTACTTGCACGTGTTTTCAATCGTCTTCGATTTTTACTTATTCAAAAAAATGGATCAAAGAACGTGTATCAAATTTTGTGTGAAAAACGAAATTAAGTGCGCGGATGCATTCCGAATGTTGACTGTGGCATACGGAGAAGCTACCTTGGACCGAAGCAACGTTTATCGGTGGTACAAAATGTTTTTAGAAGGCCGAGAAGATGTGAACGACAAAGAGCGTGCCGGACGCCTGAGCACTTCAACAACAGACGAAAAAATTAATGAAGTGGAGAAAATGGTATTGGCCAATCGTCGAATCACCGTTAGAGAAGTTGCTGAGGACCTAAACATATCGATTGGCTCGTGCCATTCGATTTTTACCAACGATTTGGGCATGAGACGGGTCGCCACGAAATTCGTGCCAAAATTGCTCAATTGCGACCAAAAACAGCAACGCATGAACATTGCTAATGAGATGTTAAACTCTGTCCGCGACGAACCAAATTTGCTCCAGAGGGTCATAACTGGTGACGAATCGTGGGTTTATGGTTATGACGTGGAAACCAAAGCTCAATCATCTCAACGGAAGCTGCCGCATGAACCAAGACCGAAAAAAGCGCGCCAAGTTCGGTCGAATGTGAAAGTTTTGCTGACAGTTTTCTTCGATTGCAGGGGCGTGGTGCATCATGAGTTCTTGCCACAGGGAAGAACGGTCAATAAGGAATATTACCTGCAAGTTATGCGCAATTTGCGCGAAGCAATCCGCCAGAAACGCCCGGATTTGTGGGAGAACAAAAATTGGCTTTTGCACCACGATAACGCCCCTGCTCACACATCGTTGCTTGTGCGCGACTTTTTGGCCAAAAACAACACACTAATGATGCCGCAGCCACCGTATTCCCCAGATCTGGCCCCCTGTGACTTTTTCTTGTTTCCTGAACTGAAGAGGCCCATGAAAGGACGACGTTACGCTACGCTTGACGAGATAAAGACGGCATCGAAGGAGGAGCTGAACAAGATTAAAAAAAATGATTTTTTTAAGTGCTTCGAAGATTGGAAAAACCGTTGGCACAAGTGTATAATATCTCATGGGGATTATTTTGAAGGGGACAAAATAGATATTCATGAATAAATAAATAATTTTTGAAAAAAAACAAAATTCGCGATATTTTTTGAACACACCTCGTATGCATAAACAAACTTAAAAACAATAATTTCAATAGTTTCTTTGCGATTCACTATAAATCGGATTTGTTCAAAGAAAAACAGGTCAAAGCTACGTTAGACTCTTGCAAAGTAATTAGAATAATAATACTAATAATAATAATTAAGATAATAAGATAATTGAACAAATAACAAATAATTCTTAAAAAATTTTTAATATTTTAACTTAACATCTAAAGAATGACTTCATAGTATTTGACAATATATTTATCATATTTATACGGCCGGTAGGAAATCAGAAATGACTTGTTTAAGTTAATGTAAAGGTTGAAAGGCATTTGTAGGCACAGTACAGTCTATAAAAAAAATGGACGCATATGGTAAGGAATTGATTAGGAAATGAAGACAACCATCGCTCTATATCTATATTGTTTAAACTCCCTGGATTTTGTACTTATGTCGAATATTCGTGCTCATTTAAGCAAGGAGAGTTATACATTTAATATATTAACCGAACCACGAGCTTCTAGCATCGCAATTTTGAAAAATTTACAACAGGCCGGTCATGTCGAGCGTATGCTGGAAGCTAGGATACCTAGGAAAGTGATGAAGGGGCGCATGAAATTCACCGGGCACAAGAGCGGCCACGCAAATGATAGGAGGACTCAGTTGACGCTGAAAGAAAAATATGGCTAAGAAATTAAACTGGCGGCCGTGATCAATGGATCGAGAAGACTATCCCAGATTTAGACTTTAGCGCCACCGAAGATGTAGCAGGACTCTTTACGGAAAACAAGGACTAAAAAAAAGATTTCGGTTTCCAGAAAAGTACAAAGCTACTTTTTAATGCAACAGGGAACTGAAACAAGGGCTCAAAAACTGGATCAGAAGAAACATGATCATTTGAGAGCATACATCGGTGACTTGAACGCAACTTTAATCCACTGGCTCACAAATAACAAAGTATTGGACTCCAAAGCATAAAATCGCGCAACTTGTAACACAATGGTCAAATTGCTTCTCGCCAATGAAAGCGTTGAAGACTAGAGCCCAAAGAAAAACCTATAAAGAGGAACCGAGGAAATAACGGAGCCACTCAATAGAAGCTGGTAGCAGATCCTTGCTAGTCCGAAAGGTAGGTGGTGACAACTCCTTGAGTTAACAAGTTAACGTTTACTATAGATAATCATATAATAGACTCCTATACTAATCTAAATTGAATCTTTACATCGAGTTTCGTAATTTCGCTTCTAATTTATTGCCTGATTTTTCAATCAGAGCCCCTCACAGCTCATTACTCGGACAGAAAAACCAATATACACAATTTGAGCTTTGACTTGCGAACCAATGCACCAGACGAGTCCTCCACTAACTATTTGGACTGTATAAAGATGATGAAACACCTAAATCAAATGGTGGAGGCATTATTGAAACCCAATTTAAAAGTGATTGTCAAAGATGTCCAACAACAATGTTCGGAAAGGCTAGTCTGAGTACCCAAAAATATTATATCCGGTATATCTCACTGTAAACTATCCTCACAAATGGCAAGTCGTCAGATCTTCATGAATATCGAGTGGCATTTATCGTGGACAAGAAATTTTAGAAAAAAATGTTCGCAAAGACTACTCTAAATGACCTAAACATATTATATCCAAGGTATCTTGTTGTAAACGATCTTCCAAAGTGGAAAGTCTTCAGGTGTTTATGAATATCGAGTGGCATTTATCGTGGACAAGAAATTTAAAAAAAAATGTTCACCACCTTCCTTTTTTGCAACATTAAATTTTTGACATGTCATGTAATTTATATCAACTTTAAGTTAATACTCTATAGATAATAGACGTTAGAATTATTAATAGAAATATGAAGGTACTTTGGAAATCGTATTATTTCATAATAATTGCCGTGTAATGCTTTTTTAACTAAAGCAACTTTTTGCTTGTCCTACCTTAAATTTATTCCCGTGAAATTAATTCTACCTTCACGTCTTATCGAAAACTACCTGCTAGATTCTCGCTAGGCCGTTTCTATTACAACTAACATATTACAACTAACATAAAAAAAATTTCGCCAATTTGTGCATAATGATTTCCTATTTCCTACTCGCTGATTTCTCTTCCATTCGTTGAGTGTAACTCCTTTCGATATAAAATAAATTTGGATGACTAGCTCTGCTGTTGCCAAAATTGCTATTATCAGGGAGTAGACCGATAAGATGAATGATAACCCCATTTCATATTGATCGAACACCTCGCTGCAATCGTCTGGTAGCAGGATATGCACTCCGAAAATGTGGAATAGCAACAATGGATGGCACACCGCGGTCAAGGTTAAATTGGCAGCCAACAACAGAGCAAGAATAGCAAAAATTAAGCCAAAGAGATAGTACCTGTGATTTGCTTTTGAAATACAACAATCCAATATAAAACTGTGATGATCAAAGCGTAATGCGGTCGCTTGGCAGATTACACAGTTGTTACTCGGCCGATTGCCAACATAATCACTTTCGTCGGAGTCTTCGCCTTTTTCAATCAAGACTGCTGATGATTCTCCGTCATTATCTGGATCCCCCTTTCCGTTTTCTGATTGCAACAAGCAATTTTCCCGACACTTACGTTTCACTTTATAAATACAGAAGAAGGTTAAGACCACGAACAAGAACAGCACAGCATTCTCCTCCGGTAAGATTTCCAGCAATTCTCCACTGGATACAGTCATCGGCTTGGAAGTGGATACAGGGGGTAACCTTCCCGTTGAAGTAGGAAATGCAGATTGTGTAGCTCTTCAATCCTGTAAACATCTAGATCAATATCCCATCGTATAATATTTTAATCGTACCTTTTTTTTTTTGTTTCTCGACCTCAATCGTCGGTCGGACCTATGAAATATTCACCAGACTGCTCCAGTAAACACCAGAACTTGTGCAACTATCGAATCCACTTTGCACGTGAGGGTTAGTCGCCACTTTGAAGGTTATATGACGACTGACACTTCCAACCAGTTTCCATTTTTCCCTCTATTCTTTGTTTTGGATGGCAACTGTGGGAGGCATTGCCAGATAGATATGCTTCGAAATGCGTCGGTGTTTAATTAACTTTAGTTTTCAAATATTTATATCCACAGATATAAATATTTGAAAAAAATATTTTCTGCGCAATGATATCCGCACGAAAGATGAAGTCCGCTTACACCTCGAAGTCATACATATCTGGCCGGTTGCCAGGGTTCGGGATCGGAATCACTTCGATTCCCGGGCGTAGGCGTCACATTACATATCTCACGATATGTCATATGGCAATATTGCATATTAAGTTCACACATGGCATCAATCATTTCTAGTACAACGACTGTTTTCTCAAGTAAACTCCATTTTTCGGCCAAATTGATTTTTTTAACTCACTTTAAACAATACAAGTTGCGTTTGTACATCAAAACTTTCTGAGTATGTTTATGTAAAAAATGTCAAATTTTCCGATAGAAACGACAGATTTGACAAAAACGTACTTCGTCTTCTTAGTACTGCAGCCCCTCTCGGGTCTTCGCTTCCTGCAAATAGCGCCTCCAACTGTCTCGGTCCATTGACCGCACCCTCCAATCTCAAAATCCGAGTAGCGATGAATTGTCTTCGCCGACCGAGTCAGACTAGCGTTGCCTCGGTTTCCCCACTGGCCTCCGGCCTTCAGTTCTCCCAACGAATACCTTTTTGGGTATCTGTTTTTAGTCTATACGATTCATGTGCCCAGCCCATTGCAGCTTCCGCAGTCTTACAATCGTAGAGACCTCCGGTTCATCAAAAATTTCATACAGCTTATGGTTGTATCGAATTCGCCATTGGTCCCCGTCTAGCTTTGCTCCGATTATTCGCCTCAGGACCCGTCGCTCAAAGGCGTTCAATATATTTGCGGATGCTTGGGTTAGGGTCCATGTTTCATACCCATCCTAAACCCCACGATTAAATGGTAGTGAATGTTCTCGGGGTCGCACATTGCGTTCACTGGTTCCCCAATAAGTGGACATTAAATGCCGAGAAAAGCTAATAAGAATAAATACATCTATAGCTCTGCTACTAAATTCTACTTACACCCCCTTGGTGGGGACGTAAGGGGCTGAAGGTGAGTCTTCTGCGAAGTAATAACCATGCCATCGGAATCGACAATGTTCCGAAACCAGCAAATGAGCCTCGGAATGGATCACACTCAGGGCAACACCCTGCACACGGAAAAAGCACTATAGCATTGAATCCTGTAATGTCAGGTCAATCAACTACCCTGGTGCTGTTAAGGACTTTTTGCAACAGGCCAATCAATATAAATTTAAAATACTTACGAACTGGACTAAAAATAATATTCAAGACATGAGATCGCACACGATATTTAAAAGTGGAAAGCCTACTTGGAAAACGAAAATTCCGAGTCGCATTTATTGTGCATAGGGAGTTAAAACCACACGTTATTGATTTTAAGGCAGTTAATGAACGGTTGTGTGCAATCCGATAAAAGTGAAATTCTTCAAAATCTGGCTGATTAATGTACATGTTCTGACCGAAGAAAAGGACGAAGAAATGAAGGAAACGTTCTATAACCACCTAGTAAGACTAGTCGAGTCATTGCCTAGAAACGACACAAAAACAATTCTAGGTAATTTCAACACTAACGTTGGCAATCAGATATCTCATCGGGGAATGACTGGAGGATCTAGCTACACATCGACGCATTCATAAAATGACCTAGGCATCGCCGAATGGCAACACACAACACCAAATCGACCATATTCTGATCCAACAACGTTGGGCATCGAGCACACTTGACGTGAGTACATACCGAGGAGCCAGTTGTAACTCGGATCATTACTTGATCAAATTAACCCATTGATGCTGTACGTCAAATGCATATTCGGCAAAGACCAGCTCGCTACAAAAATTTTACATCGAAAGGCTCCAAACGGTGTCTGTGGCCAAAAGTTTCACGGAGAACCTCGACAACCAACTGGCTCCCATCTTACCAGACGCATCGCTTAAAACAAGCAACGCGCTTTGGGTGGAAGTGGTTATTAAGACCGTGACAGAACAGAAGATCTGCCATCAAGCCAGGCGCAAGAGAAATTATTGGTTCGATGTTGAGTGGAAGAATGCGTTAGGCAAAAATAATCAGGCGTACAAAAAATACGTACGTAGGAAAACCAGGATGAAGGAAGAAAACTATGAAAATCCCAGAAGAGTACAGAATAAGATAATTAAAATTAAGAAAATAAAATACTATGATGACCATTTAAGAAGTATGGATGCAAGTCTAGCGAGCAACAACACAAGACAAGCATACAAAGTAGTGAAAAGCCTGAAACATGGTTATCAGCTTAAAACCATGCTCTGTCGTGATGATATCGGTAATATCATCGCTGATGAAACCAAGATTAGGGAAAGATGGGCATCATATTTTAAGAACCTCCTTAATCCCCCGCACAGGTCAGAACATCGAAGCTATAGATATTTTCGGAGAGCTTCCATTAACCCCACCAACTCCGGATGAAATTTGTTTCACCATCAAAGCCCAAAAGAATAGTAAATACCCGGGCATCAATGAGATTTCAGTGGAACTCATCAAATATGGTGGTAGCAGTGTTAGCTATTCCCAAAGTCATTCAGCACATTTGGCAACAAGACCATATGTCAAAAGAGTGGAGCCAATCAATCGTATTCCCTATTCATAAAAAAGGTGACAAGCTACAGTGCGAAAATTATAGAGGTATGTCACTGCTTTGTACGGCGTACAAAATATTTTCAAAGATCTTAGAAAATCAAATCAGATCATACACCAACTGTATTATTGGGGAGTATTAAGGTGGTTTTAGAGCATATAGATTGACGATAGACCAAGATGGAAGTACACGTTGACTTTAAGCAAGCATACGACAGTATTGATCGTAATGTGCTGAACGGAATAATGTTATGCTTTGGTACCCCAGCCAATTTAGTCTATCTTACTAAAATAACAATGACGTCACCAATCTCCCAAGTCCGCATCAACAACCAACTCACCGATGCCTTTGACACAAATATCAGACTAAAGCAAGGAGATGCGCTTGCCCCATCGCTATTTAATTTGGTTCTGAAATATGTCATAAGAAAGCTACCTGTCGACACAAGAGGTATGTTATTATACAAGTCATTTTGTCATGGTCGCTTGCAACCGCCAAAAAACTTTTCCTGAAATTCGAAAGTGTAGCAAAACTAGCAGAGCTACAAATCAATGATAACGAAACAAAGCTCATGACGCAGTCAAGGAAAAAATATCTTTAAAACCCAAAATATCACACTTGGTGAATACAGTATTGAAAATGTGGGCAAATTTGTGAATTCAGGCGCCAAAATGACGAAAACCGGTAATGAAAGAGACAAAATACGCTGAAGAGTACAGCTTACAAATAAAATATTTTTTCCGGTTTTGACGATCTGGAAGACCAGCTGCATGCACAGTAAAACAAAGCTCCAAGTATATAAAACTATGATAAGACCTCTTCTATGCTATAGGTGTTAAACATGAATCCTAATGCTAGTATCTGCACATATATTGAAGGTCTTCGAGATATGGGTCCTCAGGCGAGTATTTGAACAGAAACTAGATGGGAAACAATGGTGAATTCGATACAACCATAAGTTGTATGAAACTTTTGACGAGCCGGAGGTCTCAACGATTGTAAGAATGTGGAAGCAGTTTCCAAAGAGGCATTCGCTGGGAGAAGTTAAGTGCAGAGACCAGTGGGGAGACCGAGGAAACGCTGGTCTGACTCGGTCAATGAAGACAGTTCATCGCTGCCCAGATTTCAAAATTGGAGGACGCGGTCAATGACCGAGACGTTGGAGGTGCCTGCTGCAGGAAGCAAAGGCCCGAGACGGACTGCAGTAGTATGAAAAAGAAGATAAACTTACCAGAAAAAGTATCCGTACATGCAAGATCACAGAGTTATCGTTGTAATAAAAAGTATATGTCCACTTAATTTGAATGCTACACTACACTTTTGCATGATTTCCAGTATGTTTCATAATAATTACTATTTAATAAGACTTGAAGCTCAAACAAAATCAATATATGGCAAAACGATAGACCAGAAAAAGTATCCGTACAGAACAAACCGGGGGATTCCCCGTGTTACGCGATGACATATGCAGATGCGTTTTAATGTTTTTAGGTCCGATAATAGTTCTACTTTAAGTTGTGATAGGTTTAAGAGTAGTGCTGTTTTTATAAATTTTTTTGTTTACTGGAATACATGATGACGCCCAAAATTTACGAAATCAGCACTGAGGAAAGGAAAATTATGCTGAAACTTAAGAGTGAAGGGAAAACTTACCGCGAAATTGGTCAAATAGTAGGCAGAACTCACTCCCCTGTCCAGTATGTGGTGAAAACATTTAACACAGCTGGTTCGATTATGTCAAAGCCTCGTTGTGGTTGACCCACCATATTGACTGAGCGCGAAAAAAGAAACGTTTTGCAGGTAGTTAAAAATAATTCTTGAGTAACTGCTTCCCAAATTGTTACAAATATAAAAGACTCTTTTGGCAAGGTTCTCCACGAAGGTACAATACGAAAAATACTAAAGAGAGATTGATATCGCTCATGCATAGCACGTAAGAAGCCATAAATTTCGGAAGTGAACAGGAAGAAACGTATGGGTTTTGTAAAAAAAATTATAAACAAGCCACCACAGCTTTGGGAACAGGTCCTATTCATTGACAAAAGCGAATTTTTCAAATTCGGCAATAAATGAAGAAAGTTAGTGTGGCGGGAGAGCGGTATTGCCTTCGAAAAAGAAAATCTCGTACCAACTGTGAAACATGGTGGAGGTGGTGTGACGGTCTGAGGGTGTATGGCGGCAGAAAGAGTTGGCCAACTTGTGTTTATAGAATCAACTATGGATCAATACGCTTACCTTAATATTTTGAAGGTTAATTTGAAGCAAAGCGTTCAGCAGTTGAAGCTTGGTGACGATTTTTGGTTCCAGTAAGATAGTGATCCCAAGCACACAGCACACAGTGTGAAGCTTTGGTTGCTCTACAACACAAAACATTAACTGTATATGCCGCCCCAATCACTAGACCTAAATCGCATTGAGCATTTGTGGGACTTGTTGGAACGCAAGATCCGTCAGCACAGCATAACCTCGAAGGAAATGCTGAAAAACGTCATCGTCGATGAATGGGGCAAAACCACCAGATTGGTTCACTCGATCCCAAATCACCTTTAGGAGTTCCTTAAGAAAAAAGGTTATCCAACAAGCCATTAATAAAATATTTGAATATTTCGAATTAATATTGTCATGTACGGATTCTTTTTCTGGTTCGTTTAAATGAGGCTTTTTTGTTTTTATTTTGTAAAATCTAGTTTTTAAAGGAATACCTCAGGAAAAATTTATAGAAACGATATGAGTTTCATTAATGAATAAATTTTGTGGCTTAAATATTTAAATGTAGCAGCTTTCTTTAGCATGAATTTCTTAATATGTTGCTATCATTTGATGTCGTACGGAGACTTTTTCTAGCAAGTATATATATATATATATATATATATATATATATATATATCCACACACATATATACATATATATATATTTATATATATATATATATATATATATATATATATATATATATATATATATATATATATATATATATATGTATGTATATATATATATATATATATATATACATATATATATGTATGTATATATATATATATATATATATATATATATATATATATATATATATATATATATATATATACATATATATATATACATAGACATACAGGGTGCGTAAGGTATTTGAGGACATGCATAAATGTGACTATAACTTCGCGAATTTATTTTTTTACTCTTTTCCTTTTCAGATAAGAAATGGCGGACTATAACATCACTCAAGAAATGAAGAGACATGCTGTCATCGTCGCTATATGTGCGAACCATACGGATTTAGAGACCTCTAACTTTCTTAATTGCGCCCGTTCATTCGTGCATAAGGTTCGCCACGAATTGGAAGCATCAGGGGACTATACAGAATCGGTTGCAAAATGCAAAAACCACGAACAACGTTCTGAAACTGTCCGATCTGCAGAATTTTTGGAGCAAGTGCAAGCGATCATAGACGAGGACCCTTCAAAGTCAATGAGGGTCCTTGCGAGTGAGCTTCATGTTTCTGAGCGCCTTATTCGTAGAGTTGCCCACGAAGACCTTCGGTATAAGTCTTACGTGATACGCAGAGGACAGTTCATGTCAGAAGGAGCACGGGAACAGAGAGTTCTCCGACCAAACCTTTTAAACAAAATCAAACACCCTGAGGCGCTCAAAATGTTATGGTGTTTTCCGACGAAAACATTTTTGACCAAGATCAAAAGACCAATCGCAGAAATAACAGATGGCTATGCTCAAATCCTACGGAGGTTCTTGTTGTTATGCACACAAAATTTCCAGCCACTGTTATGGTTTTAGGTGTTGTCAGCAACGAAGGACATGTTATGCTACCACACTTTTTTACTCAAGGAGTTCGAGTGAACTCTGCTGCATGCATAGATTTTTTGAAGACGGTAGTGAAACTCTGGATATACAATGTAAGCGGAGACAGACCATACATTTTTCAACAAGACTCTACTCCTTCACATAAAGCGATGGCGACACAAGATTGGATGGTCGAAAATTTTCATGACCACATGACACCGAACCTATGGCCACCTAGCTCCCCAGACCTTAATCCTTTGGATTATTACGTATGGGGCGTGGTTGAGCATGAGACCAATAAGCGTCCTCATAATACCACTTCTTCGCTGAAGACTGCTATTAATGCCGTTATGGTCAATATGAACAGGAGCATTTGATTCGAGCATCTAATCGTTTCCGGACCCGGATCGAAGAGGTTATTGCTGCTAATGGTGATTTTATTGAATAACTTTATAGCCATATATTAATTTAATGTTGTATAAAAACTTCCTGAAATTTTATTAAATTTTGTTAAAAAACAAGCTAATTAATTTTATTCTCAAGTTGTCCTCAAATACCGTACGGTTTGGTGAAATCGCATATATTCATGCATACATATGTATGAATATATGCGATTTCACCAAATCTTAGGAAATCAATGAATAGGGTTGCGATGTCATCCAAAAAATATTTGCGACTATATGCGTTGATTTTAAGGAATCAACGGATATACTCGTGATACCATCCCAAATAATAATTTTCAAAAGGGAAACCAGGGCACCCATGATAGACTAACAACTCTCTTTTCACGAAACAAACAGTCAACCACTAATATGACATCAAAATTAAAGAAATATTTAAGTCTATGTAAATAGAAGTCATACCAACCAGCAAGAAATTAAAATTCGGAAGCCGTTTCACTTTGATTAAAAACTGCTCCTTATGCACTGCGTACTATATAGGACCAGCGCGCCCAGTGCCGGACCGATGTAAGCGAGGCTGAAAATGCTACTACTAAATAACGAAGAAGAACAACAAATCATGCGTAGTCAGACACTAGTGGAGACAGGCCGTACGACTATGATCGAGTACTTGAAGTTCCTTTACCAGGTATATCAACTAGACATAATAGAAAGTTTGGAAATTCACAGAACGCCAGAAATGCATAGGATGAACAACACTTGAGGCAACGCGTTCTCATCCCTGTTCAAATTTTTATGATATTATCTATAACAAGTCCAGAGTTCCAGTTCCAGAAGATATTCTCTTTTTTTGGGATATTGAGAATCATGAATTATGCACTTCATCTTTGAGTTTTCCATTAATTTTACTTTTGGAGTTGATAGTTTGGTACTTGCCTCCTATGGCTTATACTCGCTGCACCAAGGTTGACGATTTTGGTCTCTTCACTGGAGTTACACTTCTTATCTACCGAGCCGCAGACTTCCATCGGCCTATCCTCTCCTTCTGATACGAAAAGTTTATTTGCTGTAAATTATTAAAGCTACCTTATTTCGTTAACAATAAAATGTTAACATATATCAGAACCGACAAGAAACAAGTTGGGTAGACAGACCGACGCTCATGTCAGAAGGGTTTTGTACTCAACTTCTCAGAAATGCAGTCACCAGCAACGAATAAAGTCAAGAAATATATCAAAGAGATGTGCACGTTTAAAAGAAAATCCATCGTTTTTTATTTTCAACGGTCTCCATTTTGTTACAAACCAACAGAAATCATGCATTCCCAAAAATATTAATGCTATTGACCTTATTTGAAAATTTCAAGAAGATCATATCAAATCTGCAGTGACTGATTCGATGAAAAAACCATCAAATACCAAAATCATGTATTATTGTTGTTGTGATCGGAGCAATTTCAAATGGATATAACTTCCGTGTATATCTTACAAAGTTAAAGGACCTTTTGTAGGACATCTTAAATATCGAGTCTCGTTTAGTTTAAGGGCACGTATACGATTTTATTGGGGCAAATGTGAAATTAGGATATCATATTATTATTAACAAAGTTGAGCGAATTTGGACTTCTAAGGTGTTTGTTGTTGTTATACTCATAAACAACTACCTCCATAATTTTTTTCAGAGATTTCGGATCACAGGTGTCCAATCGCGAGGGGGGTACATAATTTTTTCGTGTATTTCCCCTCCCTGTGCACTCCTCGAAGAAAAAAGTGTCAAATTAAGAAGTGTTTTGAGAAGTTCTCATCAAGACCTTTCACTTGACACCCATATCCGCTACCTTTGATGAAATTTTTTTTCGGGGGCCACTCCCCTATATGGGAGACCCTCGTTAAATACCTTATAAAATTTTTTTTGTAGTTGAACTTTGAAGAGAGCACCACTTTACACCTTCATACAAAATTTGATGTTTCTAGCTTAAGTAGTTTGCGAGAAAAAGTGCTGTGACACACGGACGGATGGACAGGACGCGATTTTAGTAGGGCTTTGTGAAATGATTTTACAAAACCCTAAAAACATTAAGAAGTCTAAATTTAGTTGGCCCTTAGAGTCGAAAATACACATAAAAACCCATTCGGTAACAAATTTTTCTACCAAGCTATGAAAAATTCATAATGTTTTCAATATTTCTTTAGAAATTCTCTCAAATTTGGAATGCAAAATTAAAAAGAATTTTTGTATGTTGCTGAATAAAATAGAATGAATGACGCATTTTTTCTAATTAAGTTGCGTTATGCTTAAATTTTTGGACCACTTTCGAAGAAGTGTGTTAAAATTTCAATTTTCTCTCGTGAGCCCTTGCACATGAAAAGGCTTTGTTTCATTTGTGGATTTACTGCAAAAGTGCAATATAAAATATGTAAAAGAAAAAAGTAGCCTAAGATGATTTAGAACCGATGGGCAAAATTTGTTTCGTTTAAAATGAGTGATCCATAAATATTTAATGGTATATTTTTAGTATCAAATAATAGTAATAATAATAATGAGAAAAGAGGGAAAAGTTAATTATTGTAATCCAGTGAAATTGAGCTGTAATTATTTTCGTAATTAAGGATTATCACATATCCAACACAAATATGTTCTGTGTCGACTTTTATTCAAGAAAAATCTCACTTATTCTTATCGTATCGTAAATTATGTTTATATTTTTTAATTTTTCTATGTATTTGAAACAAATTGTTCACTTAGATTTGGTTTCACTTTTATTACAACATATATTGAAAATTCGATCTATCTCGGAAGTCACGAAAACAATTTCAAGAAATTTTAATATAGCAATAATCACAATAAATTTGCAACATATTAAGAAATCTGCGGAAAGATTCACTTAAAATTGGTGTGCATTACATTACTATGGATGAAAATGATGTGTCGGGATCGTGAATCACGTTTAAGGGGTTCTGCTATTCAACTCGCTACTATAGAGTGAAACCAAACTGAAGCAATAGAACGTGTGATGTCTCGCTAACTTACATAATGCTCAATAACAACCATAATTAAGTGATGTTCAAATGTTTCACTGAAAGTTACTTCATATCCAAATGTATTTCAAAATCATGAACATTAATTTTTAATGCGATAAAAACTGATTGACTTTTAATAAAATTATTCCTCACCTGACATTTGTATTTAGTAGATGCATAAAAGCCGTCATGTAATCCATCACATTTGAATTCAATTTTTTCTGGAATCGACACAAGGAACGGATACTCGGAAAGGTTGTATCTATAGGGAAAAATTGTTGATTTATGTATTGGCATTTAATGTGATTCATTAAATTATTTATTATTAAAACTCCTAGCCTGGTGTTTTATCAAACTAAATATCACATAAGAATTATTTAAACTTACCCGTTCAGTTCTCGTGGTAAATTCGGATCCCATATGTAATCGATTTGTGGAATTCCAGTTAAAGTTTTACCTGTAGTATTGGCGCTCGATGTGTCCTCAGATTGCTAAAAAATAAATTAAACATAATTATAGTATTTAATAATATGAATTTAATATACAAATAAAAAAAGCAAAAAGCGATCGAATTGCCCTATTAGTGAGAAGAATGTATATTATATTCATTCAATCTAATTTACTGAACGCGCTTATTCTTGATAAATTAGAGAAATTGTCTACAGACAGACTGCTTAATTATTATAAAGTCTCAATTAAGAGTTATACTTAACAGATTTCTTGACCTTAATTTTTATAATTACGTCACAATTAGGGGATATGATCAACCCATTATACCAATAGGACGAGGACCGCTGAATAGTGCAGATCTGGATGTATCTTTTAACTAGTTTAGCATTGAAAAGAGTTTCTGCAAGTTATATCGTAGTGAAAGATGGAAGATAGAAAAGTTACCTTTGTATCTTCTATCCAACAGATGGCTGTGGAGCAATTTCTAAGCTTTTCGTACTGAAATCTAGTGTCTAGATACAAGTATGCAGTTGAAGTCTATCTATTGTAATGAGTTGTGCAAGAACGATGCGCAGAACTGTGTGTACCGTGCACAGAATTATATGCAGAGCTTTTCGATTGAAAGCCAACAATTTTTTGAATGCAGAAATATTTTAGAGCCAGCGATGGCATGGAACCATGAATTCACACAAGTTGCGCTATGAAGCTTGAATTTTTACTCGTGTGCAATGAGTAACATTCTATGAATAGCTATTGAGGTGAAAAATTTAATTTCTGGTATTAAGATGTAGGTACTAATTTTACAGCATTTAATTTAAGGTTGTAGTGCATAGAGTTTCTAAAGATAATACAAACAAATTTTCATTTATTTATTGTAGTTAATTAAATTTAGAGATGTTTCTTCTCCACTCAAGATAGGTTAAAAGAATTAAGAAGCCAACCAAGTCCTATGCATTTCTAAAATGTCTTTACTGCTGAAGTTGTGTCTCAAATGTCCGTCCGTGTGGGGGATGGACATACAGTGGGAAAATGAACATACAATGGGAAGACGGACATACAATGGAAAACCAAATGAACAGCCTGGATTAGTAATTCCTAAATCAGGTATTAATCGTATGTTAGCATGACTGAAAATTTAGCATCCACTTGGCCTCATCGACTGATAATTCTTGAGTCGAAAAATCTGGAAATGTTAATCGAAGTAGACTTTAAAGAGTATAAGGACAGCAAATACCACATAAGACAATATTAGATCAACTTTGTAAATGATAGCACGATATGTGAATTTAAATATTTTCTCCATCAAAATAAAATTGCGACCCGCAAATTCAATTAAAATTTATAATCAAATGTCTTGATAGACAGTTAAATGCTAAAAATGTTGTAATAATCGAACTTTAAACAGCAAATTAAAAACATGCAATACCAGCAGGACGCTAAGTTTCAAAAGATTGACCACAAACATCTACGGATTTCGAATGAAGTTTCAGCAATGTTATGTTACATAGGGGCCACTAAATCAACAGGGGGCAGCCTGGCATTAATCAAATGGTGGCAAATTTAAATTCAGAATAATCGTTTTTAATATATTTTTTTAAACTCACATGAATGTTTCTATGAATTAGCAAGGTGTTGATATTTGGAGAAGATTGTTTTATATTTTAACTAACAAAACTCTTTTTCATTTTGATTTATATTATTTATTTCTTAAAAACGCATCCGTTCAAGTATGCGAGTAAATTATTGATTATTAAAATCTTTGTATGCAAGCAAACTATCTTTCTTGGAGAGTACTTTATTTATTTTTTAATTGTCAAATAAGACATATCTTTACAACAATACAAAAATATACATATTTTTTCGCTAACAATATTACACTCATGGATAAATTACGGTGTTAAGAATAAGGTCTTGTTATGTAATCCTCGATGTCTCCTCGCGATACGCCTTGGAAAATGCTAAATTGCCAAGCAGACTATGCGAACCGGCAGAAAAAATTGTCCGTCCGTGCGTGTATCACACAACTTTTTCTCGCAAACTACATAAGCTAGAAACATAAGATTTTGTAAGTAGGTGTAAAGTGATACCCTTTTCAAAGTTTCATCACAAAAAAATTTTATAAGGTGTTCAAGGGGGGTCTTCCCATATAGGGGAGTGGCCCCCGAAAAAAGGGTTTCATCGCATGTAGGCAATATGGGTATCAAATGAAAGGTCTTAATAAGAACTTTTCAAAACAGGTCTTAAAATGACAAATTTTGGTTTGAGAGGTGCAGGGGAAAGGGAAATATACGAACATATTGGGTCCCCCCCTCGCGAAAAATCTGAAAAATCACAGAAGTGAGACTTTAAGAACACAAGGGCAACAAATACCTTAGAAGTTGAAATTCAATCAACTTTGTTAATAATAGTTCATTTTATAAATTTTTCGTTTTTGCCTATAAAATCAAAATGGGACCCTTAAATTTTCCAGAAACTACAATTTAAGTTTTTTGAAAGTAATTATATGTGTTCTGAAAATTTCACAATAATCGAACAATAAACAGCTAAGTTATAGCCGATTGAATATTTAACAATTACAACAACATTAACACGTAATACTAGAGAGATACACGTTTGCAACGGACCTAGCCACTATAAATATGTAGGAATTTTGATCAAAATTTTAGAAATGGTTCATAGTATTGATGTGTTATCATGAAAAATTAAACGACGGGGTCAAAACACTTGAAACAAAATGGCGGCGAATATAAAAATTTAATAACCACAATAATTCTTCGAACTCAAATTATGGAATCTGTATACAAGTCAAGTTTTGATTTGCAGAATATAATGTTTGATTTACTAATTGTTTTACAATACCCTTCTGGCAGGAGCACTCTTCTGCTACTTCAACTTGTTTTAATATGAGATGAAAAATATAGCGAAAGTCACACATGACCTAGGCTAAATTAAATTCGGCCACTAGGCTAATTATAATAGGCTAGTAAAACAATCAGCGAGCGCTTTCAACTTGTAATTGTAAGACGCGAGTTTGAGTCCACTCTGGGTTGTGAAATATGATGAATGAATTAATGATGGAATGTAGATATAAAATCAGAGTTTTGGAATGATTGGGGAGAGGGGAAGATGAAGAATAACGTTTAGGGGAACGGCTGTAAGGGGTTTTTCAATAAGAGGTGTTATGAATAGCCCGCTATTTCGGTAGATGTCACTTTTGGAGCTGTCATTTTTTGACATTTGACAAGCAGATACTACGCCATTAATAAAAATGGAACGATACACGCTTCAACAAGGCATTGAAATTATTAAAATTCACTATAAAAATGGTGAAAATTTGGCAGAGACGGTTCGTAAAACTCGAACATTTTTGGGTCGTCGTGAAGCACCTTGTCGGACATCAATACAGAAATTGGTGCGAAAATTCGAGCTGTTGGGACAACTTAGTGATGTGAAGAATAGAACCCGTGCACGTCACTCAAGAACAGCCGAGAATATTGCTGCTGTGGCAGAAAGTGTTGAAGAAAACCAAGGTTTGTCCATTCCTCGTCGTTCTTTGGAATTAGGCACTCCAGAAACGCCATTACACCGTATTTTGCATCAAGATTTGGGTCTTAAGGCTTATAAAGTACAGTTGACACATGAACTCAAGCCGGCCGATCATCATCAACGTCGTGTCTGATTGGGTCCTTGAAATGCATGAAAATGATCCGGAATTCCATCGAAAAGTTATCTTGAGTTTTGAGGCCCATTTCCACCCCGGTGGCTTCGTCAAAAAGCAAAATTGTCACATATGGGGCTCGGAAAACCCAAGAGTTATTGTTGAAAAGCCTCTCTATCCTCAACGTGTGACTGTTTGGTACGGTTTATGGTCCGGCGGAGTCATTGTACCTTATTTTTTCGAAAATGAGGCTGGAGCAACAGTTACAATGAATAGATTACACTATCAAGAGATATGATTGATTTTTTATGGCCAGAATTGGATGGTATTGATCTGGACAACGTTTAATTTCATCAAGACGGCGCTACGTGCCACACAAGCAACGAAACCATTGATCTTTTACGGGAAAAGTTTCCGGACCGTGTTATTCTTGAAGGCCACCAAGATCTTGTGATTTTTTACTATTAACGGCATACCTTTTCTTTATAATGAAATAACCATCCACACTCTCTATTGACGAAAATATGACGGACGTATTCATCTGCGAAAAAATACGGCCCAATAACACCTCCGGCATTTTTTTGCAGATACAGCGGTGTCTCAAGAAGCACAAATGGCTTTTTTGCTGGCCAATAACGCATATTTTGCTTTTTAACAAAGCCATTGAGCCAGAAATGAGCTTCATCGCTGAAGATGATTTTTCGATTAAATTTTTCATTTCCTTCAAGCTATGCCGGAGCCCGATTGGAGAAGTTTCGGCGTTTCGAATGATCAAGTGGCTTTAGTTCTTGAATGAATAAGAGGTCTTCCTTTGAATTTAGTGTGTTTTTTATTTTATCAGAATCGATTTTCGACCGTGATCGTACGGTCTGCTTCAGCGACTAAACAATTTCATTTGTATTTTCTACTTATATAATAACTATATTAAGGATAAGAGTGTTTATTTAAGAGGTAATTAACAGGTATTGGAGAAAGAAGGTAATTAGAAAATTTCTTTACTAACCGGTATCAGAAAGTTACGAGGTACAAAGTGTAATTACTTAATGATTTTGCCATTCACAAAATTTTAATGCTCTTGTGAAGTAACTAGATTCATAAGTGTGTTCTTTTCTCAGTTTATGGCCAGGCTCAACTCGAACTCTCGCATGTTTCTTGGATCTTTGATTGGGTTTACGTCTTCGATCGTTATCTCATGTCCTTTTACCAAGATGTGCTCCGTTACTGTTGATTTGAAGTTTGAGTTCTTACCTTTCTTTTTTCCTGCTGTTGCTTCTCCAATGTGCTCTTTAATTCGAGTACTTATGCGTCTCCTTGTTTGCCCTAGGTATATTTCTTTGCATTTCGAACATTCAATACGGTAAATGCCTGATTTCTCCTGTTGTTGGTGTGTTTCCTTTGTTGACTCGAGAATATTTTTAAGTTGATTCTTGCCACTTGATTCTATCAGTCTTACAGATTCAAATTTATTCATCCTCCTTTTTAATTGGTTTGTGATGCCCAGAATATTTTCTCCGTATTGAGATTTGTCATTGTTGAACGTTGCTGCCTTTGCCTTGTTTTTGCGATTGTTATTATTGTTGAGCGCTTAAATCCATTTAATTTTGCTGTTTCTAAAATTTGCTTCATTTCTTTTTCTTTAGCTTCAGGGCTTAGTGGTAAGTCAAGCATGCGGTGGATCATTACTCTATATGGTGATATTTTTACTTGATATGCATAGTTTGATGAACTCGGAATCGCTGCGTGTGAGTTGGTTTTCGGTATATTTCTAAATTTAACTTGTTTCCTGTTCTCATTACTAAAGTGTCCAAGAAAGGTAGCTGCCCGCTTTCCTCTTCCTCTGTTGTAAATATTATGTACGCTTTGTTTAACTCCGCTAATACTTCTTCCATTGGGCCCTTTTTTACGTACGCAAAGACATCATCTACGTATTCTATCCAGGATTTTGGTAATTTTCCTATTTTTTGTAGTTCTTCTTTCAGCTGGGTCATGAATATTTCACTAAAAAATGGCGAGAGCGGATTACTCATAGCTACTCTTCGTGTTGTTTTGTTAAATAGGCCTTTAAAAGTGAAGTAATTTTCAGTCATGCATAATTTCGGGAGCTGGGTGTATTGTCTCGTTTTGATCTTCCATGATCGAGACCTTTCCTGTTGTGATAGTAACTCTTCTATGTATCCAACTGTTTCCATTAATGGGATGCTGGGGAAGAGAGCTTTCATGTCAAACGATACCCTTATTTCATCTTCTGTTGGTGGGCTAAACTGTAGGAGCTTTTGCTTGGTGTTATTGAATAAATTACTTGCTGGCTGCTCCATACTCTTGAATTCATTTACGAGCTATCTCGCTAATTTCTGCGTTGGTGCATTGACGGCAGAGATTATCTCTCTAATTTCATTCCCCTTTTTACGGATTTTTGGTAGGCATTTTATTCTCGGCAGAGTGGGGCAGCTAACTTGAACCTTCGATAACTCTCCAACTGTTTCTTCACAGCTCTTGATCGTTTTTTTTAAACCTTTTGATGGATTCTTCTAAGGGATTCTGGCGAAGTTCGAATAAATTGCCACTATTTAATTTTTTCGCGACCGCTTCCTCATATTTTTCTTTATCTATTATCACTACAGTGTTTTCTTTGTCCGCCTTGATATAACTTGATTTTTATTCCAGTGATTCACCTTTCGAAATATGTGTTGGAAAGCTACTGTCATATAGTTTCAGAATCAGTATATGTCATTTAGCTGAAGTGTAAACAACAATACTTTTTTTTACTCTGAAAATGTCGAATTTTGTGCCGAATAAAGTGTTTTACGGGGAGTACTGCTTCATTACTTCAATATGAAGAAAAAGGCTGCCGAAAGTCATCGTATTTTGGTGTAAGTGTATGTTGTGCATGCTTTAGCTGAGCGTACGTGCCAGAAGTGGTTTACACGGTTTAAAAGTGGCAATTTGACTTGGAGGACGATGAACCGCCCGGGCAGCCAAAAAAGTTTGAAGATCACTAATTGGAGATATTGCTCGACCAAGATCCATCCCAAATGCAAGAAGAACTTGCAAACTCACTTGGCGTCACTCAACAAATCATTTCCAATCGTCTAAAAGCAATGATAATGATCCGGAAGGTAGGTCATTGGGTGCCGTATGAAGTGAAGCCAAGAGACGTCGAACGCCGATTTTTCACGTGTGAACAACTGCTTCAACGGCACAAAAGAAAAAGTTTTTTGCATCGAATTGTCACTGGCGATGAAAATTGGGTCCATTACGATAATCCAAAACGTCAGGCAACGTATGGATACCCCGGCTATGCATCATCATCGACGGCCGTTCAGAATATTCATGGCCTGAAGGTTATGCTGTGTATTTGGTGGGAACAGCTGGGTGTGACCTATTATGAGCTATTGGAACCGAATGAAACAATAACAAGGGAAGTTAACTGACGACAATTGATGCGTTTGAGCCGAGCAATGCGCGAAAAACGGCCGGAATATGAACAAAGGCACGGCAAAGTAATTTTGCAACATGATAATGCTCGGCCACATGCTGCACAGGTCGTCAAAACCTACCTTGAAACGCTCAAATGGGATGTTCCACCTCACCTGCCGTATAGTCCAGACCTTGCGCCATCCGATCACTATCTCTTCCGATCAATGCAACTTGGCCTGGCTGACCAGCACTTCTCCAATTATGAAGAAGTCAAAAATTGGATCGATTCGTGGATAGCGGAGAAGCCGGCCGAATTTTTCAGAGAGGGGATTCGAGAATTGCCAGAAAAATGGGAAAAAGTTATAGCTAGCGATGGACAATACTTCGAATATTAAATTTGTAACCATTTTTTCACAATAAAAAAACCGCATGAATTGAATGACCGGTACCCCTATTAATAAACTGGTTTCTGCTTTAATCCAAGTACAATGCTGACGTCCTTGCTGTTCATCAGCTTCCCTTATCGATCCTCCTATTTCATTTCACGCTTAGCTCTTCTGTGATCCATGTAGTCCACTTATCGCTGCCTACATCTCCACAATGATATTTTCTTTTGGTATTTTTGACAGTTTAATGGCGTAGTTTAGCTCCATGTTCAACATTTGCATTTCTTCCTCATTGAATTCCACCGTTGATTTGTTTACCACCAGTCCGGGGATTTCGTTCACTTCCAAGCTTATTTCCTCTAAGTTTTGCAATTTCTTATTGTGCCTCGTTCGCTTCCTTTCCTTTTCATTTTGGTATGCCGTTTCCGCCTTTTCCAACATATCGTTCATGTGTCCTTCGCTGCAATTCTCAGATTCACTCATTAGTTCGAGATGTTTTTCATATATCATAAGTGTGATTTCATTTAGTTTTGTGTAGAGTTGCTTGATGCTAATTTTTATTAAATTCCTTTCCACGATTTTCTTTTGATTCGATGCATGTTTTAATTCAATGTACATTTTTACCACATGGCTCTTCGGGGTTATTCATTTTTCAAGACAGGTTTTCAAAAAATGTATATCTTCCTTTATTCTAGCTTGCGATTTCTTATATTTAACAAAATTGAAAAACGTGAGTTGGTGCCTGGCAGCCACATCAATATTTGTAACTGGTTTCATTTTCACAAAATATTTTTGAATGAGTAAAAGGTATTCCTTTGAATTTCACGTGTTCATCAGAATCTATTTTCGACCGTGATCGTTCAGACTTTATCAGCGACTAAATAATTTCATTTGTATATTCATGTAGAGATACAAAATTGTTATGTCCCTAATGTTACACAAACAGAATAAACTATTCAAGACAAACAGAACAAAGCACCAAGACGATATTTTGAGCCTTATCTGCACAAGACTAGTGATTCATGATCTCCTGATTACGTATTTTGTCCCAGAGAAAAGGGTTAATCCTGCCACATGCGAGAGGTAAGAGAGGCAGAGCTTTGACCGCCTTGAGGAAAGAAGAAAGTTTTTATGTAGTCAATAATTTTGTTTATTTGATATCTGCAGGCCAATTCTCTTTTTTCCGTTGGGGCTTGCTTAATTGTGTGAGCAGATGCGTTCTCGCTCATTTGAGTCATCTTCAGTGTCTAAAGGGTATGTGGAAGGAAATGACTGTATATAAGTATAGGGTGTGCTAAGCAGGTAAGTCCTAAGTTAGGCTAGAAAGAGGGAAAGTAGGCTGTTGTTTCTTGTGTTGTTGGGTGTTCGTTTTTTCTGGTTCATTTCGTTTCCATTTTTGTCACAGGGTGCGGTCTAGTACTGAGGAAATTCCGTCAAAATTCGTAATAAGTTGTTCTTTGATAATATTACCGTCCGTCTTTTTATGTTTATATGTATATGTATATACGTTTCAGTTCTTTGCTTATGTAACAATGTCATAGAGTTTGTGAAACCGTCAGGTCCATATGTATAGTTTTGTTGGTTCGTCACGTAGTTGGGGTCCGCCTTGTTGTGCAAGAAAGATCGTAAGCGCTCTTTGTATCTTATCATTAGTTTCAGTGTTGTCTTTCTTATGTATACGATGCCACAGCCCTTGCATGTCAATTTATATGTATATGCCGTTGTTCTCGTGCAAGTTTTGTGTCTAGTTTGACCGAACTATAAAAAAATAAGGAAGTGCTCCGCGCACATCAAGAAATCCAAACATGAACTTTACATTTAACTTTAAACTTTATTGATTACAATTTCTTTTGAGTATTCACTCGGACAGCGTAACGTTCTACATCTAATTAGCAAACCTGAAGGTGTTCATGGATACGCTTCTAT
The DNA here is from genome assembly GCA_963969285.1 of Odontomyia ornata. NCBI lineage: Eukaryota > Metazoa > Arthropoda > Insecta > Diptera > Stratiomyidae > Odontomyia > Odontomyia ornata. Next base: position 194,919,661 of record OZ017741.1, read on the forward strand.
TTATTATGCGAAAAATGATGAGTTCGCGACACGTGAATTAATTATGCGAAAGTAATTTTGATTACGATGGGACATGTGCCGCCGCGTAAATTGCTTACCTATTGTCTAGGTTCGGCACATGTCATTTCCGTTGCAGATTCGTTGCATTTGGGTAAATGCAACGTTTGCAGTAATTGATTTATGTGAGAATTATTTTTATAGGAATTCGGAGTAAGCGTATACATGACTTCTCCCCCCTTACAATAAGAATTCTCCTGAATTCTAACCTTTTCATTACAATTTGTTTTAATGTTTTTGTTTACATTCATAATTTCTTTTGTTTTATGTATTTTATAAAAAATGGTAAGTATTGCAAAAATGATACATATAAGTATTGAAATTGTTGTTATTCCTAATATTGGACTTATAGTTTTGTAGAATTTAAGAATTTCTAAAGGTTCCAAATTTTCAATATGTTGTATGGTAATATTTTCAAAATTAATTCTTTTGGTAAAATTAAAATTATAGTCTGCTTCATAATAAAATCTGTCAACAAATTTGATATCATTGCTACTAAAGGTTTCATTTAGGATTTGAATAGTACAATTATTGAATGTTATTAAGTAATTACCGTTTAGTTTTATATATCTGTCATCACAAGAATTTATAATTTGTTGATTTTTCATATTTTTACAAAGTATAGTTTGATCATCCAATTTTTTAATTTCTTGAAGTTTATTTATTTGTGTAAAGCAATTATTTTTTTCAATGCAATTGTTTACAATTTTGAGATCTTTTTCATATTGAATTTCTCCACTATATTGATATTTTGTTTGATTTATTTCAATAACAAATTGATCTTCTATATTAAGTTCTAAAAAGTTTTTATTTGGGATTGGGGTTATCAATTTAAGGTCGACTATTTTGTATTTATTGGGAATTTTGATGGCAAGGGTTAGTTCGTCCTTGTCTAGTTGCAAAAGTCCTGTTTTAGCGTTTTTAAGTCTGTAAAAGTCTAGTCCTGTTGTCAAGATTTCAGTAGTTGTCAATAAACTTGGGTGAACAATACCATGTCGGGTAAATGCTATGCTGTCCATAATTTGGTCTAGTTTTTCTTTAAGCATCTGCAATCTTATCATTTGATCTAACTGCAGTTGTTTTACTATAATTTTTCTTTCATTAGCAGTTACTTCTTCGTAAGTTTTTGTAATTTGATTTCTATCTGATTCAATGGTGTTTTTAAGAATTTTTATCGAGTCACTGATATGCGAATTGATTTCTATTTGCTTATTTAGGTTACCGATAGTTTTGTCTTCGTTAATTTCTACTGTTTTCATGTGTTCAGTGATTTCCTTTCTATCGTCGTCATTCATGGTACCAAAAAGCCATTTTTCTACTGTACCAACGATATTGAGTAAACCTCTTTTCTTTCTAGGACTAGGTTGAATAGTTTTAAACTTTGCACGAATAGTTTCTAGTTCTTGTCTAATAGTCAAGTCATTCCCAAGGTTCAACCGTTTGATGTTTTCCTCTGCTAAATCGATTGCCTGCCTAAATTCTGTTAAATTGAGTACGTGAATTATTGTCCTAGCATCTTGAATAACCTCCGTTGTTCCCATATTTATTATTGTAAAGCCATTTTCAGTCGATATTGGTTGTATATTTAATGTCCCAGTTGTTGGTTTTACCATAGAGATTAGAAGCAACCATATGATGATTATGACCTAAAATAAGTATTTAATCTTGGATATGTCATAATAAAAAGTAATTGATTTGTTAAGGGTAAATGATTTAAACGACTTAAGTTAAGGTTAAATTATTGAAACTATTGAATTTTGCTTTGCAAAATATCTGCGAGCATTTTCTTCCTTAAATAAACCATGTCCTCTTGGGAAAAATTTGGTTCACAATTGCGAGTTATATGTTCAGCAAATGTGCAGCTAAATACACCACAGTCATATGCATTTGTTTGAAGTGGACCGTTTAGAATTTGCTCCTTATTCCAAAAAGAAAAATCTAAAACCTCATCTTTCTTGTCCATCGATTCTTCCTTGACATAATTTTCTAGTAAATCTAGAACTTCGGTATTTGGAGTCCTCATTGGATCATAATATTTAATGTATTTTTCCTTTGGGCTTATTATGGCTAAGCACCAATGTGTTTGGTTTATGTGAACTGGAATTATTATTAAATCATAGGAGAATATATCCACTTTCCGTGTCCATCTTCGAACTGCACTATATCCTGTTTTGTTTAGGCACAGCGTGAAAAATGTATTCATTGCATACACTTTCGGAAGATTATTTGCATTGTCTAGTGAGCTTCTTTCTACTAGCAAATTTAGGTAAAAGTTAATTATTTGGTCGTTTAACCATTCCTTTCCTAGTAAGGTGGCTGCATCGCTCCTCTTTATTGATAAATTAAATTTCTTTACCAAAACCTCGGAGTTAGGACCTTCTTTAGCTTTTATTTCTGCTTCTAGAATTCTTTTATCCTCTGTTTTAACGATATCGTCTTCTGAATAATCGTTTAGATTTGTATGTTTTAATTCTCTTTTGATATTTGTGGGATGGACATTATGTAATTTTGCCCTTCTATATCTTGGTTTTTCTTTGTGTCTTACAGCTTTATAGTCCTTTATGAATCCAGTCGTCCTAGTTTCCTCGTAGTTTTCACGTTTTTTATTTATTTTTTCCAAATATTTTTGTTTTGCTTCGTTGATGTTATTTTTAATTTTTAAAGCGTCTATTCGTTGTTCCTGAGCATCGATAGGGGTACACTTGATAGTTGAATGATAGCGATTGTTGTAGTTTCTAACAGCCTGTTGTACTATTTGTTTTAGTGAAAAATTTGTTTTATTTAATATTAAAGTTCTGCATATCGAAAGTAATGTGTTGTGAAAACGTTCTACGTCAGCATTACCTGTATGGCTATGCGCTTTTGTTATGTGTAGTTCTACTTCCTCTTCTTTTAAGAATTCCTTTACGTTAATAGTATTTAATTCATTTCCTGCAGTAATTTTCTTGGGTTTTCCTATTTTTGCAAAATGTTCTTCTAAAGTTTCAATGATTGTTATATGATTTTTGTCAGGTAGGAAGTAAGCAGAGCCAAATTTCGAAAATCGATCTATTATTGTTAAGAAATCATATTTCATGAAGGTATAAATATCTATATTCATAATTTCGTTTTTACTGTCGGGTGTTTCTGTGTAATTAAATTTAGGTTTGATCGGTTTTCTGTCATATTTCGCCATTTGACAGACATCGCATTGGTTGAGTACAATTTGTATTAGTTCCTGTAATTTTGGATAATAGATCTTGTTTTTTATAGAATTGAAAGTTTCTTGTATGCCGGAGTGCATACTTTCCTTTATGTGATACAGAGATATTTGCTTTACTGCTTCGGTTTCCGTTTTTATATCCTGAGCTCTAAAAGAGCATCGAATAAACTTGACTTGGCTGTCATTTGAGTACGTTTCCCTTATTGTTTGTTGCAAGATGTTATATTTGCTGTCTTCAAGTTCCGTATAAATGCCGGTTATCCCCTTCTTTATGTACTTTCTAAGGATTTCGCGTAAATTGTCGAAATCGTATTCCGCTATATAAATTATTCGCTTTTTATGAATAACTTCTAACTCTTGGATCTTATTATTTGTCAATATTAACTGTGTCCTATATTTATTTACAATTTCCTCCTTAATAGGTATATGATCTTGTAGATCTTCTTCCGCAGAATGTTTTGTAGCTATTGTACTATCGTGACTTTACAAGTTAAATATTATTCCTAAATCTGAAAAAGAGTTTGTATGTTTAAATGAGCTTGTCGACTTTTCATCACACTCCTTAGGTTGATTAGTACGGCTGAGAAAATCCGCTACCTTATTTTCTTTTCCCTTTACGTACTCAATATCAAAATGATATTCTCCTAGTTTTAAGAGCCATCTTTGATGCCTGGGTGAAAGGTCCTTCCCTTTATATTTAGCATGAAGGTATTTGATAGGTTGATGGTCCGTATAAATAGTAAACTTGTTACCATAGAGATACGGTCTGAAATAATTGACCGACCACATAATAGCAAGAAATTCCTTATCAGTAGTGGCGTAATTCCGCTCATGACAGTTTAATGTCCTCGAGGCAAAGCACACTGGATGCCCGTTTTGTGACAAAACGGCGCCAATTGCATACTGAGACGTGTCCGTTGTTAATTGGAAGGGTTTCTGAAAATCAGGAAATCTTAAAACAGGATGTGATATTATAAGGGCTTTTAGTTTCTCAAAAGCGCTAATATAATTTGGATCTTTACAATTAACTTTTTGGTCCTTTTTCAGATACTTTGTTATAGGTTGAGCTACTTTTGCGTAGTCCTTAATAAACTTTCTGTAGTAACCCGTTAATCCTAGAAAGCTCTTTATCTGTTTGTGCGTTTTTGGCAATTCTAATTTTTGTATTATTTCAACCTTTTCGGGATTTGGTTTCAGTCCATCTTTTGAGATAATATGACCTAAGAATGTGGTCTCCTTCTTCATAAAATTGCACTTATCTATCTGGATTTTAAGTTGATGTGCTTTCAAAGTTTGAAAAATGTCTGTTAACGATTTAATGTGTTCCTTTAAAGAGGTGCTAAAAATCAGAATATCGTCTAAATAAACGACACATGATTTATTTACGAAGTCTCTTAACACGTCATTCATTAGGCGCTGGAATGTCGCTGGTGCATTTTTTAGACCAAACGGCATTCTTACAAATTCATAAAGTCCGTGAGGTGTTACGAAGGCTGTTTTATGCCTGTCTTCCTCTTTGACTAGAATTTGATGATAACCTTTTGCTAAATCGATTGTTGAAAAATATTGGGCTCTACCTAGTTTATCGAGGATAGAGTCAATATTTGGCAATGGGAATTTATCATCCAATGTTATTTCGTTTAGTTTTCTGTAATCTACCACTAAACGAAATTTCTTTTCCCCCGAGTTGTCCGATTTTTTCGGTACTATAATAAGAGGACTTGAATACATTGAATTACTCTTTCGAATAATTCCTTGCTTTTCAAGTTCCGCAATTTGTTTTCGGACCTCCGCTTCGTGCTTAGGAGGATACCTGTACAGTTTTGAGTTGACTTGATTTTCGGTTGTAGTCTTTATCTCATGTTTTATTGTGGGGGTACTCGTGAGTTTGTCACCCTCCTTAAAAAATATTCCCTCATACCGTTTTATCAGGTTTATTATTTCGGCATATTCTTCTTTGTTCAGGTGATCTAACTGTAATCTTTTTAGATAATCACCATGCACTTCTTCTAAAGAATTTACTTCATCAAAAGGATAAGGGCTATTAATAAATTTAATGGCATGTCCATTTAAAATAATTAATTTTCTCTCGAAATCTATTAATGTATCGAGATTATTTAGTAAATCAGTTCCGATTATGAACTGATATTTTCGGTTTTGTAACCTATTAACCTTCCACCGAACCAAGGCTCGTGAGGGTGGAGGATCAATTTCTTCTGCCGATGGAGTATGAACTTCATACTCGATCTTATCTTTTCCTGTAATAGTTGAAAATATGATTGGCTTGATTTTCACCTTATTAAATGTATTAATTCGGTCATCAATTACACTGAATGATGCCCCAGTATCAATTAAAGCTACATATTTAACATTATTTATAGTAATTTGAATCAAAGGCAATTGTTCCGAGGCTAGTTGCGAAAAAAATATTCATTTAGGTTAATTTCAGGGGATGAGTCAGAGAAGGTTTCTTCATCAGATAAATTATTTGATTGGTTTTGGTTTCTAACCTTTTCAATATTTGATCTATGGAATTGCGCATTCTCAACTTCCATGGGCTCAATACCCGGTTGGAGTTTAGACTTCCATGTTTGTTTTGAACGACCTGAAAAGTTATTGGCTTTATTTTGCCCCGATTTGTTTGAGTTCTGAGATCTGAAAAATTGATTTTGACCACTATTTTGTTGTCCACTGTCATTGTCTTTTTGTCTGTACTTATTAAATTGTCTGTTTTGTTTTGTATTATCCTCTCCGTCAGAATTTTTGTCAGTCTGTCTGTTTTGTGAGGAATTAGGATTAGAATCCTTGAAATTATTTTTGTGGAATTTAGGTTTGAAAATTTTGACCTTTCTAAATTCTGGTCTGATACATTCATCTTCAAATCTTCTTGATCTCATAATTTCTATTATTTTATCAATATTTGTCTCACTGTATATCTTTTCTAATAGAACACTCATTTCTTTCACTACATTTGTTAGAATTGAATTAACATTACTAAGGTCAATAAACATTTTATCCTGATAATAGATTATTAGTTCATCTGCCTTATACTTAATTTTTTGTACTTCCTCAGCCAATTCGCTTACATTGTGCACCTTTAGTTCGTTGATTTTTTTGTAGATTTCCCACGGTTGAACGTCTGGTCTGAAACGTAGCTTTAGCTGATCCTTGATGAGTTGCCAATCATCTGTTTCTGGGATGTTGATGATTGCGTTCTTAGCCTCGCCTTGGATTTTCTCATAATAGATGGTCCTTACTGCTGTTTTCTTTGAATCTTCATTGTCAATTTTGCTCAAATAGTATTAAACACTGCTCAGGAAGCCGTTGATGGTAATATCTCCGACGCCGGTAAATTTGTTCATATATTTGATTTCCTTTAATATTTTATCGTTATGATCATTTGATGATTGTCTGTTTGAAATTTGTTGAAGAGCTGTTGCCAACTGTTGGACCTGCTCCTCCCTTTGAGCAAGTTGTAGTTGAAGTTGTTGGAATTGTTGAACCAGTTCTTCCATTCTGTATGCGTCGTTCCGTCCTTGGTTGAAGATATTCCTTCTTCTTGTTCTTCGTCCAGCAGGATCCACGTTTTATATGGGGTTTTTTAAAAATCTTAGGCTATGTTACCTGTTTCCAAGTTTTGTGAAACTTTGTTCAATTTGTCCGGTTTAATTTGTTCGGTTTGAAATGTTGCTTTTCACTTCTTATTAGGAACTTTGTTTGTTTTACACACTTTTTAAATTAATTTATGGGCGATCAGATCTCTACAGCAGCCTCACTGCGAGTTTTAAGCGGACCTTTATGCTTCGTGTGTCTGCTCTGATCTTATTATATAGGTTAATAATAACCGTATTAATTATTATTTTGTTTAATATTTATGTGTTTTTAGTTTATCGGCACCTTCGCGGCACTTAACCGATTTTATTTTTAAATAGTCACCACACTTTTTCGTTAGTTCCTTCGCGGATTTTCGAACTGTGGCGTTTACCGACTGCGCCAGTTTTGTGTCTAGTTTGACCGAACTATAAAAAAATAAGGAAGTGCTCCGCGCACATCAAGAAATCCAAACACGAACTTTACATTTAACTTTAAACTTTATTGATTACAATTTCTTTTGAGTATTCACTCGGACAGCGTAACGTTCTACATCTAATTAGCAAAACTGAAGGTGTTCATGGATACGCTTCTATTTATTATGCGAAAAATGATGAGTTCGCGACACGTGAATTAATTATGCGAAAGTAATTTTGATTACGATGGGACATGTGCCGCCGCGTAAATTGCTTACCTATTGTCTAGGTTCGGCACATGTCATTTCCGTTGCAGATTCGTTGCATTTGGGTAAATGCAACGTTTGCAGTAATTGATTTATGTGAGAATTATTTTTATAGGAATTCGGAGTAAGCGTATACATGACTTGCATTGATGTATTATTCAGTTTTGGTTTCAGTTTTTTTTTTCAATGTTTTTGTTAGTTTTGAATCCAGTTTTCATTTTTTAAGGATTTGATAGCTTTGCCTATGTATGTTAACAAAGTCCACTGTTGGTTGATCTTGTGTGTTTCAGTCAGTTAGCGTTTCTGTTTTTGTGTGTACTGTGTGATAAGTCACGTTGTTTGCATTCATTATTACTAGCTATTCTGTAAATGTTATTTAATTCGTTGGAGTAGTTAGTAGGAGTGATGAGAACGGAGTGGAATCACTGCACCATTGATCTGTATGCTGCTAGTTTATACTGTACGGGGTGCTTATATGTTACGCGTATGGTATGATCAGATGTGGTTGGTTTCCTGTATACTTTGAAGTCTAATCGTGTTTGTTCCAGTGTCACGGTTAGATTCATATACTTGAGTTGTCCGTTTGTTTCTTTTGTACAGTAAAACTTATATTCGAGTGTACTTCATATCGTATAGGTAAGTAGTTTGTCTTGGTTATTTTCTTGGGAGTCAATAATGAAGAAACGTACATCCATATATCCTTTTTAAAATATCACATTGAATCTTTCAACAATTTTGAGTATAAAGACTTCTTCCAGAGGTTGTACGAATATTTCTTACATTGTTCAGTACATTGGGTGTTCCATACTCAAACCGTCTTTAGCAAGTATGTGTTATTATCAAACTTAAAATAGCTCTGCTTGATTGTGATCTTTTTGAGGTTTAGTAGTTGATCTGTCAATCGTCGAAATCTGATTTTTTTGAGTCGAATAATTTCACAATGGACAATATGAATTTAGGTATTAATTTTATATTATTGAAGCTGGTGATCTAAACGAAGTTAATGTGCCAAAGGAAGTCAATAAATTAGCCGATAATCTAATTAAATTAAAGGCACGAAATATGCCGAAGGATATAGCTCGCAAATAAAATATTTTATTCAGTTTTGGAGATCTTAAAAACTAGCTGTATTCACAGAAAAACAAAGCTCGAAGTATACAAGCCGTGATAAGACCTGTATTATGCTATGGGTGTGAAACATGGACCCGAACTCAAGCATCCACAAATATATTGAATGCCGTTGAGCGACGGGTCCTGAGGATCAATGGTGAATTCGATATAACAATGAGCAGTATGAAATTTTTGAAGAGCCGGAGATCTCAACGATTGTCGGACTACGGAAAGGGCAACAGGCTGGACACCTGAATCGTATAGACGAGTAACGGATACCCAAAAAGGGTATCCGGAAGGAAATTCAAATGGCTAGAACATCGCGTGGCTTACTGGTTAGAGCACTAAACCCGTAAGCCATAGGTCTCTGGTTCAAGTTTCGTTGGCGTCAACGTAATTTAGTTCGAGTGGTTCTTCGCAAGGACTATAAGCCCATTCAGTTATGATACGTGCTGGTTTAAAATCAGAACGTATCGCAGCTGGGTAGACGGACACTCGGTCAAAGCGTGATAATGTCTTCTGGAGTGCCTTGTGGAGTGCCGATACATTAGATCATGACAATGAGATACTCTAACTATCTCTAAGTGAAGGCTCGAAAGGAGCTGTAGTGCTTCGAAAAAAAAAAGCAAATTCTGAAAATTTTATTGAAGCTTATAGAATGAAAGTATCTTTTAAAGAACTACTCAAATGGCTAATTTCAACCAATTTGATGATACTGATACAATTTTACTATCGGAAATACTAAAACCCATTATTATTAACAAAGTTCAACGGATTTCAACTTCTAAGTAATTTGCGATTTCGATGTGTTGGTGGCTTCAGGTGGAGAAGTTTCATTGTACAATGAAGTTGTGTGAGGGACACATGGGCGTCCGCTCCCGCTGAAGTGGGGGTCACAAAGCTCCCCGGGGAATGTAAGCGTCATTTCGTACAACATCTCCGCCCATGAAGCCTCAATATCCTCCTTGAACGTCCCACGTAGGCCCAGGAGAACCGTAGGAAGCACAGTAAGCCAATTTGGATTATTTTCATGGCATATAATTGCTGATTTAAGAGAGCTTATTTTCATGGCACATAATTGCTAATTTAAGAGTGCGAGGCCAGCGTTCGACCATACCATTGGATGCGGGATGATAAGGCAATGTCCTATTTCTTTCGCATCCTAAATATGCTGTCAAAGATTTAAATACCGCCGACTCGAACTGTGTGCCTTGGTCCGTCACGATAGTACGTGGAACTCCGAAACGAGTGACCCAGTTATTAAAAAATGCTTTGACTACCGAATTTGCCGTCTGGTCGGCCAACGGAACAGCTTCAGACCACCTTGAGAAGCGGTCAACAATATTTAAATCCCTGGGAGAGAATTAACAGGCCGATGACGTCAAGATGTACGTGCTGAAATCGTTCTTCAGCCGTCGGGAAAGGTTGAATTGGATTTCTTTGGTGTCGGCCCACTTTTGAGCGCTGACACGGAATGCAGCTACGAGTGCAATGGCGGACGTCCCTTTTCATATTGATCCACAAAAATTTATTTGCAATGGCTTTTCCGGTTGTACGGCCGCATGGATGCGAAGCCTGGTGAAAAATGTTAAAAATTTTCCAACGGAGGCATGTGGGCACGAGGAACCGAGTTTGAGGCCTATAAGTGTCTATGATCACTTTAATATTATCGTCCATTATGATCTGGTTTAATTTAACTGACATAGTATTCCATCGGAGATGTTGCTGAGTTTCGTGGTCATCCTGTTGCTTTCTCGGTAAGTCTTTGACATCGATAGTGGATGAAGTAGTTATCATTTCCAATCGCGAAAGAGCGTCCGCTACTTCATTGTTTGAGTCGGGAATGTATCGTATATCAGCGCAAAACTCAGATATAAAACTTAGGTCACGTAACTGGCAAGGAGGCGCTTTAGTGGCTGGCTGTGTGAACGCAAAGCTAATTGGCTTATGGTCTGTTAAAATATGAAACTGTGTGCTCTTTATGTAATGTCGAAAGTGATGGATGCTGTCGAAGATAGCAAGCAGTTCGCGATTATATGCACTGTACCTGGTTTCTGTAGCGGACAGTTTCCATTGAAAAAACGTGGGAGGCATCCATCAGTTGTGTTGCTTTTGCTCCCGTACTGCACCTACTGCCACATCCAAAGTGCCAGTTGACAATCTTAGCGGCATATTTGACTTGAAATGCACGAGCATGGTGGCCTTTGATATGCTGTTTTTGCATTGGAGGAATGCGTCTTTAGCTCCGATGTCTTTATTCAATGGTGCCTGAAGGTCAGCTGCCTTCCGTATAAAGCGGCAATAAAAATTAATAGTTCCTGGGAAACGACGGAGTTCGTTAATGTTCGTGGGTTTCTTGAAATTTAACATTGTTTCTACCCGGGAAGGCGGGGGTGAGACACCGTTTGGGCTTACCAAATGCCCCAGGTACTCAAATTCACACACCCCAAATGAGCATTTTGCGACGTTGATCACCAATCCATGCTTTACCAGTCGTTTGAATAATTTAGTGAGGTACTCCATGTGCTGGGCCTCGGATCTCGATGCCACAAGGATGTCATCGATGTAACATACGCTGAAATCCAGTCCACGGAGCACACTGTCCATGAAGCGTTGAATTGTTTGTGACACATTTCGTAATCCAAACGTCATGACCGTGAATACGAACAGGCTGAACGGCGTTGTACCGGCCATCTTCGAAAAATCACTTTCTTCAATGGGAGTCTGATGAAGGGTCGATCTTCGAAAAGATGGTTTTCCTATTAAGCTCCTCGGTAACGTCTTGCATATGCCGCATCGGGTACTTGTCCGGTACTGTGGCGTTGCCAAGGCACCGGTAGTCCCCACAAGGTCACCATGCGCCGTCCTTCTTGCGCACTAAGTGCAGAGGACTTGCCCATGGACTATCCGATGTCCGACAGAACCCCTGATCTAGTAGGAATTTAAATTCTTTTGGCCGCTTGTAGTTTATCCTTCGATAGCCTCCGCAGGCCTGGAGGTGTTGATAAAGTGACGAACCCCATGCTTAATCAGCATTGGTATTTCGGTGGGGTGAGAAAGTGTCGGGAATTTCCTGAGCAACCCATGGTAAAACGTGTTACTGCTGATGGTGAGTACAGAGTCGTAGTGATTTTCGTTAATGCGGCCTCGCGATGACAGATTCGTTGCCGGATCAACCAGTCGCCGATTTCGTAAATTGATTAATATTCGATAATGACCTATAAAATCGGCTCCTATGATTGGACGTGACACGTAGGCCGCAATGAACCTTCATTTCAAAGAACGCTGAAAACGGAGTAAAAATTGTAGTGTGATTATCCCGAATGTGGCAATGGCCGTGTCGTTGGCCGCAAAGAGCTTGTATGATGATTGCTTACAGCTGCCTGCCAAGAATTTAGGAATGACTGAGATATCCGTACCAGTGTTGATAGGGAAGTTGCATTTCATTGCGTCTTCGCGTATTAAAAGGTGACTTTGTGAAACACCACCAGCTGCCGCCTGCAGGGCTAGTGGCTCGACGCGTTTCCCACGTTTGATCTACGGAAAGAGCTTGGGGGGTGACAACGTCTGGCTGCGATTCCAAAACGTCGATGATAGTTGCAAATCTTGTCCGACGATTTCATTCTTGGTGGTGCCTTCTGTAGCAGCGAGTGGTGGTATGAGCTACAGTTTGCTGTGAATGAATCAGCACCGATGCGGTGAATTTCTGCCCGGAGTTCTGACACTCGTTCCAACACGTGACCATCGGCATTATTGTCTTGTTGAGAATGTGTTTCTGCACTGTGTTGGATGGCTGCAATAGCATCCGTTGCCTTATAGTTCAAAATGCGATCCACCGCCGCGACTTTCTTTTCTAGCCCCTTTTAACCGGTTGCGACAAGTATTGAGTGAACGTTTGCGGGAAGGCACTGTAGCCACAAAGATTTGACTACCGTCTCCGGCATATCAACTCCTGCAATTGACTGCATTTTCCGAAGTAGTTGTGATGGGCGCTGGTCCTCTAGGTCAATGAGTTGCATGAGTTATTGCAAACGTTCATTTTCCTATAGCCGGTAGACAGAGAGGAGTCTCCCTTTAATTGTACCGTACTTATTTGTTACTGCCGGCGCTCTCAAAATGTCAGCCACCTGGGCGATAGCTTCGATCTCATGTTCTGATATGACTTTGTCGAAATGCGTGGCGTCGTTCAAAATTTTGTTAGTGCAAATTTGGGCTTCAATTCGAGCGAACCACAATTCCTGGTTGTTCTGCCAAAACGGGAGCAATTTGCACGCAACCGCATCGACTCTGAACACTTCGAAAGGCGGGTTCGTCCCGGAGTCACTCTGCGCCCTGCCGCCATTGTCTACATCCTGTAATTCGTCGTCCGACATTTGAAAAATTGAAAATATCACCTTAAAATGGGGTCACCACTGTAGAATTAGCATAAACGTAGAGTCGCGTAACTTGAATAGTGAAATTCGTAGATAACGGTAAATTCAAGCAAAAGTTTATTCTACATGCAAATTAAAATGATAATACTAATAAATTGAATTGTAGGTGTCATTTCTGAAGCTGTCATTTTTTGACATTTGACAAATAGAAACTACGCTGATTCACGCTTCAACAATGCATTAAAATTATTAAACGTCACTATAAAAATGACAAAAATTTGGCAGAGACGGTTCGTAAAACTCGAACATATTTGGGTCGTCGTGAGGCACCTTGTCGGACCGCAATACAGAAATTGGTGCAAAAATTCGAGCTGTTGGGACAACTTAGTGATGTGAAGAATAAAACTCGTGCACGTCACTCAAGAATAGCCGAGAATATTGCTGCTGTAGCCGAAAGTGTTGAATAAAACCCAGATTTGTCTATTCCTCGTCGTTCTTTGGAATTAGGCATACCACAAACGTCATTACACCGTATTTTGCATAAGATTTGGGTCTTAGGGCTTATAAAGTTCAGTTAACACAAGAACTCAAGCCGGTCGATCATCAACAACGTCGTGTCTTTGCTGATTGGGTCCTTGAAATGCATGAAAATAATCCGGAATTCCATCGAAAAATCATTTTGAGTGATGAGCCCATTGAATTTGGCACAATGATTGATCAGACTAAACTCAAAAATAATACCATTATTTTTTGTAAAAAATTAAAATTTCAAAGAACAGTCAAAACTTATTATTTTAATAGCAATCAAAGTGTTCACTAGATTTTCATCAAATTTTTCTAAATATTTGATATTAGAGTTAAAATTGATTATTGATGCCACCATTTTTCGTCACAGTGAAGATCTTTGTCACTCAGGTATTCACAATGATAAAAGTCACTTGGAGTCTCTCTCTTCACTGCCGACCATTGTTCAAATAAATTCCCGAAATCAGATGAGGCTGCATTGTAGTTTTTTTCAAATATAAAAATTTCTGACGGACACGACAAAACTTCGTCAGTTTTCTTTATGGTTTTTTCACAAACTACACAATTCAGTTTTATCAGAACTTTGAAGGCTACATAGCTGATGAAATACCTCGATGATGGAAACGCTATTTGGATTTCAGAATTTTCAAATGCAAGAAAATCTAAATCTGTAGTCTGAGACTCGTCATTATTCTGGATCAAACATTGTTTGTCTTTGATTTCAGTAAAATCAGAAATTTCACTTTCTTCACATTCGTTTTAATTTATTGAAAGCATAATATTACTATCGTCTCCGCAGTTGCTCCCATTGCTGAATTTAATTAAATTATAAGATATTATTCTAGACAATATTATGTTCAATTTTATTATTACCAACTCTTTGCCAGATAACTGGAAAAAAAGATACTCAACAGGATCTTGTGGTAATCGTTTTGGAAGTATAAAGAAAATTATAGAATTTTCTTTCGTTATGTCGTTCATTAACATCAAAAACCCAGTTAATGTTTGCTTCATACCATTAAGAATATAACCCGTTTAAGACTTATTTTCACCTCTAACGCATAAAATATACGCAGTGAAGGTATTGATATATTAGGATAACCTACTAACAGTGACAAAGGCTGACAAAGGATATACAACGGTGATCTTAAAAACAACGGACTATGTACAAAAATAGACTTCATTAACCCCAACGGATACACACTAGTCAACAAAGACTCCACCTATAAGTTCCAAGCCGACTTACGTACTGCTATTATAAAATCCCCACTAATTATTCCTCCTAATACTAAGCAATGCTATATAAACCCAAACCCATGCACACCACCCCTTAAAGCATAACCTAAGCTCCACAAACCCAATATTCCTATCCGTCCTGTCGTCAACTACCGCTCAGCTCCAGCATACCAATTAGCAACGATAATGGCTGATGTCATGCACATTGACGACAAATACGCATGAAAGTACAGCCGCGAGCTAGCAAACTCTACCACTTCTTTAAAATTGACTGAAACTTGTCGATTTTCATCTTTAGACATCACCAACCTCTATACGTTTATACCCGTCGATGAAACACTGGCCATACTAAAAGAAAAACGTTCATTCAACAACAGCCAACAATTCACATATCAACTGCTCAATCTCATAAAGACCACAATCAAGCAGAACTATTCTAAGTTCAATAGCAACACATACATAGCCAAGGACGGTCTTGGTATGGGACATTCAATGTCCTCAATAATGTCAGAAATATTCTTACAATCTTTGAAAGAAGTCTTTATACCCGAAATTGTCAAAAGATTCAATGTAATATTCTACGGACGGTATGTGAATGACTGTTTCATCGTTATTGACTCACAAGAAAATAAACAAGACAAACTACTTACCTATATGAATAAAATTCACCCGAATATAAATTTCACTATGGAAAAAAACGGGTAACTCAACTATATGGACCTACCTGTGACACGTGAACAAATACGATTGGACTACAAAATATACAGAAAACCAACCACAACTGATCATACCATACGTGCAACATCTAACCACCCCGCATAATATAAGCTAGCAGCGTACAGATCAATGGTGCAGGGGCTTCTTCCATCCTCATGACTCCTACTAACTACTCCAACGAACTAAACAACATTTTTAGAATAGCTAATAATAACGGATACAAACAATGCGACATTGACAAACTTGTCCCACAGTACAAACAAAAACAGGAACGCCAATCGACTGAAACTCATAGGAACGACCAACAGTGAGTTTCGTTAATATACTTAGGCAAAGATACATACAAACTATTAAACTTCCTTAGGAAATACAAATTGCAAACTGAATTCAAAACGAACAACAACATTGGAAGCAAACTAAAACCAAGACTGAATGACACATCATTATACAAAAACAGTGGCATATACAAACTGACATGCAAGGACTGTGACATGGTATATATAGGAAGGACAACACGAAAACTAACGACAAGATACAAAGAGCACTTACGATCTTTCTTACACAACAAGGCAGACTCTAATTATGCGGCCCACAAAACCACGCGCATGAGCCTGACGCTATGACAAACTCTATAAAATTGCTGCACAAACAAAGCAAAAGACCAAGACTTGACATCTTAGAAAGGCTTGAAATTTATAAATATAGAAAGGCAGACGGTAACATTATCAACGAACAACTTGTTACCAATTCCGATGCAATTTTCTCAGTACTGAATCACACTCTTAGACGAAAACGGAAACGAGATGAAACAGAACAAACGAAGAACATCCAACAAGCAAAAAAACAAAAACTTAATATCCCTCTACCTGGCATAATTTAGTACTTGACGTGATTTACTACTCGACCTAATTACCCATCCGCTTAACCCATCCTACGACTATATAAAGTCATTCCCTTCAACACAGCCTTTAGACACCGAAGATGACTCGAAGTAGTCGAACCGCGTCTGCTCACACAACAAAGCAAGGCCCGACATTGTCCAATGTTAAACGTCATTGTCCAATGTTGAACCACGCTTGAAAATATTGGTATTCTTCAACGATCCACTATTTAAACAGTCAATAATTTTATCTATCTTTTCCACAAATGAAGCTATAGATAATGCTATTTCTTTTGAACTGTTTAGTTACAACAGTAGTGCGAATGGCAGCACCTACAGTTCTAATAAATACCTGAGCAGCTAAATTCACCCGCATTTTTTCAAGAGTTTGGATGAATGTGTTGAAATGTTAAAATTGTACACATGTTTATAACTTTCTTTTGCTCAAGCTCCCATAATTATTTTATAATATCCCAGCTTACACGAGGAAAATCAAAAAGACATATAATTTTATTTCCACTTACAATGGTTTTTCAGGTGAGACTCCTAAATCAGTATAACATTTCCTGTTGTTTGAGCCCTGGTCACATGTTAAAACTCTTACTTTAAGACGTCAACTTGAAAGAGCTTTTACGTTTTCTTTTAGGATTTCTTTCAAGCAGTCACTCTTAATTCCATTTTGTGAAACAAAGTAATTCAGCACACATTTCCAGTTACTGATAAGTCCTCTGACCATGAAAACACGCACGCGTTCCAATATTGTTTTTCCTGCTAAAACCTGTATCTACTAGTCCATCTATTTAATCATGTGAAACATTATATCTTAATTCTTTTCTTTTTGCTGTTTCATCAAAATTAAAACAACATGTTTTTCTATTTTACTGAATGATTGACACCTGTTTTTTTTAATAAATGCTGCAATTTTTTAACAGGAGCCCAGTTGTATACAGTAGTTGAATGTGGTAACTAATATTCAAATTGATTCTCAAAAACTTATATATTGATTGAGATATACTCGTATAAAAAATATTTTGCAACAAATTTTTTTCATCATTGCTGTATTTTCTTATTTGTCATTGATTACAATATCATTTTGAAAAATTTTAGTTTCATGCTTTTTAATAGTGATGGTCGACTCGAGTAACTAACTCGAGTTAGCTCGAGTTGGGCTTAACTCGAACCAACTCGAGTTGAATTCTCTCTGACTCGAGTTTGAAAACCGAATGAAGCCGACATGGAGCGAAGTTTGCTGATCATTTCAGACTATATTCATTCATAACAAACAAGTGTCACATTTATGTAGATTTGAGGTTAACTTTAAAGTGCCGGTTATTGTTGTAGTTTTTCGTGTTTTAAATTCTGTTTTTGAAAAATGCCGGGTCCTAAAAGAAAATCTTTGGTTTGGGATGTATTCGAATCGCCAGTGAGTGGACGTGTTACGTGTAAACAGTGCTCAGATTCTTTCAAACATAATGGAAATACGACCACATTATTAAACCACATTAAAAATAAGCAACCAAGTAGTGTTACCGTCGAAGAAAGAAACATAAGTCCGACTTCATCATCAACAAATGAAAGTAATACGAGTACTTTGGTCAATTCATCCCAGTCACTGGTATCCATATTAAAAGTTGAGCCTCCTCAAAAAAGGTTAAGGCACACCCAAACCCGTCTTACTGTGCCAAAAAAAATTACGCAAAATTCTGGTGATAACGCTTTAATTAATTTGATAGTGAAAGATTTACAGCCATTTCAAATAGTGGAAAATTCAGGTTTCCAAGAATACTCGAAAGCATTGAATGCTGATTATCAGCTACCGAACAGAAAACAATTAGCTTTGATGATCGATGGAAAATATAATTTGGTGTCCGAATCTTTAAAAAAGGAGTTAGAAGATGTTTCTTATCTAGCGTTAACATCTGCTGTTTGGACGTCAGACAGTAATAAAAGCTTTATAAGTTTGACTGCACATTACATATATCAATATAAATTGAAATCTGTAGTTATTTCGACTTCAGAAATACACCACACGGCTGAGAATATTGCATTGGCTATCCAAAAGGTAATGGACCAGTGGCAAATAAGCTCAAAAGTAGTAACTATTGTCACAATAGATGCTGCAGCTATGAAAAAAGCAGTAAGTGAATGTTTGAATAAACGAAATCATTTTTGTGTTGCTCATACACTTAATCTCGCAGTTAAAGACTGTATAGAGAAAGAAACATTTGATTTAGCAGAAAACACTTCTAACTGTCAGCTACAACAACTTTTAGCAAAATGTCGAGCAATTGTTTCGCATTTTAAATATAGCACAAAAGCTTCCTATACCTTGCTCAAAATGCAAGAGCAACTAAATGTGAATAAATTAAAACTCAAGCAAGACGTTCGTACTATTGGAGGTTAAAATATCGCTTTCTGCAACTTTACCACAACTGGATTCATCTCCGCCAAATCTAGATTCCAATGAATGGATAATAGTAGAAGACGTGGTGGCACTTTTACGCCCTTTCGAAAAT
This sequence comes from Odontomyia ornata, assembly GCA_963969285.1. NCBI lineage: Eukaryota > Metazoa > Arthropoda > Insecta > Diptera > Stratiomyidae > Odontomyia > Odontomyia ornata. The sequence continues at coordinate 194,938,550 of OZ017741.1, forward strand.
GTTACTGCGATTTTATCAGGGGAAAAATATCCAAGTTTGTCTTCTGTTATTCCTCTTGTACTTGGACTACGAAATGCTATAGAAAGCAAGACGCCAGTAACGGAATTGACCAAGAATTTAAAAGGAAGTCTTTCTGCAGTAATAGAAAAACGACTTGCAGTATATGAGACTAATAGAACAGCATCAAAAGCCACCTTTCTCGACCCACGCTTTAAAAAAAAAAGGTTTCACGTTAGAAAGTAATGCCAATAATGCGCAAATGTGGGTAATAAATGAGTTATCAAACATGAGCACCGATCAAGTCCTACCTTCATCCAGCCCAAATAGCCCTAGTATTTCAATTGCTTTCGCTGCTACTGCTTTGTGTAAAGACGACATTTGGGGAGTTGTAGATGAAAAAATCATGGAGACTAGTGCTCACCCAACTCCATACACTTCGGCAGCTATGATGGTTAAACAATATATTGAATTACCATATCTTGACAGAAAATGCGATCCACTTCTGTTTTGGAATGACAAGAAATGTTTATTTCCGGGATTATCCGAAATTGCTCATAAATATCTTTGTGTACCAGCATCATCAGTCCCTTCAGAGCGTTTATTTTCAAAAGCTGGGATTTTGTGCAATGATAGGAGAAACCGTCTAGCACCAAAAAAGGTTGACCAAATTTTATTTCTCAATAGCATTCCATGAATGTTTATTTTTTTTATTTTTAAGAAGTACTTAACAATCGCTTGTGATTTTATATTTTATTTAACTTTAATTTAAAAAAGAAAAGAATACTGTTTTTGTTAAAACTTATAAGAAGTTTGTTTTAGTTATTTATTTACATAAATAAATGATTTGATTTCTAACAATAATTTTCTTTTTTACTTTAGTTAGTATAACTCTTCCAATACATTATAAACAAATAATATAAAAATGATAGTATTGAAACAGATAAAAATATCATTTGTCTGTTCTAATTTTTTTTTACTATTAATGTAAAGGTAAGGAAATAAATTGGTAAAAATTTAAAAAAAACATTAACTCTTTCATCTCATTAACTCGAGTTACATAACTCGAGTTCAACCCGAGTTACGTGAATTTTAACTCGGGTTAAATCTAGTTTTGTTTTTTCCGAGTTGGCACATCACTACTTTTTATATTCTTTTCATTAACATGTATTTTTAGCTGTGCTGAAAACTCCGTTACTGTTTTTTATAATTTAATAATTCAATTTTTAATTTTGAACACTCGGTTTTCAATTCATTACACTTCTTAAAATAATAGTGTTCATTCAAAATATGTTTTTGTCAATTTTCACTAAAATCACTTACGGAATCTATTGAAGGCCTTCGTCTTTTTCGTGCAGGAGACGTGAAAAGATTGAAATCAATTGGGTAATCTCCAGTTACCGGGGACAAAATTGATGTTGGAACCGCACCTACCTTTAATCTGTGTGATCCTTAAAACTCGTCACAAAAATGACGATTGCAGATTCGCAGTTTTTTATGAAACTTTTCTGACTGAAAATTGCAATTTTCTCTCCATAATATTCGCATACGAGAATCATATGCTGGAAATTTGAACAACCTTACTTTCGCTTCTCTCCTAGACTTTCTACAATGCTCCAAATTGCACTGTAGACCAGATTTGAGTTTTTTGCATTTTCTTAACAATTTCAACAATCACTCATTCGATAACATTGGAAATGTTGCGATGCAATCCTTTAGCATACCGCCAAACATGCATCATGAGCTTTTGAACAAAAGCTCTGTCTCTCTCAAAGAGATAAAATTTAAGCTATCGCTTGGTTGGTCCTGGCACCAAAAGCCGTCGCATAAAAATTTGTGAGTAGAAATTTTGTTCGCGATTCTACTTCTTATACTATATTCGTTGCTAATATGCACTTTATCACTTTACATAATTAAACATTAAAATGCAAAACCAACAGTGATTTTTTTATTGTAACGATAATGGGATTTCCAAAGCGTTACCTGGTCACAAAATGTGTACATGGATTTGTGATTTACAGTTTCCAGGAAATCCACAAAGAAAAATTGAAAACACTTTTGCACACACCCAATAATATGAATCCACAGCTCGAAAAACTAGGTTGCTTACTTCAACAAATAAGGTACTTGAATTTCAGAGTGGTGAGGTGGGAACGCCTCCAGAAAAGAGAAGTCAACCAGTGTTACCGGTGTCAAAGATTTGGACATTCGGCTGCCAATTATGCCATGCACTATCGTTGCGTTAAATGCAAAGACGTTCATGCTCCCGGTGAGTGCAAATTGGCTCAGACGGACCCTAAAGAAAAATTATACTGCGTTAACTGCGGTGTTTTTCGTCACCCAGCATCATATCGAGGATGCTCCCGATATCAAGATGCAAAAGTTAAATTTGCTCCAAAGCAAACACAAGTACACCGTAATATCATACCTTCCAACTTCGTCAAGCCCGGAGTATCATTTGCACTCGCCGCTAGAGGACCAGCAAAAAAATGCTACAAATAATGTAAGTGGCAATAATGAGCTGCTTCTCAAAATTTACCAGCAACTTAATTCTTTATCGGAGAGAATCGACAAACAAGATTCAAACATTAACTTTGCTTTTCAGCGTTTAGGTCTTCCAAATGCCTAATAATAACTTGTCATCCAGTCATATTCCCATGGATAGGCTTTGCCTCATATCGATTAACGTCAACTCTATCGTTGCTATACATCGACGTGATTATCTCCTTGAATTTGTTGTTAAACAAACGCTTGACATCATACTTCTCACTGAAACCCACCTCAATTCATGGCATTCCATGGAATTCAAAGATTTTGAATTCGTAAGAAACGATAGGGTAATAGGCGATGGGGGAAGTGGTACCGGGATATTAGTTAAAAGACCCTATTGTTTCCAAAATATTGAAAAAGTCGAATTCAAAAGCTTTGAATTTCTTGAAGTGTCCGTCATCAAAATTTCACTGCCAGGTAGGGATAACCTCTTCGTTATCTCTGCCTATGCAACTGGTCAAAATGTTCTCAAGTTCAAGGAGGAACTCAATTCCTTGTTTGAAACACTCGAATTGAACAGGCTGCATAACTATTATATTTTTGCCGGTGACCTGAATGCCAAGCATACATCATGGCTAAACGCCACCAATAATCCAAGAGGTGTATTCCTGAAATCATGGATAACAGAGAACCAAATTGAATACAGGGGCAACCTATAGGCGTCGGAGTTCCCAACACACCCTAGGACAAATTCATATTTGGACCTCTGCATTGCTGACGCAAGACTTGAATTCAGCTTTAATAGTCCTCAACGGAAACTGCAGGTGCTTCCTCACGATAGCGACCATAACGCAATCGTAATGGAAATCAATCATCAAAGGGATGATTTCTTCCTCATTCCAGTTCAACATGAAAACCATCGGTTAAATTTCAAAAAAACAGACTGGGGAAAGTTTCAAAAGAAGTTTAATCGGGAGTACCAGAGGCAATGTCCCTCTTCTGATGATGGCAACGCTTGCTCAATAGTTCCTAATAACAGAAATCTAACTGACGATGAAATAGATCTCTATTTGTCGAAGTTAGAGAAGCTGACTTTGGAAACGATTGAGAAAGTTGTTCCCAAGATTAAACATCGAAACAATATGGAAGGATATGTAACACCAACCATCGCAAGGTTGAAAAGATTGAAAAGCCTTCTTCTCACACGCGTCAACAATATTTATCGATGATTTTTGGACTACAACCATCCCTCGTTGGCTTTGTTGAAATTACACCTGAAGAATGTCCGGAACTTAATCCGTTCATACTTCAGGAGTGAGGTCAGCAATCAATGGGCGGAAAAACTGAGGGGTATTAGCCCACAGGACCCAGATGGCGTTTTCGCGAAAGTGAATAGCTCATTCCGCAGGAAGTCTCGAGTGAAGGTATCGAATCTTGAAGTCGCTAGTGATGAGATAAATCTTCTCGATAGAGCTGGTATCGAAATTGATAGTACCACTCCGGATAGAAATGGAAACAAGATTATATGTGATGGATTGCAGAAACTTGCCCTGATTGGAACACATTTTGAATTGGTCCATCTGCCAAACCCAGAGAGAAGGAATGAAATATTTTCGGAGGTCGTTGAAGCAAAAGTTTCCGACTTCAAATCAAGCCTGAACGGCCAATCAGTTCTTCATTTCGATGAAACATTAACATCTGACCTCATACCGAGCTTGAATCTTATTGATTATTTTGTCAGCTATGAGGACTTGTGTTTCATATTTCGCAGAATAAACAACAAAAAATCATGTGGTACTGAAGGTATTCCAAATATAGTTCTCCGACATTTGCCTGAGGTTGCTATTAGGAATTATTGCATATTGTTCAACAACATGTTGAACAATTCATATTTCCCAAATGAGTGGAAAAAGGCTAAGGTATTTCCGATCTTGAAGAAAGGAAAAGAATCTTCATGCCCTAAAAGCTATCGCCCAATCAGCAAGGTGTTTAAAGTGATACTTAACAGAGCATTAAACGCCCACATTGAGAAATATGAGTTGATGCCGAATAGCCAATTTGGTTTTCGTGCCAGGCATTCGACCATACATGCAATAACGAAAGTAACCTCAGACATCTGTTGGAAACTAAACAACAAAGAATGTGTTGGAGCATGTCTCATTGATATGGAGAAAGCCTTCGATACGGTGTGGTTAGATGGACTAGTTTTCAAACTTCTTCAGGACAGGTTCCCCAGACACCTTGTCGCCATGATGTGTAATATGTTATACGGGAAATCATTTGTTATAACTGATGGAAATCTGACAACAATGCGCGAGTTCAAGGTCTTGAATGGTCTACAGCAGGGAACAGTTACTGCGCCTCTGCTCTTCTCAATATTCATTCGCAAGCTATTGAACAGCTTTGATTTTAGTGCCTCGCCAACGCGATCATTGGTAGCGTTTGCTGATGATCTGATCATCTATAAGGCAGACCGAAAAGCTACAATAGTTCAGAGCAATCTTCAAAAAATGTTTAATGATGTACAGCTCTACACCGACAATTGGCGAATGAAAATCAATGCGCAGAAGTGCGAAACAATTTTGTTTTGGACAACGCTGCAGGGGGCCAGTCAAGACCTGAAACGTCATTGGAAGGATTTCCACATTATGGCTGGTGAGGGTAGGTCAGAACGGGTTCCACATAAATCCTGTGTTCGATACCTCGGTGTTCATCTCGATCAGCATCTGTACTATACTGAACATGTCAAAATCATACTCAGTAAAGCACTAAAAGTAGTCATGGCCCTTCGGCGACTCTTTCATTCCAGATACATTGATCAAAATGTCAAAGTTATTTGTTACAAGACCCTGGTTAGGCCAGTTTTTAACGGATGCCAGATCTGGTACAACCAGAGTGCTAGTACAATGGAAAGATTAAGAGTTTTCGAAAGGAAATGTCTTCGTGCATGTACTGGTTTGTACAGAAAGCCTGAGACGGATTGGAAGCACTATATATCGAATAGAAAAATTTATCAAACCGCTCAAGTGACAAGAGCCGATATCTTCATATTGAAACTTCTTCGGAATCATATCGCAAGATCTGTATCTATGAGTGAAAACCCTTGGATTTCACAGCCGTTCCACCCTACAGACGGGTATATTGTGACTTGCCTCACTACTGGCTTCGTTCCTCCAGAAGCATTCGTGTATTTGGACATGAATCGATATGTTTTTGATTCTGACGGCGTCCCAATCATATATCACATATACCGACGGGCCACCGATAAGAAGATAAAATATCCTCCGAATCTGAGTTCACGAGACCAACAATTCCAATGGAGATACTCATTTGCTAGATTCGTTGAGGCTGGTCGAGCTGAGATGGAGCAATCTAGGTATTGGTGGCTGAATGACAATGTCTAAATTATTCGTGTTTATTTTCTGTTTTTGTGCTTCTTCTCGTTACTTAGTTTTTTAGATTCATCTCATTATTGCTACATCTAGTATTGTTGTTTATTTGTATTATAAATTAGGTATAGGTTTTAATATAAGGTAACGTTTTTTTTTGTTTTTTTTGTGATTGAACTTATTTAGAATTAGGGTGTAACATATTAGGTATAGGATATAAGTTCATTGTTGTGTTAGTAGTATAAGTAATTTTTGAATAATGCTGGTTGGTGTTTTCTCCTTTTTCCAATTGAATCAAAAAATATCTAATAATCTTAATTAATTTAAATTTGCAAGTGTACTTTTTTCATTAAATGTGTTTAACTGATAACGTTTAAATTTAGAGAGCCATTCGGGCCATTAAGTTTTTTATAGCTTTATTGTTTGGAATTTGCTTTATGTTCTTTTAAAAATTTATAACGATTGGTATTAAATAAGGCGCTTTTGACTTTGACTTTGAGTAGGTTGCTTAGAAAATCGCTCTATGGAGAAATAATTATCCCTCAATTCGCCACAAGCCACTGGTGAAAAGCAGTTCTCTTTAAAAAGAAAATACATATGTCCGTCATTTCAGCATTTGAAAAATGACATTGCATTGCTAATTTAACAAGTCTAGCGGCACGACGCGTTGCAATCACTTTTCCATTCAAATGCAAGCACCCGCGTATTATCTAACAACAATATGTTATGACATCATGCAAAAATCGTTAACTTCTGCATGAACATCTTCATTTTCGGTGGACCCTGTGGACTGTTCGTTAACCTTACTTTCATTTTTTACGATTGCCGTAACCTCGACTGTTGGGCCAGGCCAGTCATGAGGAATTGAAAAAATTATAATGTATTTCCTCGTGCGCCATCGAGAAAAACCACATTTTCCAACGATTTATGTCTTTGTTGGCCCCCGTTTCAATTTTACTGTTGGAATCAACGATTTTTCGCTATCCGCAATTGTTTTGGATGCAACCATGCGTGCATGATGAATTGCATATGTTACTGAATTCCTTACAGAAATTAGTGATTTTATAATGATGACCGGTGAAGTGGAAATAGCTCCATTCTAAAAGCCTAGATATCCGAATGCAAGTCAGAACTGAATGAAAAAATGTCGTACGAAAGGAATAGGAAGAATTAGTAGATATTGCGACATTACTCTGAAGATTCTTTCTACCTTAAATTACTTTTGTATAATGTACCTCATTAATATTCTTTCGAAATCCAGCAAGCTAAGAAAATTCTCATCCTCCTCTGCAGCCATAATGTCGGTACTTTATAATTTCATTTTCCGGCAACCGATAATATTGTAATTCTGACTCGTGCTTATTATTCCAGCTACGAATTTCTTCTGCACGTCGAAACTTCTAAGATTTAATTTGGTAGTGACCCCGATTTGCTTGCGTCTAGAATTCCAAGGTAGTCTTCTCGATTGGCCTGCAAACAATAATAATTGTGGGAAAGCCGACACTACGCGTAGTAGCGAGTCTATTGCAATCAAAGTACGATTTAACTATGCAATGCGGGTTATACAATAGGTGAGTGGCCATTAACAAACAGAATGGCCGCAAAACAAATAGGAAAAGGTAATCGACTGTAATTGCTGGTGATAACCATTCAAAGAATATATTTACCATTGAAAAATTGAGTTTGATTAGCTGCGTAAGTAGGCAAGACTACGAGGCATCGTTCGTTGTTGTTTAATACTAGCAGATAGGCGCGAGGTAACCGTTGCACAAGAAGTTCGGACGACACTTCCGTTTCAGTAGACAACTTTGGTGGCTGATGACCCCCTTCAGGCATGATTTCAGGCGATTCAACTATGAAATATGGGTCACTGTGTAGTGCTTGGACAATTAGTTTTCATTAGTACGTATTATTGCAGAAGTTGTTTGATCACTGAGTGGGTATTTGATACTTAAGATGTCTAGCCTTGAACTGGTCGCTGAAGTTCAAACGGGCTGAGTAGTATTTTTAATTTCAAATAATGGTGTTGTGTCACAGCAAATGCGAGTAATTTATTTGTTGTCAATCGTTTTTTTGCTGTATTCATTTTAGAGATTTTTTTTCAATTTTTATCAAAAAGGAGTATATCACCCTTAATTGAAACCGATTCGCTAAAGTATAATTCGATTGCAGATTATTTGAAATATTCGGAAATTGTGATCTTTGAAAAGCGACACAAATCAAGCTAATTATCATTCCAGTAGGTCAACATATTTTAAATCTCATCTTTAATGAGAAAGTAAAAGTATTTTCAAATATTAATGAAATTTTCGATGCGTAAAACAAATCCTTGAATTCAAAATGCTAAATTCTTTTGATGCTTTTGCGTCATAACATTTTTGAAGCTATAGTGGAATAGAGATATTTGAAGGTCTGTGCAGGATAAAGCGCCCGATGTTATGGACAGCTAGCAATAAAGCGATCGAGCTCAGATGACTATGAGCGCCTTCGTGAGGAGGTTCTTTGCAAAGCCTCACAGGCTTACTGGTGTACTCGTGATTGGGACCAAAATCCTTATTCCCTTGGAAATTTTCACCCAAATGCAGCATCCGGACTATAGTGGGCATTATAGCCCGTATAAGTAATAATTTTAAAGGGTGTGAACTTTCACACAAAAGTGGGGCAGAGGCAAACGCAATAATTTAGATAAGGGAGCAACTATCACCTTCTCAAATAAACGTTGCTTCATAGAGGGAAGAAGGAGCCGAGACAGCACACAGAGCCATAGAATGGCAGATATATAGACTACATTTAGTAATCTTTTGGTCAAAGATGAAATATGTATTCTAGGCATTTTCACAGGTTACGAGTATATCGATCATAAACATGCTATCTGGACCAAGTCATCCTTCAGTGACTGTTTAAAGACTTCGTATGCATATTTATTCAATGCACCAGATGAGCGCTAACATGCCAGAAATGAAGTCATCTTTGAGTAATAGATAAAAAATATCTTATGCATATCTTTAAAATTCGAAGTTAAGTTGTAATTTAGTCTTAGTTTCAAATGTTTCAGGAACGTGAAGCCAGAGGATCTTTGAGCAATGTGTAGAAGAGAAGAGGTAAAGGCAAAGCCTCAAAAGTCAATATTTTAGTTTATTTTTTGGTTCATGTCTCGAACACGGGGTGTCGTGAAGGAAAATCGTTCACAACCAAAATTAAAGCTTATCTAAAAAATACCACCAAAGACAAAAATTCTGATAAAGGGAAAAGCGGAGTCTGAGACGTGGCATGTGAAGATTGCTCCAAAAGTTATATAGGGCAGATGAAATGATCAAAAACAGCCAGAGTTTATGAGCACATACGGGAAGCGAAATTAGTAAACCAAAAAATGAATAAAATAAAAACACGAGGGAGAAAGTCACATACAAATCACTTGCTGCGAAATACAGTGGATCATATGCACAAAATGCAGTGGAAGAAGAAGAAGAAAGATGGAGAAAGAAGCAAGACGTCTACGAGAGCTTATAGATCCTGAAGACAACAACAAATCGTGATATGAAAATAAACAGGGATGTTACTAGTACACACTAGACATTCATCCAACAACTTCAATAGAGTATGAGGCAATTCGTACTATAATTTCAAGGAAAAATGCATAATTCAGAACTTAAATTAGAAGAGTTTCTTTAAGTCTGTCTAAAAATAATTTTGTCCACCACCCTTTTTGAGCGGACCACCAAACGCCCATGGAAATCTCTATAACATTTACCAAAAAAAACTTATTGCTCTTAGATAAGATACATAGTTATTAAGAAAGGTAAAAAGAGACGCAGCGAAAAACCGAGTAATTGCTGTATGTATGGATTATTTAGAAATGCACTTCATTAGATAGACCACCGAGAAAGGCTAAGTAAGCCTCGAAACAGCTGTCTAATTTGAGCAAAAATAAATTTAATCTGAGAATGGAATTGATTAATGTTTTATTTTTTTATTGCTAATTTGAGCATCGGGCCTCACACATTCTGAAGAGAATTTTTCTAAAGCCTATTATTTTTGACAAGGCGTATTTCCAAGGCAGCAATATAAAGAAAGAAATAAGAAATTGAAATTTAATTTTTTGATTACATTTAGTTGAAATTTCAAGTAAATTTTCAGAGTGGTGCACACTGCTTTTACGGTATGCGTGCAACAAACCAGGAATATCCTAGCAGCCTATTCGAAGTTCAACAAGGAAACTAAGGCAAAGAAAACTGTAAAACAAGCTATCCCAAAAGAAACCCTAAGCGCTGAAGGCACCAACGACAGCCAAAACTATTATGCAGCGCTGGACGGACTACAACAAGAAATGGAAGATGAAGAATGTATTGAAGGTAATTCAAATCAAGATAGCGATGTGAATTGTATTCAGTACTTAAAAAATAAAAATAAGGAGAAGAAATCAGCTCACAGTTCTGCTAGTTCCACTGTAAAAGCTTCCAAAAATGCAGAAAAAGCTCCGCCAATTAACGTGTTCGCTCAAAGCGGAAAGGATATGGTTCTGCTATTGGTAGCTGAAAATAAACTAACTAATTTTTAGATCAGATTTAATCAGATCATATCAAAGCTGAGCAAGCACACGGGAGCATGGTACTGACCAAACCAACTTCCGAAAAAATCAATACGGTCATGAAAATGAGATACTCTAACTATCTCTAAGCGAAGGCCTGAGAGGGGCTGTAGTGCTACAAAGAAGGAGAGAATTTCGAGATCAAAAAAGAAAGGAATCAGACCTTTTCATTGAAGGGTTCGGACTGCGGAGAAGATACGGCCGATCTTCTTCAGGCTCTAAGCGTAGGCCTGAGAGGGGCTGTAGTGCTACAAAGAAGGAGAGAATTTCGAGATCAAAAAAGAAAGGAATCAGACCTTTTCATTGAAGGGTTCGGACTGCGGAGAAGATACGGCCGATCTTCTTCAGGTGCTCAAGGAAACTGCACCTGAAATTGAATTTATTTCCATCAAAATCTTCGCGACAAGAAGATCGACCTTAGAAAGGAAGAAATCGCAAATAAAAGCAGTACAATTGTCCTTCAACAAATAAAGCACTTGAGTTTCAAAGTGGTGAGGTGAGAACGCCTCCAGAAAAGGGAAGTCAACCGGTGTGATCAATATCAAAGATTTGGTCATTCGGCTGCCAACAGCACCATGCAGTATCGGTGCGTCAAATGCTTTCATGTTTCTTGTGAGAGTAAATTGATTCAGACGGAGTCTAAAGAAAAATTATACTGCGTTAACTGCAGTGTTTTTCGTCATCCGGCATCATATCAAGATGCAAAAATAAAATTTGTTCCAAAGAAAACACAAGTACACCGCAGTGTCATGCGTTTCAACTTCGTCAAGCCCGGAGTATCATTTGCACTCGCCGCTAGAGGACCAGCAAAAAATGCTACAAATAATGTAAGTGGCAATAATGAGCTGCTTCTTAAAATTTACCAACAACTTAATTCTTTATCGGAGAGAATCGACAAACAAGATACAAAAATTAATTTTCAGCGTGTAGGCCTTTCAAATGCCTCAAAATAATTTGGCATCCAGTCACATTCCCATGGATAGGATTCGTCTCATTTCGATCAACGTCAGCTCTATTGTTACTATACATCGACATGACTATCTCCTTGAATTCATTTTTAAGGAAAAGCCTGACATCATGCTTCTCACTGAAACCCACCTCAATTCATGGTACTCTATAAAATTTAACGATTTGAATTCGTAAGAAACGATAGGGTAAACGGTGATGGGGGAAGTGGCACCGGGATATTGGTTTGAAGATCCTATGGTTTCCAAAATATTGAAAAAGTCGAATTCAAGAACGTTGAATCTCTTGAAGAGTCCGTTATCAAAATCTCACTGCCAGGTGGGGATAACCTCTTTGTCATTCCTGCCTATGCAACTGTTCAAAATGCACTCAAGTTCAAGTCGGAGCTCAATTTCTTGTTTGAAATACTCGAATTGAACAGGCTGCATAATTATTATATTCTTGTCGGTGACCTCAATGCCGAGCATATATCATGGCTGAACGCCATCCATCGAGCTGGTATCGAAATTGATAGTGCGAAATAGGATTATATGTGATGAATTGAAGGAACTTGCCCTGATCGGAACTCATTTTAAACTGGTTCATCAACCAAACCCTGAGAGAGGGAATGAAATATTTTCAGAGGTCGTTGAAGCAAAAGCTTCCGAGTTCAAATCAAGCCTGAACGGCGAATCGATTCTTCATTTTAATGGAACATTAACACTTGACCTCATACCGAGCTTGAATCTTATTGATTATTTTGTCAACTATGAAGACTTGTGTTTCCTATTTGGCAGGATAAAGAATCATGTGGTATTGGCGTTGCTCCAAATAAAGTTCTCCGACATGTGCCTGAGGGTGGTATTAGGAATTATTGCATATTGCTTAGCAACATGTTGAGCGATTCATCTTTCTCAAATGAGTGTAAAAAGGCTAAGGTATTTCTGATCTTGAAGAAAGGAAAAGAATTTTCATGCCCCAAAGGCTTTTGCCCAATCAGCTTGCTGCCTACATCAGCAAGGTGTTTGAAGTGATACTCAACAAAGTATTAAACACCCACATTGAGAAATATGAGTTGATGCCGAATTGCCAATTGGGTTTTCGTGCCAGGCATTTCATCATATATATGATAACGAGAGTAACCTAAGGCATCGGTTGGGAACTGAAAAACAGAGTATGTGTTGGAGCATGTCTCATTGATATGGAGAAAACCTTCGGTGCAGTGTGGTTAGATGGACTAGTTTTTAAACTCCTTCAGGTTCAGGTCCCCCAGACAGGTTGTTGCCATGATATGCAATACGTTATACGGGAAATCATTTGTTGTAACTAATGGAAATCTGACGACAATGCGTGACTTCAAGGTCTTGAATGGTCTACATCCGGGAACAGTTACTGCGCCTCTGCTCTTCTCAATATTCATTTGCAAGCTATTGAACGGCTTTGTTTTTAACATCTATACAACAGACCAAAAAACTACAATAGTTAATAGCAATCTTCAAAAAATGCTTAATAATGTGCAGCTCTACACCGACAATTAGCGAATGAAAATCAATGCGCAGAAGTGCGAACAATCTTGTTACGGACGACGCTGCCGGGGGGTCAGTCAAGGCCTGAAACTTAGTTGGAAGTATTTCCACATCATGACTGGTGAGAGTAGTTCAGAACGGTTTCTCGATCAGCATCTTTACTATACTGAACATGTCAAAATCATACTCAGTGAAGCACAAAAAGTAGTCATGGCCATTCGACGACTCTTTCATTCCAGATACAGGGATTAAAAGGTCAAAGTTATCTATTACAAAACCCCGATTAGATAGATAGATATTATTTTTACTATATTAGGTTTAAAGATAAGGTTTAACGCTTAGGCTAGAAATATTGTGTTTGCATTTTTTGGTATGAGTTAAAGTTTTTGATTTAATTTTAATAGAAATAGGTTATAACATATTAGGTGTAGAATAAAACTTCACTGTTGTGCTGAAAGTATAAAGAATTTCCGAATAGTGTTAGCTGATTTTTTTTTTCTTTTTCCAATCAAATCATACAATATGAAATAATCTTAATTAATTCGAATTTGCTATTGTTTTTTTTCATTAAATGTGTTTCATTGATAAGGTATGAATTTAGAAAGCCATTTGAGCCATTAAATTTTTGTATTGACATTGCTTGGAATTTTTTTGGAATTTGTTTGATAATCTTTTAAAATTTATAACGATTAGTATTGAATTAGGCGCTTTTGAGTTTGACTCTATTCTAGCAGCCTCCCACAATTTGCAATTTCATGGGCGAAATCTTTGAAAGAAAGCACATAGGCTTAAAAAAGAGTATGCCATTTAACAGGAAATTTTTTATGCTTTGATTTTGATCCCAATATAATTATTAATACAATGCATCCGTTTTCAAGATATGCAGCAAAAACTGAAAAATCGTCCCTTATGATTTTTCATTTTTGAGGAAACACAAAATCGGAGGAAGATACAAAGGAGTTAATATAAATAACCACTTGACAACGATATTTATCGGTATCAAAGCACAATGGGCAAATTTGACTGTTTTCAGCCATAATAACAAACAGACCGAACAAGCAATAGTCTAAAAATCAATCAAGGCTATTAATTTTTAAGTAAAACAAGTCCAAGTTAGGAGTTAAGGAAACTGATTATCGCAACAAAAGAAAGCGCACGTGCCAGCTTAGAAACGCTTTAGCTTTAAGTAAAAATAACGCAGTAATTGTTGCCCAATTTTTATGTTTTGTAGGCTTACTACTTACTGAATTTTTTTTTTTTAATTTTTAAATATTTTAGGTAAGAGTATTTGTTTCAACACTAATATTAGTACTTGTAATCTTAATATGCCAAAGTGACATCGAATTTTACATTATTATAAAATTTGTACCGAAACCAATTAATATTTTCTTGTGTAAAATTTTTTTTTTGTATTATTTTTTTCCAAAACAGAGCACTTCCATTTGACATCAGTTTAATTGGTGGCAGCCAACGGACCAGAATGCCCATTCTCCTTTGGCCACAATTATTTTTTCTCTACAATGCACCATTTTCGAGATATTTATTAAAGACTGAAAAAACTTAATAAATTGACTTTTGGGCAATTCCAGTCTCAGGGAGGAGCTTTAAATTCTGTGGATTTAGGTAGCGTTGATTAGGAGACCTCTAACTCCACATTTTTAAAACTTTAAGAATAATGACTAAATTATGAATTTGTTCGGGTACATATGTGGATGAATCATTCTTCATTAATAATTGTGATACGTTCTGTCATCTAGTAACAATCACACGGATTCCGGCTCTCGGGAGTTCATCGAAGTCGAGCAATATGGGCCATGAATAATGTTTTGTATCAGGACTCTTTTGTCATCTGTTTGCTATTCCCGGGAATATTCAGCATTGAGTCAATTATGGAAGTGAACAGTGAATGCAATTTATCTTGTCGTCCTTCTATTGTTTTAATCGTTTGGGCCATTTGATTGACGTAGTCGTCATCAAGAACTTCAAACAATTATCTAGCGAAGCCACCCACCGCGTTGGTGGCGCCTCTTTTGGATCTGATTCTCAAGATTTGGTTGATGTTAATGAATTCCTTGACAAAGTGCCAGAAATGATCTATGATATGCAGGCAATTAGTCTGCAACGTGCCACCTTCGCACAGCTGCTGTAACAGGCTCGTTCCGTTTTCTAGGAAAGTCTATTCCCACCAATATGGTTTCAAGTTATAGTAGATTAGCATTCCATTCACTCGAAGGCAAGTATGCTCTACTGAACGATTAAAAATATAAATCAGGATGTGGGCTAGTCGATGAGCTTTGTGTTGTGAAGGTGTTCATCATAGGAACTAGAAAGTGTGCCAAGAGGAGCGCCACGATTGACGTTCCGGCTTGCATCGGTCACTATTTTGTCGCTGGGTTACTCTTATTGTTATCCCAGGCTAGGTCCTCTGTCGATGGCGTAACGCATGCTTCTGATGGCCCTTCATCAGCTGGTGAATCTTCGAACACTGGCAGTGGAGCCAATTTGTGTATCAGGTTTTTAAATAGCGCTTTCATACGTTTTGATGATCCGATCAAGTGTCCACTTCATCAGTGGGTTATTGTCTTCGCATTATGGGGTCCTCAGGGTCGCATTATGGTTTGCTTGTCTCCACCTGAACCGATGTCGCAGCTTTGTCAAGTGCACATGCAACCATCGTCTTCAGAATTGAAGTTTGAGGTGGCTTATTAACTTTTACCTAGCGTGCCAGTAATTGCGTCTGAGTGACCATCCACCATGGTCTGAGGGATTTCCCGATTAAAAAACGCGCAGGAGATGGCGCTATCAAGTCATTGGGGTCGTTGGACATCGGAATCAATGGTCTTGAATTGAGGCTTGCCTCCACCTCGATCACCAATGTGTGCAACTTTTCATAGGTGAGAGTTGCCGATGAAGTGCCTCGACAAATCATATTTTTGACCGATTCGACCGCTGTCTCCCACAATTCGCCAAAGTGAGGTGCACGTTAGGGATGAAATGGAAATCGATCCCCGGGCGGTGCATGCTGCAGTCTCATTGTCCAATAAATTGAACGAGAGCACAGGTGAATGATTCGGTACTTAGATCGCTTACTATCTCCAGATGGGTGGCCTTGATGACGAACCAGCAAAATATGGCAATATACTTTTTTGAGATCGGATACCTCTACCTCGGTAGTTGAGCGTCATAATAATAATAATAATAGTCCATAACAGTCCAAATCCAAGCCTTGGCAGTGAAATTTATTGTTAGGGTATCTCATTCCATGACCGTAATGAGATTCGTGGTGATAAAGTCAATACTACGCTCAAGCATGTGATTATTGCCTAATTTTTCAATTTGTACCCATCATGACTGGCTGGACTGGTAGTCGGACAGCCGCTTAAACTCGATGCTGCCATAGACGTTTGAACTTGGGAGCTGCTGCGCAAGTGGAGTGTGCCCTAACCCACTGCTCCACACGGAGCATCATGGACCCACAGAAATCGACTCCAGACTTTATGAATGGACGGGTTGGTGAATACGTACACTCGGAGGGTTTGTCAAAACAGCTTAGGCCTGACTCGGGCGCACTACACGCAGTACCAAACAATTGATCTCGCACGCTGTTTTCCTCGGATTGGCCAGAAACGTTGTCTTGTAGTAGCGAGCAATGCATGTGCAGCGAGATGGCGGTTGTCGGGGTGGTTTAGCCTTTTGTTACGTAGTTTCCTTTTAGTTTTTTTTTAATCATGAGTCACGATTCAAAGCAACAATAATGACCTCTGGAAGTTGTTAAAAGAGGACAAAAAACGATAACGTTGAAAGAAAGATTACAGAGCTACTGCAATTAAACAAAGAAAGATGCTGCTTTCTTGAGTTGTTTTACTCGTGAGGTAAATAGCTCATATTCCGTTCTGCTTTTTCTGGCAATCAAGAAATTTATTATCTTCAGACGAGTAATATCATGACATCAAACAAATCATCCGCTGCACGCGATACAGTTGGTGGTTTGAGTATGCCTGTTTCATCAACATCATTGTCATCTATGGAAAATTCTTAGCAAGAAACTGACCGTGTTGAAAATTTCGTAGAAGGTATAATAAACATACTCAAATCAATAAATATTTTAATTTTAATATAAATTGAAAATGACAACAGTTTTCTATTTTTGGACCACATTATGTGGTGCCCTGTTTTAATTCAATACGTGTTTGTGCTACCCCCGCACAAAATGCATTAAAATGTAAAATAAACTTTTTGGAGAAACATATTGTAGCAGCAACGAATGGACGCGATTCTGGTCTTGCTTTACTTGACATTCAAAAAAAAACATCATTAATCAACAACAAAAGATTTGAAAAATTCACAAAGAATATTGCGACAAGAAGAAGAAAATGTAAAGCATTCAAAAAATATAGGAGCGAGGCAAAAGAAACTATCAAAAGAGTGAAGTCAGAAAGACCAGATCATTTAAAAATTTCCCATGTAAATGAAAGCATTAATATAGTTTTAAATATGAAGTAATTTTCGTTTTATGCCGTAAGGTATATTAAAGACGGGATCATCCGCGACTAGAATAACAGCAACCGGAACTTTTAAAATTGTTGATGTCGCAATGCTTGGTGGAGCTGCTGAGGACCGACGACGTTCAGATATGATTCATAGCTTTAAAACCGTAGATGATTTGCATATGCAACTTCAAACGCAAGGTTTAAAAATATGACGAAATATCTTCGCCTTCTTCCCCGAGATCCACATTCAACTGAAGGAAAAAAGCATATTTCTATGTCATGCGTCAAGAAAAGCACAAGTAAACGGAAAATTTGGTACTGAATCAATAAGGTATTGATGTTTTAAAGTTAAGATGCAATTTATATCTGTGATATGTGTATTATACTATTTTTTAAAATTTTCTAAGACCTTTAGAATAGTTCATTGCAGTTCTAGGTTCTAAACAAGTAGCAGTGATATCGCAAGACGATAAAAGTAGAGTACCAATTGGTCTTACAGCAGCTAATAAGCAAACACCAATGTTGATGTACCTGGAGTATAATGTAAGATTGCCAGATCATGACTGGGTAGTAGCGCTATGTCATAAGCTTGTTCCAAGTGTGTATTCAGGCATAAACATGACTGATGACAAAAAAGGTGCCCCTACGACTTTTACTTACTCAGGCCTCACTTTTATAGTCAATCGAAGCGCAAAACATTGTTCAAGTACTGCATCGACGCATGTTTTTGACTTTGAACGCATTTTAAGTCTAGAATCTTTTAATATATTCTGCATAGTATAAAATTGAATAATTTATTTTATATTTTATATGATAACTTCAGACCAAAAGAGTCCTCCTGAGTTTTTGCACCGATTTGGCGGCAAAACCTGGATCCATCATCCAGTGAATTGTGATCGGAGAACCTGCTGCAAAGAAGGCGAAGGTCGTTCTTTCTGCCAGAAAAGTGATGGCGACAGTTTTTTGGGACAGTCGTGGAGTAATTATGGTTGAATATCGAAGTTGAGAGGCAGTAAATATGGTTTTTTTCATGTTTACCTAAAGAATGTTTTTCTGATGGCCTGGAGAGTTGGGAAAAGCGTTTGACTAAATATATTGACTTGCGTGGAAACTATGTCGAGAAATAAATTTTTGTTTGGCATGAATTATGTGTTTTTCTTTAAAAGGCCGGTAACTCTTCAAATGACCCTTGTATCTCCTCCGAGTTGTGTACTGTAAAGTACAAGTTCTGGAATATACAAGCTTCCAAATAGTCACGCTTAATTCTGGACTTTTGGATGGAGCGTCGTATACAATCTATATTCCATTCAGGTAGATATTATTAAGAGACGCACTCATAAGTCTAATTGTAATTGCAGGACTGGAATTGATGGAATCATTACAAATATCTTCCAAGTTGAGGCCTACATAACCGCAGTAATTGCATATTGGTGCATTTGAAAAGGCTGCTAGCCTGCAATTAAGGTCCCAAATATTGTGAAGTATTCTAATTCAGCAGCATACTGAGGGGTCTTAGCTATTAGTTGCGCTATATTGTATTTGCAAATTTCATTACAGGTATGTACTCGTATACTTGAATTATTTTCTTAAAATATATTTATTAATGTACAGTTTACACAGATTTTTAGATATGCGATAGATGCATCGATGCATAGATACCAGGGCTGATATTGCAAATTTGCATTCGCTAGCTAAGTTTCTCAATTTCAAGATTTACAAACAATCGAATGCAATAATTGTCATAATCAATGAGCATCATCAAAAGTGATTGCATAACACCGGCTGGCAGCCAACAAACGACCTACAACACCAGATTGCTTGGAGTGTGCCGATCAAACATGGAATTATCTAACAAATAGTTTAAAGGTGCAGCAGATGCTCAGGTAAACCTTCTTCTTAATCTTGGGGCGCGCTAAAGTGCACCAGGTGCCACTCAAAGATGCTGTCTAACATTCAATGGATCTATATCGCGAATATGCATAGATCTGAAATGTATTTGTGTGTGTGTTAACATGACTTACCGTTTCTTTTGCGGCGGGTGTTTCGGTTGTTGATGATGGCGGTGCTGCTGTCGTTGTCGTCGTTGTTGTTGTTGTTGTGGTTGTTTTCAAGCGTAAAGAGGGTGGCCTCAAGGCGCCGGCATATGCCATTAAACCGACAACCGCTGAAATTAACACGGACAGAAGCAAAAAATCAGATTATTGAATAGATTGGTGAAATATTGTTGAAAATATAGTCATTATGTTATATAAAATTTAACATTTGGTGCTACAGAAAAATGTAAATTCAAGATATCAAAAACCATACATAATTCATTCGGACAAAGCAAGTGATATTTTAATGGATACTCGACTTGAGCAGCAAAATTTATTTTTGATACAATTTTAATAAATACAGCTGCGCTGAATAGATAATTTGAAATGATGGTGATTGAATTTTCAATCTTTTATATTTTCCTGATTGTTTGAATTTTTTAAAGCGTGGTCAGCATTCCAAACAGCATTTTGTCGATATCTGCTAGGTAGGTCACGATGCATGATTTCATGTCAACTTTTTGCAGTAAGCTGACACCTTCTTGCATGCATACCAAGTGAATATTTCTTTGAATTTCAATGACATCGCGATTATGCAATCGCCAAAAGAGGAATTTCACTGTGCCTAGTTTCTGGTTTTTCTCGATACAACGCTCATCATGTTAATTAATGTTGAATATTTTTGATCACGGGAAATTTCGCGAACGGCTGGCTGGTGGGAAAATAAACCGAAAATTAAAGATACTTGAAACTTGTTGACGAAATTATACGAGTATTATAGCTCATTACTTGTTGGGAACTTCATTACCGGATTCGCAATGATTTTTGCACGACTGCAGGTTTTCATGCAAAGGTTACCGTGTCACCGTGTAATTTGGATAACGCGAATGACATCGTCAAGTAAAAGGAAAAAGTGTTGACGCGTTTCTGCTATTAATAACGTGTTGAGCATTATGGTCTTTTTGTTTTTAGCAAAGGTTTCATAAACTTGTAATTCAACGGGTATTTCGCAAAATGAATATGTGTGCTTCTCTGATCAAATTAAATGCTTTCGGTTTAGATAATTTAAACCCAATATACACATATCTCTAGGCAAATTAAGATTTTCAAAGGTTTAATTTGTGCATTGATTTCTGTCCGATGGGTAAATTTGAACTACCCCGAGCGTGTGCTCCAGCGCTGGTATATCGATCTCATCGGCCCTTATCCTCGTTCGATGTCTAGACATATCTGAGCTATCATGGTCCTGGACCAACTGTCAGAGTTCCCGATCATTGAGCAGATCCAGAACATGTATGCCGCCCCAATCCTAAGCTTCTTAGAGAAACGTATCTTCTACGCATGCGGAGTACTGGAGTATATCGTATCCGAGAATGGAGTGCAGTTCACATCTATTAAATTTCATGAGCAGAGGGATACGTATGGCATTACACACCAGCGAACCGCATTATACTCTCCTCAAGCAAATGCTTCCAAATGGCTAAACCATACGCTCCTAGTCGCTATACGCACCTATATAAATCCGAACCAGAAGTATTGGGAACGTAGGATTTCCTTCATCATCTGTGCTCGGCGCTCTTTGTACCGTACTGCCAACTGGGATCTCACCCTACTTTGCGGTGTTCGGTCAGTATATGATTTGCCTTGGTAAATCCTATTAGCTGCTCCGGCAATTAAACTATTTGGGAGACCGAGTAGTGGCTCTTAAGCTACACGACAAATTGCGAGTACTACGAAACCAACTCCGAGAAAAGATTGAAGATAGCAGACGTGCAGAAGAGGAGCGCTGCAACCTGCAATCTCATACTTCTAGCAGGTGATGGGATATACTACTGTGCTCAAAAAATAAGGTGACATTATATTTATTTTGAAAATTCTTTATTTATTCTTTCAAATCAATTTCATCGCCTTCAAAGTAATCCCCTCCCGATGCAATGCACTTATGCCAACGGATTTTCCAATCTTCGAAACAGTGATTGTAGTCACTTTCCGTGATGGCCTTCAGTTCCGCCTTCGCTGCGGCTTGAACCTCCTCTACCGTATCAAAACGGTGTCCTCGGAGCGGTTTTTTGAGCTTGCTGAACAGCCAGAAGTCGCACGGTGCCAGATCAGGTGAATACGGTGGTTGCGGAACGATATGGGTTGAGTTTTTGGCGAAATGATCACGTAGTGTAAAAACCAAGAATTGTCTTTTCACGATTCCAGCCTTTTAAGGTGGATAGCGTTACGCAAACGACATGTAAATTTGACATAGATATCATTGACAGTACTACCAACCTAAAAAAAAGAATTCTCCAAATCCTTCGACGCGCGCAGTTTAAATTCAGATGTCACCTTATTTTTTGGGCACAGTAGTATAGACGAAACTTTCGACAAAGTGACGTGGACCAGCACTAAAATGCCAAACTGGATAAAAAATTTAAAAAATGCCGAGTTGTCCAGGTGTTGAGTCCAACATGTTATCTCATACCAGACAGGTTCAGAAAAGAACTGAGTATTTCCCACGTGAACTACCTTTATCGATAACTTAAACACATTCTCCAGAATTGCCCTGATTAAAAGTGTGCTATGCGATTTTCAATTTTCAAATTCTTTCAGCTGTTTCTTCGCACTCACAGCTCTCGATTGGTCTAAAACATGCTGTCCTTTAATAATTTACAGCTTGGTCTCGAAGAGAGATCTAGTATTCGGTACTCTGGCAGCCCCAATTGATTTGAAAAGTCCCGGAGTAACAGACCTTTGTTCGAAAACTGCCGTTAGAATTTGCAGCTTCTTTGTTTCGTGGCTGTCGTCGGCTAACCTTATTCATTGTCTGTCATTGGCAAGGGCAGAGATTGTTCTTAGTGGGAGTCATGTTCGCGTGAAGCTAATAAAAGTAATTGAAAACGCGTTAGTAGCCATATTACTTAGAATTAATTCTACTTCAACTCTAATTTGTGCGGAAAGTAATAGTAAAGGAAGAATGATAAAAGTTAATTCAAGGCAAATCTCAGCCCAGGTTGCATTGTGGCCTCAAGAGCAGCCTTCTGCCTTGGATTACCTAGGTTTTGAAAAGAATACAAGTAAGAATTTCATAAATTAAGGCAGTGGTCGACGTTCTTTTGATATCTAAATCGTCAAACCTGGTGACAAAACTAGATCACAGTGCACCTGCTATTATGAATTTCTGTTGTCACAATACTAAATGTTCCTGACTCACCAATAGTAGGAGATGGGGTAGCTCAAATTATTGGACTTTGTCCTAGAATAATATCGCTTCTCTGGGTTTGAAAATAGAAATTGAAGTAGTAAGTGGTATGATTCGAAATGGTTGTAGTCTCTAAAGTACGCAATAAAAGGTAAATATTAGTTACGTGTGGAACGCATTTAAAAATTACTTTTGTCACAAGAGAAAATCAGCGAATACAATTTTCTGTTATCTGTCAACCGTTAACATTGAACAAATTCCTTTCGCTAACAGTAATGTTAAACTGTTAATCCTACGCTTAATAGCACCATTTCAAAAGTTAACCACATCCGTTTCAAAAGCTTATCCTGCTGAAATTTATTTGCAGATGGTATACGAGAGAGAACTCATCTAGTAGATTCTCTAATAATATCTTCTTCTTCGTAGCACTACAGCCTCTTTCGGATCTTCGCTTCCGCAAAAAGCGCCTCCAACTGTCTTTATCCATTGACTGCGTCCTCCAATTTCGAAATCCGAGCAGCAATGAACTGTCTTCATCGACCGAGTCAGATCAGTGTTTCCTCGATTTCCCCACTGGTCTCCGGCTCTCAGTTTTCCCAACGAATACCTTTTTGGGTATACGTATTTCGTCCATACGACTCATGTGTCCAGCCCATTGCAGCTCCCGTAGTTTTAAATCATTGAGACTTCCAGCTCGTCAAAAATTTCATACAGGTTAATAAATTTGTCCATGCAGAGTATTGTCTAGCCAGATTACAATTGCACTTGGAAACAAAATTGTAGTGAGCGAGTGCTTCATGAGAAATGAACAAAATTTTTCAATGATAGACTTGCTTTTATGGATTTGATACATCAACACCGTTCTGTATGTCGTCTTTTGGATGAAAAAATATATTCATCATGCGTGGAAGTTTCTTGCAATAAAGAAGGGCCACAATTTTTGTCCATATTGTCAACGCGCATAAAATCTACATCGTTTCTACTGCCTCTTAAAAAAACATGGTACTTGCATTTCAAAATTTCTAGAATAAGTAATAAATATTGCAGCCATAAAGCAATGCTCCTTAGACTTGCGTTGTCATATTTTGTAAGGCTGTAAATCAAAACAGGAAACCTTTTGAATTATTCATGGCAGCTTAAGCCTTCAGATCGCAGGCAACTGACAATCGAATGAACCTATGTTATATGTTTAAAGCAGGTTGGGTAGACAGAACTATGCTCATGTCTGAAGAGTTTTGTACTTGACATACGATATGCCGACATACGAGTATAGAATGATTCGATTCAAGAATAACTTTTATGACATGTGTTATGCCATTTTAACCGGCTAACATTTTGCTGCAATATTGCTAAAATCATTGGTTAAGCTGAATCTTAAATGTCTTTTTGTTATACTATATATTTGGAGAAAACACCATCAAAAGTGTAGTGTCTGGTTTAATGGAAATCCCATATAGTAGAAAAACCATGTTTGATTGTTGTAATCGGAGAAAATTCAAACGGCAATAACTTTTGTACATTTCATTAAAGCTTATAAAGTATACGGACCTTTCAAGGACACTTACATATCAACTTTCATCCAATTTTTAATTCTAATATAGTTTTATTGGGAAAAATATTTAATTTACAGATCCTACTATTGTGAGCAAAGTTGAAAGAATTTCAACCATTGTTATTTTTTTATTGTATCTACCTAATATTTTCACAGATAATTTTTTGCTGCTCATTTTAAGCTATTCCTTAAATTTAAATGTTGATATTCGTGAAAAATAACGCCTAAATTTCATGCATCTCCCCTTCTCCTGCCTTCCTAAATACTGATAAAGTATTTTTAAGAACTGTTTTGAAAAGATCTTGTTGAGACCTTTCAGATGATACCCCACTTTTTTGAGGGTCAATCCTTAAAACTTTTGGATAATTTTTTCACCCCAAAACTTTCTAGAAGTCATAACTTCCAACCTTTCTACTAAGTTTCATGGCTGTAGCTTCCATAGTTTCGAAGAAAAGCTGCTCTGACATACAGACGGACAGACGGACACAGGTACCGATTTCAAAAGGGTTTTTTATTTTAGTTCAAAACCCTAACAAATAATTCACTTATGGAAAGGAGAAACTCAATCCAAAACTTTGAATCATGCGTTTTAAAATGTTCCGAAACAAAGTTGACTGGTTTGCCTATAGATTTTGATTATTGTTATTAAGATGAAACTATGTATAATTCTCCATCAAAATGTATTCATTTTCTATCAATTATTTTACATACATAGTTACTACTAATTATATTTTGTTCGCTAATTTACTCATTTGCATGGACCTTTATTAGTGTATGTACCCCTAGATCAAGTCTTACTTCAATGCAGTGGTTAAATCCTTGTCAAAATCAAGTTTTATATAATGAATGAAAAACAAGCAAAAAAATACCTTTTAAATAGTTCAAAAAATTTATCATGGTAAACAAATCAAGCTCTTATATAAATATTATTTGAAAAACTAATATTCATATTGTATTTAAAATTAAAGGGAAATTATTGTCAAGTGAAAATTTTCAAAATTAATCGAATCGTTATCTATACTTTCATATTCATTGATTAAAAAAAATTCTCAAAATAACCATTTCAACGCCAATTAAAAACATGCATAATGCAGGCTTAGCTAGAAAATCCTTGCCCTTAAGTAATAATGTATGCTCGAAAATTCTTGCACCTCAGGCTAATTGTTAACAATATTTTATAATTGTTACGTCTCTGTAAAAGCATAAGTCTCCTCACCAAAGGCTAAACATATTTTAGAATTTTGTGCGTATATTTTAATGAACTCTGGGAGGGAAATGATTACTAATAATCAAGTGGATGCAAGAATAATAATTGTTTTATAATCGAAAAACTGTATTCGGAAGACCTACGATCGAAATTCCTCTCCGAACTAGCTAGCCTGCTAGCAGCCATCTCCGAGTAGACTAAGGGTGCGCAGACTAGTTGACCTGTTGGGTGAAAACCGTTGACAGAGCGTATGAACTATCAAGTGAGCTCACATGGAACAAATTCTCAACCTAGCGGAATTCAACCTTGAAAGATCAATTTGAGTATGTATAAGCGTTCGCAAATGCTCTCATGGGGAAACGTAGCAAAGAGATTGAATCGGCAAATATTGCCCTGCCTAGGCGCTTGAATGGGATAAGAGACGATGAGCTTTCATTTTGATTAGATGGGCAATCTATTCCCCTTTCATTAAGTGTACGCACATACAAACACAACAGCAAACCAATTTTGTGCATGAAAGCGTAGTCCCAATTAGATAGTGCTTTCACTTTTTATCTCAAATAGAAACAAATGATGGTAAACGCGCTCTTTACCTTGCGCAAGTTTATCACTTGTTTCATTCAAACATTTTCCCCCTCTTTTAATTTGGCCGATCAGCTGGTGAAATTGGTTGTTAGTCTAGATGCCATTGGCACATACTAAGACTTCACGTCTTTAACCGATGAGAGATCCCCGAACGAACGGATGAGATGAAAACCATTACAGCTTTTGTACGGACTGATGATCGGAGCTTATCAGTTTCCTGGGTACTGTATGCCAAATTCGCATCTGTAGGTATACCTTAATTTTCGTACAAGAATTGAAATAATGGTTCAAACTAATGGGGGATCAATGTGAAATGAAACTAAGTGATTGGAGTATGAACAATTTTTTGATTTCAAGGAATAATAAAAAATTAATGAGGTTTTTAAAATCTGTAAAAAAACTTATTTGTCAACTTTTATGGTCATCAAATTTGTTTTAGACTAAGAGTCAGCCGAAAATCTAAGGTTTAATATTTCTGTTAGCTTTAAAAGCAAGCTAGGCTTCCTGGAAACATATGTGGTAAGCAAATTGTTTTGAATTTGATTCAGCAGATTATATGCGTCTGGCGTGCAACTCGATACTGCATAATCTAATGAAGATAGCGGGAGATGATTAGTAGGCAGAGTGATAACGCCAGTGTATGAATTTTGGCCAGGAATAGCGACAACGCTTTCATTGTTTTGTAGGTCCTGTGACAACCTCTCAAGCGACTGAAGCTATACTGTTTGAGATGAGCAAATTGATGACTTCAAGTTGGAATGTTCAATCTTGACATGTTTTGCCAGGTGAATGGTATGCTGAAATTTCAGTTGACGAATGTCAATTGTATCTTCCTCTACTTGGGATTTTTGTCGATCTAATAGCTGATTTAGACAACGACAGCAGACACAGTGTATACACTCAGTATTTATGTAAAATGGCGAAGGTCTCAACTGCTGACAACTATTATGACAATAAATGTGAAATCAAAATAGCTATAGTGTGAAAATATTTTGTACAGATAGCTGCTGTAGTTACCGAGCTTTCAAACAGTGTGAAAATTTTGGCAAAGATTACGTATAAACAGCTCGGACACTAGTTTAATACACTTGAATACAGACACCACCCAGGTATTACCATTTTGTTTAAGTGTGAACAGTATAGAAATTTGTGTGTGACATTTGTGTTGCGATTTCTGTCATAGTCTAAATAGTCTGAATTTGGCTACCAGTTTGACTCTTCCTGAGTAAATTATCTTCTCAAATGATACAAACATGATCCTGTGTGATTTCAATGCTAAAATTGGCAATAATCTATCTAATCGGGATATGACTGGAGGGTATAGCCTCCACGATGAAATAAATAGCAAAAATACAGTCAAACATTCAACTTGCTTTCTACATTGAGGCATGTTCTGATCCAACAACGTTGAACCTCGAGCATACTTCACATCCGTACATGCCGGGGAGCTAATTATAATTCAGATCGTACTCAGCAGAGATTAATTCTCTTCAGAAATTTGACATCGAAAGCCTCCTAACGGCATCTTTGACAAAAAATTTCATAAAGACCCTCGGCAACCAGCTAGCTCCCATTCTATCAGACACATCACTCAAAACAAACAACGAGCTATGGATGGAAGTGAAAGTAGCAATTAAGCCCGTGTTAGAACGAACGATTGGACACCAAGCCCGGCGCAAACAAAATGATTGGTTGGATGAGGAGTATCTGAATGCGTAAGACAAAAAGAATCAGGCATACTCATACAAACAGCATTTAGATAGGAAAACCAGGACGATGAGTGTACATTATGAAAATCTCAGAAGAGAAGCGAATAAGATATTTAGAATTAAGAAAAGAAAACACTATGACAACCAATTGAGAACCATCGATGTACGTCTAGTGGGCAATAACACAAGACAAGCATTCAAAGTAGTAAAAAGCCTGAAACGGGGTTATCAGTGATTTCCCTTGAATATTTTTCTTCGATTTGCCCTTGAATATTTTTCTTCTTCTGATGATTTGGTAAGCTGTTGCATTTAAATCTTAGTATCTACTTGTTAAGCGTACTACACTCAATTGATTTTTTAACCTTTTCTATTCTGTTTAGTATTCCTTTGTATATTTTATCCATTAAATCTAAGCAGCCTGACTTATGTGGGCTGAAGGAACCGTAAACATCTATCAATTAAAAAAATATTTCCCACCTCAATTTTTCAAGACTTTTGTTTGTTTTCAATATCAATACGAACGGTGGATGGAAAGTGGAAAGAACTTGCATGAAGCCACATTTTTTTACTACGTGAGAAATCGAAAATTGTGATTTTTTTAAATTAAGCTACATTGACTCGGAAATATTAACTGCACACTAACATCCAAATTTCAACATGTTGCACATGAAAAATTTTGGCTTGGGTTGGTATTGCACTCCTACTTGCTTCAATACGTGATCACTTTGATAACAAAAAAGATAAATGCAATCATTGAAGATCCTTCATTTCTAGGATATAGTCGCATAGAAGACGTTGACGAGTCAACATTTCCTACAATTAACGATTATACAGTAAAAGTAGAGTAAATAGATAGTGAATGCAAGAGAAAAGAATAGGAAAGAGATAGAGCATAGGAAGGAGACAGAAGATAGGAAGTTGAAGTTAGAAAGAGAAAGAAGATAAAAAGTTGAAGTTAGAAGGAGGAAAAAGATAGGTAGAAGAAGAGACAAAAATAAAAAAATACAGGAGAGGGAAAGGGAAACAAGCAATAGTATATAGATAGTCCCCTTTTGGCAGACGGGATGTTGACGCATGGTGGCGTGGTTGCCGAACGTGACACATCTGATAAAGACGAGTAAATTGCTTCGCTGGTTGCCCAGTTCGACAATATTGCGTTGAAGTTAGATCAAGTGTTTGTAACACTGTTGTAAACTAGTTCAACTGTTTAAAGATAAGGCTAAGATAAACAGGAAATCTCATAAAGATAGCTTTCAGATGAAAAAACGAAAAGTGAGGACGTCTTCACCTCCAAAGTCTTGTTCCTCTTCTGAAAATTCGGAAAGCGAGATGGAAGTTGAATGCATGAGTAGCGGTAAAGATAAAGAGGATGAAATTTTCCTTGCCGTTCCACCACTAAAACCAGCTACGATATTTACAGTCATGACCATTACACTAAAACCAACACTGCCGAACACTACAAACACAACCCGCACCATAAACACAAGAACCCAAAACAGCACCAATCATTCTTCTTATGCCCTCAAAATGGTCCCAAACACTTGGTATTATGAAAACATAAAACACCTCATACATATCCGCGAAACACCCACAGATCATAGACGACTAACAAAAGCACTAACTGACAATGAAATACGAGTATTGTACAATACCACAACCACATACTTCCGGAGGATACACAGCTGAATATTACATCAGGGGCCTGTATGGCATTTCAGTCGAAGAAGTCAAAGAAGACTTACAGTCTCAGGGCTTCAACCCAATAGAAGCTTACTTTATCAAAATGACGGAAGGTCTTTCTAGGTAGTCAAGGTTCTCCTCCCAAAATCTGAAACTAACATTAACAATATTAAGTCTGTTTGTCACCTTATGTGTATCATTGGTCTTCGTACGGACCAAGGTATTGTGCCACAATTGCAAACAATTTGGACATTCTTCTAGAAACTGTTATGTGCACTCTCGATGCGTTAAATGCGATTTGCTTCACCATTTCTTGGGCTGTCCAAAGAAAATTGAGGAGAAGTCAAAATGAGTCAACTGTAGCGGAGAACATCCAGCAAACTACGGAGGTTGTCCCAGGAATCCAAAGAACGTGAGAAGATTGTACGCGCGGGTTGCTGCGGCCCAAGTCACACAACCAGCACAAAAACAAAGACAACCACGCCACTTCAGCCTACATATCCCCAATGAGCCAACACATTATGGACCAAGAAATGGCTTTGCACTGGACATTGAAATATTATGAGATTTCACACAAAATATTCGGTTAAATGCCCTCGATGAACTGTCTTCTGACCACAAACCAGTCCTCTTCCTCATAGAAAACACCTTCATTGATGTTCCTATACAGGAAAAGAAAACTACAAACTGGAAAGCCTGTAAAGTCGCATTGGCCAATGAAATCAATCACCTTAAATGGCCGACATCATCAATAACATCATTGAAAACGTAACTTAGAAAATTTTACTGGCAAAAGAGGACCGTACGGTCATAACTCCGAGAAGGAAAACGAATCCCTACAAAATCCCTCAGAACATCAAACAACTGATCAGGAGAAGGAATCAAGTTCGGAGGAGAGCTAGGTAAACAGGTGACCCTACGCTACGCACAAACGCTACTCGAATGAAAAATGAAATCCGTGATATGATAAGGGTATACCGAAACGAGCTTTTTGTAAAGTCTTGAGCTTGGGTGTGGCATTTTCTGGTCAATGTCCAAATATTTTCGGACAAACAGTAAAATTGTGGCACCACCTCTTTATGATTCGAACAGGATGCAATTCTACGATGCAGGTAAGGCTCAAGCATTGGCGTCTTCTCTGGAAATGCAATTCCGTGAAAATTCTTTAGACGAGGATGACTTTGAAACTGAGGAATGAATTGAATCTTCTGTTAGCAGACTCCTGATGGATAACATTCAACATGAAGACAGGATTGAAAAAACTGACTGAACGAAATCAAAAACATTATACAGACACTCAATAAACATAAAACACCTGGACCTGACACTAATACGAACACAATGATTTCTTGGCTAGCAGACCATATTTTACAAACACTTACTGATATTACTGATGCAATATTCCGTTTGCCTAATTATGTTTGACATAGCTAAGGTCTTTGATAAAGTCTGGCACGCAGGACTAATCTTCAAAATGCATCAATTCAAAATGCCACTGCAGCTCACTCAAATTATTGGCTCCTTCTTGAAAGGCAGGACATTGTGGTTCATAATTGGCAAACAACTCTCAAGCCTGAGACTAATTGATGCTGGAATTCTTCAGGGCTTGCCCATCTCACCGGTCCTATACGCTATTACTTGCTGCTGACTTTCCCCTCTGCCTCCAAAAGTAAAACTATCGCTCTACGCTGATGATACTTGTATATTCAATACAACACGAAAAAATCATCACTTCAAAATTGCAACCATCAATAAATATTTTATTGAAATTCTTTCGTAAATGGAAAGTTAAGACACTATTCATCACAAGGATAAAACGGCAAACTCCACAGAGCCACTAACGGCTAAATACCTTGGTCTTACATTCGACAGAAGAGTCACATGGAGAAAACACATACAAAACAAACGAGGACTCTGCATTGAACTTCTCTCCTCTTTACACTTTCTCATTAAATCCAAAAGGCTTAGCCTCAAAAATCGAATGCTCACATACACACAGATTATACGAGCGACGCTACTATACGGCAGTTCTGCTTTCTACCAAACGAAAAAACACTAATTAAAAAACACTCCAGTCCTTCCAAAACAGAATTTTTGGAAAGATTTTAAGAATTCCATGGTTTATTAGAAACACTGACATCAACAAGGATCTAAGACTTAAGACGGTTGAAAAACACGTATGTGACAAGACACTGAAATTTTTTGATACAATTGACAACCATACTAATTGTTGTAGTGCAGTCTCTTCAGCAGATAATGATACAAGGCTAGTTGAAATATATATATATATATATATATATATATATATATATATATATATATATATATATATATATATATATATATAGAAAAGTTTATTATCCTTTGCTATTACAACATAAGCTCCGTGAGCTTAGACTTGAATCGACGACCGCTTGATGACAAGTAACAAGTCTTCTTCTGCCATAATCGGTGTCGCCACCCCAACATCTCTCCCCTTTGAGCTGCATTATATGGTCCGATGTACAAGTCGGTTCATATCATAATTTTCATAGCGTTGTGGTAGTACCCCTGCATTGAATCATTGAGCTCGACGCGGTTGCGGATCTTCAGCACATTCATCACCTTGCACTGCTGCTTGGTTCACTGGTTGTTAGTTGGCAGACCCTTCAGGTTGAAATTCAGTCACCACTTCTCTAAGAATTTGCGGCACAGGGATACCAAGACCATCAAGTAGAATGTTTCTTCGGTTATCGAGGAAAGTACACCACTTTTTGATTTGGTTTGCATGGACGTTAACTTCGCGATCACCCGACAGACTCCCCCTAAGCGCCAAGTAATTGACTGCACCACGCCTTTTCACAATAGTTGCTGGTGACCATTTCCATTTGTTGGTGATGTACGTTGATAAAAACGTCTTTGACAACATCGAATCCTCCTTATTTGGCTCCATAGTACTGATTAAATTACTGCTCCATACTCCTGTTACGCTTGCAAGAATGGCCATGCTCTGGTTTCAATAAATCCAACTTAGTCTTCATTGTACGACGGTCAAGACCTGGAAGGGTGACTCCATTCCAAGGGCTGCTGATAGTGTGTAACGATAGCACAGCAAGAACTTGCGCAAAATCTGATCAGCATTTCCTTCTTCCTCCATTTTCTTAAGTCAAGTTTTCAGCGAGTCGACAAATTTTGCAGCTTGTCCGTTTGATTGGGCATGAAAAGGTGCCGTACTGATGTGATCAATACCGTTTTTTCTGCAGAAACTCTCAAACTCCTCTAAAACCAGCTGCGGACCGTTGTCAGAAGTCAGTGTATCGCAAAGTTCTTGCTGCGAAAAGGCTTCCTCCAATCGTTCGGTTGCCTTTGATGTCATTGCGGATAGTATTTTGTAAACGTCTGGCCAGTTGCTGAACATATCAATAATAATTAAATACCAAAATCCATTTATGGGTCCCGCAAAATCGATATGAATACGAGATCATGGTTGATCCGGTATGGGCCATAATTGAAGCGAACACTTGGTCAGTGATTTAGAATTTATTGCGCAACTTCCCCACCTTTTAACCAGCCTGTCGATATTGTCGTCAATAGATGGCCAGTAAAGTTTGCTTCGTGCCAACAGTTTCATCTGAGCGTCGCCTGGATGGCCATGATGCAGTTCCTTCAATATTTTCTCCCGATAACAAGCTGACACAAAGATGCGATGTCCATAAGAGAGTCCCTCTTCAATATTTCCTTGAATGCTAGTGAGTGATTCTCGTCGGGCAAAAAATTTCGCAACGCCCATGTTATCGATCTGCTTTGAAGTTCGTGGCCACCCACTTTTGATGTACTCTGTAACTTCCCTCATTGTTTGCCGTCTATTGGTTTCTTGTTTGAGGGACTTAAATGCCATCGGCAGCATTCGTGCCGATAACAACATCTTCGTTAGACTTCTCTTGTTTTGCTACGAGCCGCGAGATGAAGTCTGTATATGCAAACGTTTCCGTATTAATGTACTTGATTTGGAAATTGTAAGCAAGCATCATAAGTGCGTCTCGTTGTAGACGGCTAGTTGTGTGGACAGATATGAATTTCTTTGCACCAAAAATCATCAACAACGGCTGATGATCGGTGTGAAGCTCGAACTTGCGATCGTAGATATAACGATGAAACTTGACTAATGCAAATGCTTCTCGATGAACTTGTGGGTAGTTCTTCTTGGCGCTTGTGAATGTTCGCGCCACATGCATTATCGGTCGCTTATTCCTATCCGGCATCTAATGCATAAGAACCGCAACCATACCGTAGCTCGATGCATCTGCAGCCACGATAATTTTCTTCTTTGGGTCATGTGAGTCAATACAAGATACGAGGAAAATATATTCTTGAGCTTCTCGAACATCTTTTGGTGTAATTGTTTCCACTCGAACTTGACATTCTTATGCAGCAACTCGTCCAGCGGTACCATGTAATGGCCCCAAGGAAAGCTTGTAATTGTTGAACGTCTTCCAGTGCTGGCATTTTGTTCAGAACATTGATCTTCTCTGGACTCGGCCTCATACCGTTTTCTCGATTACGTGCCCCAAGAATTCCGATTTCTTTCGACCAAATAATGTAGAGGTGGAACCCGTAGCTTTGAATACGTTTGAAATAGATTTTCACGATGGTTGGCTTTATTAGCCCCTCTCACGATAAAATCGTTAATGAAGGGGAATGCACCTTTTGCTCCGGTCATCATTGTGTCGACTAGTTACTGGAAAACACCTGGAGCGGTTTTAATGCCAGGTTGAAGGCAATACACTCGGTAGAGGCCCCAGTGTGTTGATCGTCATCATTTTCTCCGCTTCATCGACGAGCTCCACATGCAGAAACGCATCCGAAAGGTCGATCTTACTGAAAACCCAATATTGGGACAGTTTCCAGAAGATATTTTCGGGTGTTGGCAGTGGGAGCTGGTTTTGTTCAAGCGAGTCATTCCAACCCGTCGAATAATCGGTGCGAATTCTTACCCTGCCATCCTTCTTTTTAACGGCAACGCTTTGTGCTGCATACTCTGAATAATACACAGGGCTAATCACCCCCAACAGTTGCAACCACTTAAGTTCGTCGGCTATCGGCACTGCAGCAGCAAATGGGACTGGCCGCTTATTTCGACTAAGTGGTTTGGCACCTTCGTTTAACGTGAGCGATGCTTTCATTTTATTGCATCGCCCCAATGCATTATTGAAACGAGACGAAAATTACTCTTTCACCTCCTCGTTTAGTGATGGCGCCTTCACTTGCCCAATTGTGCTGCAAGGTTTATCAATAGGCATGTTCCATAAGTCAAGTGCTTCCATCCAGTCGCTTCCGAGCACATTCAAATTAAATGCCGAGACGTAGCAGATGCCACTGCTCTCTCTACAGTGCAATTCTAATCATGTGTTGAACTTGCATAACATTTTCACTGGATCTCCCGATGCGCTCATGGCTTGCTTCTTACATACGGTTAATGTCAGTGATCCTAATAGCCTTGAATTTGCCTAAGAGATAATCGTCCAATTGTAACCCGAATCAAGTTGTTATTTCAGCTTCATATTGTCAATTGCGGGCTTAACAAACTTGCGCATCGAAGTAGCCATCGATTTAACTTTGAGACTCCTGCATTCGTTCAAATTTCGCCAGCGTATGGGACGTCGTACAATACCTTTTTTGTGTAAGACTCTTACGCAGTTGGGGCAATCTTTTTCTCGGAAAGGACAGTCTCTGTGGAAATGGATAACCACACTTGCGGCATGGGAATCTTGCTTTTACAGCGTCGGCGTACTGCATTTTTCTTGCTCCTTCTTCTGGTCGTAGCTTGTTTACGTTCTCCATCAGTTTCCCACGAACTGTCAATCTCTCACTCTTAGATATGCTTTCCGGGCACAAAATCCTCAACTTTTCAGCTTTTAAGTCACTCATCCGGTTCGCAAGGTTGACACAATCGTGAAGTTTAAGCTTGGCACTACCATTTGATTCTACGCCGGCACATTCTCCCGCCAACTCCTGCTGCTCTAATTTTTCCAATAATTTCTCCAAGGCCCATGAGTCTTATGTTTTATTCAATTCCAGCACGAATATAAGAACCTTGAAGTCGCCAGGACCGCACTTTACGATGTTGAATTTTTCACACCTTAAGTTAACTCGCGCAGTTTATTCTGAAAAACTTTCATTTACAGTATTTAAACATTTGCATCTAAGCGAAAATTGTGACACTTGGCAACCGAAAATTCGCTTAAGCTCTTTGGCAGTGTCATCGAAGGGGATCGTTGCCTTCGTCTGTGGGAGAATAGTGTTTGCGAACCTCTGGTAATCTGATGTTGATAATTTCTCTGTAAGTAGGTCAACTCTTGCTGAGTTTGTCATTTCAGTAGCTGTCATCAAGAAAATGGAGTCATAACGCACGTACCACAACTCAAACGTCAGGTCATTTTTCGGAATATACGACAATTTCTCCGCCAGATTGTTGTGCAACGACGTTCCCGCTGCAGCTGCCAATGGTTGATGCTGAGTTACCGCTGAGGCTGCCGATGTCTGATGCTGTTTGTTGGATCAAAAGCGCGTTTGTAGTATCCATATTGCTTTGCTGTTCAACCATTTGTTGGGCAAATTTGTTTGGCTGCTCAGCCATTTGTAGGGCAAATTTGTTTCGCTTAGCATCCAACTTGCTTTGCTGCTCAGCCATTGCTGCAATTAACGCCTTAAGTGCATCCGCGTCCATATCGATTCTTTTCAGCAAGACGCATACGTAAAAGTTGCAATTTACTTTCTAGGTTATGGTGTTTGCCTTTAAGTTCGGATCTCATCGCCACTGTTGTAGTCCTGTCTCTTCAGCAGACAATGACACAAGACTAGTTGCAATATATATGTATATAGAATAGTTTATTATCCTTTGCTATTACAACATCAACTCCGTAAGGTTAGATTTGACTCTACGACTCCTCGATGACAAGTCTTCTTCTGCCGTGATCGGTATT
Organism: Odontomyia ornata; assembly: GCA_963969285.1. Classification (NCBI taxonomy): domain Eukaryota; kingdom Metazoa; phylum Arthropoda; class Insecta; order Diptera; family Stratiomyidae; genus Odontomyia; species Odontomyia ornata. Next base: position 194,974,890 of record OZ017741.1, read on the forward strand.
GTCAGCCCAATACTAATAGTACCCTGGCATTCCTTCGAACTTTACGAAACAGGAATGAATTAAGGCTCCCAATTATCCGCCAAATAACTTTGTAAAAATTATTTCTTTAAATCATATAATGATTGGAACAGGCTCAGAAAGAAAGATAGGCACTGAAGTACTCACAGATATGAGAGAGTTAAGGTGCTAAATTGCATTAGCTCCACACCCCACACATCCCATGCGTTCATTTCTGCAATCATGACAAATGATTTTGATAAGATATGCACTTCATTGCAACAGATGATAGGAGAATAAAACGATTAATATCTACACGAAATTCTTAACATTATTTTTGGGCAGTTCATATTGCTCACAAAGATGAAATTTAAAATGAACGATTAATAGAAATGAATGTCGATAACATTTGTTTTGCTGCTGAAGTCTTTTCATAAAATTCCTTTGAATAAGTAATAACTATTTATTACCGTAATTAAACAACACTTAATTGTGTAAATAAATTTTAATTGAAATTCCACTCACCTGAGAGCATCAACAGCCATCGTCTGGTCCTTTTCATTATTTGCTAATCTGTAACAAGAAATAAACTGATTTAATTACATAAGCTTTAATGAAAGATAAGATGCTTAAAATGCTTAAATCAAACACGTTTTGCATCAAAATATAATTTAAACATCTTTGTACTGTTTACTTTCTCCTTCAAGCGCTTCAGATGCTTGTGAGTATCTTGCACTGTTCGCGATAAATTAGATTCAATGGATCCATTTCTTGTTAATTTAGCATCGTATCAACGTGAAATTAAATTCCATTTCCAGGCAAAACGGAAGGAGTGTATTTCCGTTCAAGTTCACCTTTAATGGTCTGTGACTGTGAACGCAAGTTGGTACGTTTGTTTCTTAAAAATAACTACCATTCGCATGCAAGTATGTATGGACACATACTTCACTAGTTTTCCAGTCAACGCGAAGTTTCGCTAAAAGCGCGGCCTAGACAGGCCACTCTCGTTTGTTGATTGCAATCAGCAAAACTAGAACCAGAAGCTGGTTGAGACCAAGGCGTTCCTACGTGAACACTCGAGAAACCTGAACACAATTCCTATTCAACCAAACTTAACTAGCTCCGTTGCCCGTACCAAACCACTTAGAGCTCGTGGTGGGTTAGATGCTGAGATAGTGAACTGTTTGCTCGCTATGCCATGTTGCGCTGAGCTTAAGTAAAAGTGCTAACGATATGGACATGTACTGGTTGTGTACCAACGCGAAATACTGGTCGTCCTTCACATCACATTTTTACCATTTGACTCTTTTACTGCGGCCAATCAATAATGCTGTACTAGCAGACACTGAGCGCGGAGCCATTCAATTTAGCTGGTTCAGATATCAGTCAATCTATTCATCTATCTGGCGAACTAGTTTTCCAATTGCTACGGTACGAGGTGAGGAAAACGTAGGTACTGGTTTGAGTCGACTAACTCGAATCAGAGCGTTTTTTGGCTCGCTTCCTTGTTACACCTGCATAAATAATGAGTTTTTTTTTTAAATTAAAGGTAAATGGTGCAAAGATGTATCTCGTTTTCCTTTACACGAAGGTGTTTTAGCTTTTTATCAGTTTAATCCCAGGATAATTTGGAAGTATCTTTCAAATTACACTCAGCTTAGTGTGCAGTTAACATTTTATCAAATCTTCAGATCAACAATCATCCATTTTACACCATTCACTTTTAATTTCTTTCGCACATCATTTCACTCATCTTCAACTAACGATTGTTGTGTTTTCATTAATAATGCATACATACATCATGCATGTCTCGAGTTCAATAAAGATTTGAATCGCTGGAAAACTGGAAGAGATGATAAGTGGCAAAAGAAAAGTGAAGAAAGTGTGAAGAATCTACTATTGTTAGAGTCGACAGATTGAGATAGATGTTCGAATCTTGAGATAACTGTCGAGAGGATCTTCATACGTTTTCAACACTGAACACCTTTCTATAAGAAGACGCGGCTGAGTGGAGTTTCGGACTTCACATTGTCTGTTCAAAAGAAACGTTTACCTTCTTTGAATGGAGCAGTAATAAGGAAATCTTATCCAATTCGAAGTGCATGCAAATGCAGCAATTGATGGAAGTCAATTGAATTGAAACAATAGAAGAATTAGCATGAATACCTTTAAGCAAATGTTAACAACTTGCTTTATAGAAATTATTTATTACCATAATTGAAAATAGTTTTAAATGAAAAAAAATTAAATAAATACTTGAAGAAACGAAGATCAACAGTTTTTTCTACTAGTTTCCTTGTAATGTGAATCTTAAGGCAATGTTATTATATCCTTCCGGCACGTCCCCGGGCAATTTGACCTAATTTCCTCTTGAGTTTTGGGGCTACAACCAAGTTGAAAATTTGCTAAAAAGGCAAGTTAAATTCTCAGAAAGCATTGCCCACAGTTGTTGTATAATCGATATAATGCAATATACTTGTATGAAACGTTCAGATTAACCATTTCCATTGCCAGGGACCAGCAGGTTGCGTAAGTAAATTATTTGAATGATATCCCCCTTGGCAGGGAAAATTCAAGTTTATTAAGTGAGGCCTAGCCTAAAGCATAATGTTAAATTTGCACATGAGGAAAATCTTGGAACACCTTAGCCAGCTCATATTGTAAAGACTACAGAGGAAACGTCTTTACGTGGCCCGTGAAGTTAAACAAATAGAGTAGACAGAGGTATGTTCCTGTCAGAAGGGTTTTGTACTCAATCTATGATATGCAGACATCAACAATGAATAAACTCAAGGCAAACTTTAACGACATATACATGTTCAAAAGAAAAACTATTGTTATTTTATTTTCACCAGCCGCCATTTCGTTGCAATATCACATGTAGGTATCATTGTATAAGACCTTCCAACTACATGAACATCGAATTTTATTGAATTCAAATGTAACTTTACGATTTTATTGCGGAAAATGCGAAGTTAAAAAATCATACTGTTACATGCACAAATGATTCTGCGAGCTACTGTCGCAATTGTTGTCACAACCATTAAGAACCTCATGATCAACAAAATGAATGTACTCGAAATCACAAGAGCATGATCAACATCGGAAAGTGACGTCACTGCGCCATTGCTCGAGTACTTCCGGTAGTTCGCCAATATACAAGAAATAGATTGAATGACGAGAGACCCTATATAAAGACAAGCTGAATGGATGGGGGGACTATTACAACCGCGATATAGTAAAACTGCGATAGTGTGGAGTGCGAATAAAAAGCGATATTGATTGTGAAGTGATAGACAGTTGAAGTAAAAATAAATAGACAAGTTGTAAAATAGTGAAATCAATTATTGTGCATCCTTAGTAAATAAGCTCTTTCAACTTAATTTAAAAGACTCACTTTCCCGAAATATTAAAATTATCGGCCGCAAATCATAACACGCGACAGTGGTGTCAAGAAGTGAGAAAGAAAGTTTTAAAAGTGAAAAACGTTTAAAAATTTAACACAATAGTGAAATGTATCATGGAAACTGGTTGAAAAAAAAAATTAATAAAAGCCGAAATAATAAAAATACCACGAAGCCAACATTAATGAATTTACCATGGTGGGTGAGCCTTCAGATGTGGAAAAAGGCGCAGAAGGTGGAAAAGCAGAAACGCCTCAATCAAAGGAACCAGAAGATGCGCTGATGCAAATGTTGTTGCTGATGCAGCAAGAGCAACGACAACAGTCATCCAGTTTAACTGCGAAGTTAAGTGAACAGTCTTCCAGTTTAACTGCAAAGCTAAGCGAATAGTTACAGAGTTTAACTGCGGAGCTAAGTGAACAGTCATCCAGTTTAGCTGCGAAGCTGGACCAACAAGCGATCGTAATCAAGGGAGTTTCAAAAACAGTCAACCGAAATAAAAGCGGAGCTCGGTAGTCTGACCAAACAAATTAAATGCGTCGAGGAAAAGGTTTACCAGGTCAGGGAGAAGGTCAGCCTGGTTGAGGAGAGAATCAACTATGAGATCAGCCAAGTCGTAGAGAATGAACCTTGAGATGGAAAAACTGAAAAAGGAATTGGAAGCAGCGAAGGCAGTAGTAACCAACTCACCAGCTCCGCTTCTAACAGTAGCGCAAAGCACACCCAGGTATGTGAAAGCACCAATATTCGACGCGCGAACGGTCTGGAGTATCAACAAAATCCAGTTTGAAGCCGCCACTAGGATAAATCACTGGAATGAGCGGGAACGAGCAACTGCATTAATTCTTGCTCTAAGAGGCCCAGCTGCTGAGCTTTTGCAGACTATCGCCGTTGATTTACACTCGAGCCCGGCTGCTATATTGAATGCGCTCGATATGCGTTATGGAGGCGACCATCTGACGCAGATTTATCGGGCACAGCTACATCATCGGATGCAGAAGTCTGGCGAAACCTTACAGCAGCTAGCCCAAGACATTAAGCGACTGGCACTTTTGGCTTACCCAGCGTATGATCCAAAACATCGAGATGACGCAGCAACAGAAGCATTTATCAGTGCACTAAAGGACCAGGAATTGCAGCAAGCCGTGCGTTTAGCTAAAAAGCAAACGGTTAAAGACGCATTGGCTTATAGTCTGAACTTTGCGGCAGAAAAAAATTTGGCTCGTACCACTGCCTGGGTTCGCGAGGTAGTGGCAGACGGGTGCAGGTGTGAGCGCGTGGAAAATGAATGAGAGCCAAAGACAAATGGTGCGCCTAGATGCTGGGATTGCGGTGAGAAGGGGCATCTGCAAAGAGACTGCAAGAAGCGAAGAAAACGGAGCTATTTTCCAAGATGGTGGAGATCCATACCATGTCAGGAGCCTAGAATGGAAGCCCATCAAACTGAGGGGGCCAAATTCGTGGGGAGGATGTTAGTTAGGAGGATCGACGTCTCCGGCACTCCCATCGCCGTGTCAAGACTACAACGTGGAGAAGCAGACCTATGCCTTCCGGGTCAAGTTGATGAGCATTGCACCATAACAAGTGACATTGGTGCAACCCGTTCGACTATCCGACCAGACCTAGGGAGGCACCAACTACTTCAAAAGGGCGGAGTTCATGGAATTGCTGACACCCTATCTCGTCGCCCATGCCCAGCTGACTGCAAGCATTGCCGATGGATTGAAGAAAAGGAGCCGCCCGTTGATCTGCAAGTGATATCGGCTGAATTTGATGAAGGTTGGTCATCGGAGGAGATTCGTCATACCAAGTTAGCCGATGAAGACATCGGACAATTACTCGTATCGAAGGAGACAACTGGGTGACCTGAGTGGAAAGCCGTTTCAATGCATGGCGCAACCCTGAAAAGCTATTGGGTACAATGGAGCTCCCTACAGATGGAGGGTGGCGTACGCAAGCGGAAACGGCGGATGGCAGCTCCTATAGGATGCAAACTATACTACCCAAAAGCCGAATCCACGATGCGGTTAATGAAATGCATGAAGGATTCTCGGGAGGCCACCTTGGTGTTAACAAGACCTTAGCGAAATTGCGGGAAAGGTTCTACTGGGTCCATGCTCGAGATGGCTCCATGCTCGAGAAGACATAGAGGACTGGTGCCGTAGATGCACCATTTGCGCTTTCGTCAAAGGTCCAAAACAATGACTGAGAGGACAAATGCAAACCTACAACGTGGGTGTACCGTTTGAAAGGATTGCTGTTGACATCGAAGGACCTTTTCCTGAATCCGAATGGGAAGTCGATACACGCTGGTTGTAGCCGATTATATCATCAAGTGGCCCGAGGTCTACCCCATTCCCAACCGGGAAGCAACCACTGTAGCCGAACAGCTTATATCATATTGGGTCCGTAGGTACTGCGTACCTTGTGAACTACATTCAGATCAAGTCCGAAACTTTGAGTCACTAGTTTTTGGCGAAATGTGCGAGCTGCTGTGAATACGGAGAACAAGGACAATACCGCTGCATCCCCAATCTGATGGAATGGTCGAACGTTTCAACGACACACTCAATAAACACCTGGCCAAGATGGTTAACGAGAACCAAAGGGCCTGGGACCGACACATCTCACTATTTTTGATGACGTACAGAGCTGCTGAACATGCATCGACGGGCCAAGCCCCAGCCAAAGTCGTTTTTTAAAGACTTTGCGTCTGCCGGCTGATATAAAGTTCGGAACACCCCCTGAGAAACCCCAAACGATCTCTGAGTATGCAACTGAGCTAATGCAACGGTTTAACCAGATACATCGGACAATGCGAAAACACCTCGAATCGGCTACTGACCGCATGAAGACCAGGTATGATCTAAAGGCAAATTCTACTGGCTTCCAGCAAGATGACTTGGTGTGGCTATATAACTCACAACGGCGGAAGGGTAAGTCTCTGAAATTGTTGCATAATTGGGAGGGACCATATCGAGTTACAAAGCGAATCAACGACATCGTATATCGCATACAGGAACACCGTAAGCCGAGAGCTAAAATGAAAATCGTGCACCTGGACCGTCTTGCCCCAGACTACATCCAGGGAGAATTGACTACAACTGGCGACACATCTTTTCGGGGTGAAAAGAACTGAGGTGGGGGCAGTGTTACATGTACAAATAATTCTGCGAGCTACTGTCACAATTGGTGTCACAACCATTAAGAACCTCATGATCAACAAAATGAATGTACTTGAAAGCTCAAGAACCCACCAAGCATGATCAACATCTGAAAGTGACGTCACTGCGCCATTGCTGGAATACTCTAGGTAGCCTGTCAATGTACGAGAAATGTGTTGAACGTCTAGAGACCCTACATAAAGCTGAGCTGAATGAATCGGGGGATCATTACAACCACGATATAGTAAAACTGCGATAGTGAGGAACGCGATATAAAAGCGATATTGATTGTGAAGTGATAGACAGTTGAAGTAAAAAATTGATAGAGAAGTTGTAAAATAGTGAAATCAACTATTGTGAATTCTTAGTAAATAGACTCTATTAACTTAATTTATTATATAATACTAAAATTATCGGCCGTGAACCATAACATGCGACAATACTATTATCACTGAACTTTGTTAGTGATTTTTGACTTCCCAGCCGTTTTTTAGGGTTTTATACTAAAATACAAAACCTTATTGAAATCACGACCTGTGCTCGTCCGTCTGTCTGTATGTTACAGCAGTTTTTCTCCGAAACAATAAAAGCTATAGCCATGAAACCTTGTGAAAGGGTCGTAAGTGGTGTCTTCTTGGAAGTTTTGGGGTCAAAAATTTTTTCAGAGAATTTTATGATGGGTCTCCCCAAATGGGGGGGTGATCTTTCATAATAATTAGAAAGGTTTTAACGAAATCTTTTCAAAAGATGTTTAAAAGTGGTTTGCCGGTACCGAGAGGGCAGGGAAAGGGGAAATATACAAAATTTTCGGGTATTCGCCAGAGATTGGACACCTTTCATCCGGAAAATCTGAAAAAAATCATGAATGTAGGGCTAATGAGAACAACAACAACAAATACGTGAGAAGTCGAAATCCACTCGACTTTGTTAGTAATAGTCTGATTTATCAATTTCACATTTTCCTGGATAAAACTGTAACCATACCCTTAAATTCAACAAAATTGGATACACAAATGGCTGTAAGATTGACTTGTCCTAAAAGTTTCACAAAGATCAAATGGTATTTAACAAGTTATAGTGGTTTGAATTTTCCTGTATTCCTATGGAACAATTTGCGCTATTTTACTATGAAACTATAGTCAAACCTGTGTAAGTGACAACTGGGTAAGCGAGAAAACTCTTTAAGTGAGAAAAATTGCCAGTAATCGTCATTTTTAGCCTCTAAAACCTCTGTATATGAGAAATTGAAACCTCTATAAGAGAGAGTCGGGGAGCCTCAGATATTTGTACATGGACCTCTTTAACTGAGATTGCTACTTATCTTTATCTCTTTAAGCGACAGTTGAGCATAAACGCACACGCAGGTAGTTGCCCGAAATCTTAGAAAACATAAACAAATGTTTTCTAAAATGTTGGGGAACTATCTAATTTACATTGTCTTTTCGTGCGTTTGGCCCTTGTCACACTTGATTAATATCAAGAACGAAGAAAGGTTCAGTTCTACGTCGTGTCTAGAAGAAAAATCAAAGTGTTATCTCTAAGTGAAAAACTTTAAATCGTGAATGCGTTTGAGTGTGGGAAATTCAAAGTGAGTTGGAAATCCACCTATTGTAAAATGATTAAGTCAAAAGACTCGATAAAGTCTCAGTGCTTTGAGGCACATGGAAATATTAAGAGGGTCTGAATTTCCGAATTTCTCAATATTGAAAACGGCCCTTTTAGAATGAATCAAACAAACCCTTGATAAAAACATTCCCATTGGTGAACCCTAGCTAAAACAAACATCGAAAAACTTTGCCACAAAATTTGGAGTTCAAAACATTTCGGCAAGCAATGGTTGGTTAGAGGGTTTTCAAAGGCGCTGGGGAAAGTAAATCAGTCGCCCAAAGCGTGTGTAACCAATGGACTAAAGAACTGCCAAGTCTCTTAAAGGGGAATAATCCAGACGATATTTACAGTGTGGATGAAACTGCTTTGTTCTTCAAGTGTTCTCCTGATAAAACATTTACATTTAAGGGTGAAAAATGTCATGGGGGAAAATTAAGCAAGCAACGTCCAACGATTCTTTAATGCGTAAACATGACCGGTATTGATAAGCTCCTTCTTTTGATAATTGGGAAATCAAAAAAGCCTAGATGTTTTCAATATGTCAATAAAACAAAAGCTTGGATGACAAGGATATTATTTAAAGATTGGCTAACAATGTTAACATGGAAATGAAGATAAAACACAAAATCTTGCTTTTCGTTGACAACTGTGCCGCTTATATGGATCTACCAACATTTAATGACGTAAAAGTCATGTTTTTGCCTGCCAATACCACCAGTAAACTTCAAACTTTAGATAGAGGTGTCGTACACACATTCAAATGCTTTTAACCTCACAGAAGTTGTTCATCATATTCTTATATGCCTCGAAGCAAACAAGAGCCCCGATATTAACGTACTTCTAGCCATGAAATTTGCAAGGAGGGCATGATTCAAAGTAAGTGATGTTACTGTCAAAAACTGTTTCTAGAAAGCGGGATTTTGTATCAGCACATATAAACAAGAATTTTTACCAGAGGATAATGAAGTTGAAGCTGAACCTAGCAATAAGGAATGGATCAAGCTTGTGTGTCACGAATCTACTAGTGATGTGTTAACGCCAACCTTTGAAGATTTCGTACAATATGACGATGAACTGGCTACCGCTGGAGAATTTACCGAGGACGATATCGTGCAGAACTTGGTGACAACGTGTACTGACAGGAATGACTGTGAAGATGAAACCGCCCGATTGCAGATTTTGGATACAGAAGTAGGAAACATTCCAAAGAAGAAAGAAATCGGAAATGCACTAGATAAGATCCATAAGTTTTTTGAATATTTGGCCGTTGGTGATAAGAAAAAATTCGTTAAATTTTACGAATTGGAAAAGCATTTTGTAAATACGGAAAAACCGAAAAAATTACAGATTTTTAAAAATAGATATGAAGATTTATTGTTTTATTTTGCATGTAAAATTTATGTAGTACACATACATACATACGTGTATGTATAATACATATGTACAATACATTTATTCACTGCATATTTGCTGTATCATTTATTTAACCTCTATGAGTGATAATGGTAATATCTGTACCTGTATAAGGTAGAAACTCGGGTTAGTGAGAAACCCCCAAACGCGAAAAAGAGATTGCCACCCCTTGAACTCTTATTCTTCCAGGTTCGACTGTATATGGCAATGGAACAATATTCGCTTTTTAGCGACTCAGACACTACAGCTTTGTTAAGATTTGCATGGAAGTTTCAGGAATGATAGCCATCACGAATATCTTTGAGGATTCGTTCAACTAGTGACATCAGTAATCGTAAAACAAAATGGGGACTGTCGCTTGATGTTGTTTGATGGCAAAAAAGCAGATGTAATACAATCCTTTATTTTTTAATTTTTCCATGCTTCTGTAACCGTCATTTTTTTCCTCAACTGCACCCAAAATTTATTTAAATGTTTACTTAACATAATACATTTTTGATGTTGCAATTATGCCTTTATCCAGGGGCTGGATCAAGGATGTGGTATTAGGTGGCAAGAATATTGTTTGGATATTTGGGTGTTCTAGTATAAGATGAGTGGGTGCGTTATCAATAAGGAAATTAACCTTCAATTCGATGTTTCTTTGTTCTCAATATTCCCTGACTTCTGAAACGAAGCGTTCATAAATCCATTTTTTTTTTAAATTCGGTCATCATACATACCTTCTAGTTTGTCATTCAATGAACAGAAAGCTGATTAAGTTTATGGCTTTTCAATACAAGTGATTTCAGTGACCAGTTTATTAATAACGGCTTTAAAATTCGATCACCAGATACGCTACTGCCCACTTAAAACGTCACCACTAGCAAATTCTTCTGACTTAGCTATGTAAGTTCTAGAAGGAAGGTGAAAGGACAATGTAGTTCTTTCACTTAGGACACCAGCATTCCTTAAACAAAATTTTTTGTAGAAGGCATTTTTTCCCAGAATAGCTCCGTTTCATCGGCATTAAATATTTGGTCCGGTAAGGAATCGCCATCTTTAATTATTTTTATCAATTGTTTTGGGTAGCTATTTGCAGGATTTTCATTTGCTGATGCTATTTCACCTTTTAGCTTGACGTTATGATACGCATGTCTTTTCAGAAATCCTGTCAGCCATCCTTCACTGGCACTCAATTTCGGATTTTTGCTTGTGCGCATACTTGTTGATGGCTCTGTGTCCTGCAGATGTTGATAATTCCTTAGTGCCTTCTCCTTAATCAAATTTTCAACGATAGGTATCTTTTTCTGTAGCATATCCTAAAGCCATTCCGAATGTGTGATGTTGTTTTTGAGCTGATTGTCGAATTAAATCCTCATTCTTTCGAATTGTTCTTATAGTTGCTTCATTCAGCCCAAAAGTTTTTCCAATAGATGTGAAACCTTCACCTTTCTTTAGACAGTCTAAAATTTTAATCTTGGTCTCCAAAGAAATTGCTTGCCTCTTTTGAACATTTTGCTGTTGTTTCGACATCATATTGATTGAGTACTATAACAATTGATTGAAAATAATGTTGCTTCTAAAACACCGAATATTTATAATAAAATGACGTATAAAAGAAGTAAGAAATCACCAATAATCTGAAGTTAATGGAAAATCCAATTTCGTATTCAAAAGTAATATAAACAAAAACTTTCACAATTTCTTTGAACATATTTTCTACAGTGCTTTTCTTTACATCCCACGAACTTACGGCTGTAACAAAAAGCCCATATTAAATAATGAAATGCTTTGATGCAGAGGAAACCCAATACATATATAGAAACGAGTTTCGGATCTTCCCTTAATCCTAACATATTTTGTTTCTGTAAGTAGATCAAAATTCACTGAATTATACAGTAAAACACAGAATTGGGGAAAAAAATTTCAGAATTCGTGTTAGGTTGGAAGGTGAATTTATTCTTATTTCTGAACCGTGTTATTTCAATATCGTGTGAAAAAATCGTGTAAAAAAAAGTTGCGTGCTCATACTATTAACCCTTGATTAAATTTATTAATGAATGGTAGAAAATGTGAGATGAAACAAGTCGAGTAAGTACAAGAGTGCTCTTACCAGAAGGGCTTTGCAACCATTTTAGGGTTCAAAACAACGACATGAATCAATGACTTGAATCATTCATCCAATACTTGCATAAAAAATCATTGAAATTTATCTAAAACATGCAGAATTTCTTTTTAAAGTACATAACATGTGCCATTTTTTTCCAGCTTAAATAATTTTTCTTAATGCTCAGCAAATTAAAGAGGTCCAAATCAAACATTATTACTTATATTTCTAGGAGAACCCGAAGAAAATATAAGTATCCAGGTCAATTTGAAAAATGTATCAACCATGATGTATTGATGTTATAATTCCATAGAATTGAAATGGCGATAGCTCGCTTGATATGGTTTCCATGAAATTTCGTAGGCATAAAGGTATTATATCAACCTACCTAACTGTAAAATTTTAAGAAGTTTTAGGGCACCGCTTTGATTTTTGGGGGAAAATGTAAAATTTACAAAACATACCATTATTGACAGAGTTTGTGGGCATTTCCTCTCTCTGTGCACCCTTAAATCCATTTGCACTGTTCTAAGGTCGGTTTTATTCAGGCGACAAAATAACGAGAACCGGTAATGAAAGAGACGAAATATGCCTTGAAGTCTAGTTGTATACCCAGTAAACAAAAACTCGAAGTATACAAATCTGTAATAAGGCCTATGCTATGCTATGAGTGTGAAACATGGAGACTAGCCCTAGCATAAGACGAATAGTCCGAGCAAAGCTAGACGGGGACATATAAGCTGTATGAAATTTTTGACGAGCCGGTGGTCTAAACGACTGTAAGGCTGCGGAGACTGAAATGGGCTGGACTCATGAATCGTACGGACGAACAACAGATTAATTAGAATTAAGAAAAGAAAATACCATGAGGACCAGTTGAGAAGTATCGATGTACGTCTAGTGAGCAACAACGAAAGACAAGAACACAAAGTAGCGAAAAGCCTGAAAAGTGGTTATGAGCCCAAAACCACATCTACCGTGATGACATCGACAACATAATCGCTGATGAAAACAGGATTAAGGAAAGCTGGGCATCATATTTCAAGAACCTTCTTAATTCTCCGCACAACTCCAGAGCATCGGAGGTACCATTGGCCCCACTTGCTCTGGAAGAAGTTTGTCCCACCATCAGAGCCCAAAAGAATAATAAAGTACATCGATGAGATTCCAGTAGAGCTGATTAAATACAGTGGCAGCGGTGTTCAGGAAACCATCCACAAAATCATCCAGCACATTTGGCAATAAGAACATATGCTGAACAAGTGGAACCAATCAACTATTTTCCCTATATACAAAAAAGGTGACAAGCTACAGTGAGAAAACTATAGAGGTATATCATTACTTTGTACGGCGTACAAAGTATTTTCAAAGATATTAGAAAATAAAATCGGATCATACGCCAACAGTATTATTGGGGAGTATAAAGGTGGTCTTATAGCAGATAAATCGACGATAGACCAATTTTTTACAGTCAAACAGATAATTGAAAAATGCTGGGGTTAAACATAGATGTACGACAAATATTTGTTGCCTTTAAGCAAGCATACGACAGTATTGTTTGTGACGTACTGCATCAAATAATGCTTTGTTTTGGTATCCCAGCCAAATTAATCCATCTTACCAAAATGACAATAACAGTAACAACCTCCCAAGTCCGCATCAATAGCCAACTCACCGGCACGTTTAACACAAATATCGGACTAAAGCAGAGGGATGAGCTGGCTCCATTACTTTTCAGTTCAGCTCTGGAAAATGTCATAAGAAAGCTACCTGTCGATACAAGAGGTACGTTACTATACAAGTCGAGCTAAGTAGCAGCCTATGCGGACGACATCAACATTATGTCACGGTCGTTAACAGCCGCCAAAGACTGTTCCTGAAACTCGACAGCAAAACTGAACTAGTAGGGCTACAAATCAAGGGTGGAGGCTAGTGGGGAAACCAAGGAAACGCTGGTCTGACTCGGTCGACGAAGACAGTTCATCGCTGCTTGGATTTCAAAATGGGAGGACACGGTCAATGGACTGAGAAAGTTGGAAGGCCTGAGAGGGGCTGTAGTGCTACGAAGAAGAAGAGGACCACTTCTTGTCGTTCGATTGACCTGAAAATTTGCACAGTTATGTAAATGCTCAAAGAATGCATATAAAACAAATTCAAAAAAAAAACCCAAAACTTAATGGCCCAAATGGCTCTTTAAGTTTATACATACTCTAGGCGTCAGAATGTGCTAAAATGTTGTATATTTGTGCAAGTCTGATGACACTGCCGATCTTTTGTGACAGACTAGTTGATGGTTGACAAATGCCTTGGAGAAGTCAATGAAGATGACATCAACCTGCAATCGATTGTCCAGGGCCTTCGCAATGCGATTGGTGAATTCAATTAAATTTGAGATTATAGAGCGACCTTTGAGAAACCCATATTTTTCTTCCGAAAAAATGGGGGTCAATAAAACTGAAAATCGCTCGAGTAATTTCGAAAAACCGGAGATTAAGGGAATAAGATGATAATTGGGCACAGAAAAAGGATCATCACTTTTGAGAATAGGAAAAACGTTTGCTTGTTTCCTACAAGTAGGGAAAGTACCAGTCCTTAGACTGAGGTTGAAGAGAAGAACCAGAGGGATACAAAGTGACAATGAAAACATTCGGTCAACCATCAGGACCAGGTGAAATATTAGGATTGAGTGGATTAATGAGGGATTCAACTTCAATATAGTCAGTGAAAGTGAAGAAATGTAAATGGAGTGAAGTGCAGGTCTATTAACTGGATAGGAGACATATGAAGAAGGGGTAAAAGTTGACGAGAAGAACTGAGAAAACATGCTGGAAATAATATTCCAGTAAACAGAAGGAGGGATAGAAGAGGAGGACTTGAAGGATCTAATGTATGATCAGGGGGGTTTCGCATTATTCGCCATAAGTGAACTCTCTAAACTACTGAAGCAACTTATGAAAATTCTATGTGTGTAGCTACATGATTGAATTGCTTATTTAATAATTTTTCCTGAAAAATTATTAGAGAAGAAAAATGTTAGAAGAAGGTGGTTCCGAAGTGTGTACTAATTCATAGTTACTGAAGTAGTTTTTCATTGCGATCTTTATTTTTTTTTTTGCTACAACTCGGAGATCACAAAAACGGGCTCTGAATTCTTCATTACCACAACGCTTGAAACGGCGGTGTGCCTTACTTTCAGCGTTCAAGGCACAAAGTACTTGCTCAGTTAGCTATGGTTCCTGCTTAACTTTGGGAAGAGCTTATAAAGGTGTAAAATGTTTGATCAGCTCAAAAAAGTCATTTTGAAACTTACTCAGAGCTTCCTCACACTCTAAGTGATTAAAGAACTCCAGCCAATCAACCTGGTTCAGGTTTGAGGCCAGAGCTTCGTAGTTTGCTTTGAAGAAATTAAATTTTAGGGAAGGAGCAAAAGTACGATGTGTCAAAAGTACAACTGAGAGATTGAGCAATAATCGCGGATGATGACTATCAATGTGAAAGAGAGGAAATAGACAGTAAAGTGGAAAGCCAAAAAGAAAAAGGTAATGTACCTAACCATCAGCATTAGGGATATTATTAAATTGTGTCATTGAGCAGAGTGATAGAAACGAGGAAAGAGATAAAGAAGATTCATCGGTTGATGTAACAGTTCTTCTCCATTGCACTGTTCGCAAATTAAAATCACTTTAATAAATTCGTGGCACCTTCAAAATTGCTAGTTCATTTTCCAATTCCATAGCTGTTGTCCCCGGAAAAATGCGGTATTCCATCCAGTTCAAACAAGTTTATAAGGCATATCTGTGTTAGTTGGCCCGCATCTCAATCTAAGATCGAAAAGTCTGAAACAAAACGGTGGCTGTTCAAAGGTCAAAAACGTTAAGGTGTTTTTTTAATTATGAACAAACCATCAACTAATGTTAATGGGACTTGCCAGTGTGATGGAGGCAATAAGTGTCTAGAAAATGGTAAATATTCCATCGCAAATTTTTAATAGTCTAGTTTCGAGATTTCAAAGGCTTCTAAAAATCACAATTTTGAGGTAGAAGGTGATCAGGTTTAATGATATTGTTCTTTACGTGATCATCTATATGCAAGTTTCAAAATGTTGGTGGTTAAAATCTGCGATTTCTACAGCCTTTCGTGTTTCCTCCCACCCCCAGGTTCCATGATTCCTCATCGTAAATTCCACGAACAAATAGCAGTAAATGGTCTCGTGGTCGCTCATTGGCTTTACTGGTTCCCAAATGATAGGACTCTAAACTCCCACAAATACCAATCACTGCAACTGCATTTGCAGCTCATCTACTAAATCCTACTTACACTAACCCCCTTTGTGGTGATGTAAGGGGCTGAAGGCCTGATAACGGAATTGAAAGTAATAATCATACCGCCGGAATAGAGGTTGGGCGATGGGCTAACTCCCCGTCCTAGGAAAAGCTTACATTGTTTTGAAACCTGCAAAAGAGTCTTGGAGTGGATTGGAAATAAGAAAATGACCTCGCAACCGAAAAAAGACTATGGCATTGAATCATGGAATGTCAGATAAATGAACTGCATTGGCGTTGTTAAAGACCCTTTACAATAAGCCAGTCAATATAAATTAAACATACTGGCGATCCAGAAAACGAATTGGACTGGAAGTGATATTCTAGATATGAGATTGTACACAATATTCAAAATTGGGAAGCCTACTGGAAAGTGCGAATTCGGAGTGGCTTTGATTGTGTGGGAGTCCAAATCGCACGTTATTGATTTTAAGGCAACTAAAGAATCGTTGTTTGTGATTCGTATAAAAGTGAAATTCTTCCAAATTTGGCTGACAAATGTACACGCCCTAACTGAAGAAGAGGGCGAAGAAACGGAGGAAACGTTCTACAATTATCTGCAAAGACTAGTCGACTCATTGCCTACATACGAGAGAAAAAAATTTTGAGTGAGTTCAATGCTAAGGTTGGCAATGAGCTATCTTATTGGGAAATGACTGTAGGACATAGCCTCCACAATGAAACGAATGTTAACGGCCAGTGTCTGTAGCAGAAATCTAGTCATACGTTCGACTAGCTTCCCACACCGACGCATTCATAAAATGACCTGAGTATCACCAGATGTTTTGATCCAACAACATTGGGCCTCAAGCATACTTGACCCACATATGTCGAGGAGCCAATTATAACTCGGATCATTACTCAATCAAATCAACCTATCGTTGTCGTACGCCAAAGGCGTATTGGAGGAAGACCAGCTCGCTACAGAAATTTAACATTGAAAGGCTCCAAGCGGCATCTGTCGCAAAAAATTGCACAGAGATCCTCGACAACCAGCTAGCTTCCATCCTGTCAGATATATTGCTGACAACAAACAACGAGCTATAGGTGGCAGTAAAAGTGAAAATTAAGACCGTAGAAGAACAGACGATTGAACATCAAGCCCGGCGTAAAAGAAATGATTGGTTCGATGATGAGTGCCAAAATGTGTTAGACAAAAATTATTAGGCGTACAAACAATACATAGTTAGTAAAACGCCGGGCATCGATGCGATTCCAGTAGGGCTCATCAAAAATGGTGGCAGCGGTGTTCAGAAAACCATCCACAAAATCATCCAACACATTTGGCAACAAGAACATATGCCGAACAAGTGAAACCAATTAATTATTTTCCCTATACATAAAAAAGGCTACAAGCTACAGTGAGAGAACTATAGAGGCATATCACTACTTTGTACGGCGTACAAAATATTTTCAAATATCTTAGAAAATAAAATCGGACAATATGCCAACAGTATTACTGGGAAATATCAAGATGGTTTTAGAGCAGGTAGATCGACGATAGACCAATTTTTTATTGTCAAACGGGTGCTTAAAAAATGCTGGGGGTTCAACATAGACGTACGCCAAATATTTGTTGCCTTTAAGCAAGCATACGACAGTATTTTGTTCGTGACGTACTGTATCAAATAATGCTTTGCTTTGATATCCAAGCCACATGAGTCCGTCTTACCAAAACGACAATAACAGTAACAACCTCCTAAGTTCGCATCAATAACCAATTCACCGACACAAATATCGGACTAAAGCAGGGAGATGAGCTGGCTCCATTACTTTTCAATTCAGCTCTGGAATATATCATCAGTCTATGCAAACGACATCAACGTTATGTCACGGTCGTTAACAATCGGCAAAGACTATTCCTGAAACTCGACAGCAAAACAAAACTAGTAGGGCAGCAAATCAATGAGAATAAAATAGAGCTTATGACGTAGTCGAGGAAAAATATCTCAAATAGCCAAAATACCACACTTAGCCAATACAATATCGAAAATGTGGGCGTATTTGCATATTTAGGCGTCAAAATAACGGGAACCGGTAGTGAAAGAGATATACAGCTTTCAAATAAAGAATTTCATTCAGTTTTGACGATCTTGAAGACAAGCTGCATACACAGGAAAACAAAGCTTTAAGTTTCTAAATCTGTAATAAGGTCTATGCTATGCTATGGGTGTGAAACATAGACCCTAGCCCAAGCATCCGGAAATATATTGAACCCATTCGAAAGACAGGTCCTGAGATAAATAATCGGAGCGAATGTAAACAGGGATCAATGGTGAATTTGATACAACCATGTGCTGTATGAAATTTTTGACGAGCCGGAGGTCTAAACGATAGTATGACTGCAGAAGCTGCAATGGGCTGACCACATGAATCGTATGGACGAACAACGGATACCTAAAAAGGTATTTGTTTGGATAATTGAAAGCGGCAGACCAGTAAGGAAACCGAGGAAACGCTGATCTGAGTCGGCCGACAAAGGCAGTTCATCGCTACTTAGATTTCGAAATTGGAGACGTGGTCAATAGACTGAGACAGTTGGAGGCACTTTTAGGAAGTGAAGGCCCGAGAGGGGCTGTAGCGCTACGAAGAAGGATGTTCAAGATTTCAAAGGCTTCTAAAAGTCACCGTTTTGATTAGATTTATATGAAACTTAATTATAAGGTTGATGGTGATTAGGTTGAATGATCTTGTTATTTGCGTGATCATCTATAGGCAAATTTCAAAATTGGGGGTGATTCTGCTTTTGGCGGCATTCATAACAAGCGTTCTTTGGAACTGAAACGCTCAGTAAACTTCAATTTTGCTCCTAAATATTATGCCAAAACTATTACTACCTATTTCATGCAGTTCAGGCATAAAAGTAGTTTCTACTTGCATGGATCGTCTCTCCTGGATCTGTATTTATTTCTACATTCGCCGAAATTGAATTGAAATTTATTACGGAATTTTAGTTGTTATCATATAGTTATCAGAATTTTATCTACCCATTTGCCAATCTAAAAAAGTTTGAATATTTTTTATACATTTCACGAAAGAAAGAAATTCCACTTGGTTAGTATAAAATTCGAATCCATTCAACTTCTTTCCTTCATTTACCTTAATATTATCGATTGAATTGGTATTTGTGCATCTTGTATGTCACCCTCGCCTTTCTGAGTACTCGTAGGTGCTCTAGAAGTTATCTCATGTTGAACAATACACTCTAAATTCTTGCAGATAAATAGCATCATGTTCAACATTGTTTTGAGGTTGATAAGACCTTTTGTGATGCTCCTCGAAACTTGGGAATCTCGGACTTAATAATAAGTTCGAAACTTCTCAATTATCATCGAGATACATTTGTGTGAAACTTACTTCGGGATTCATGCTTAAGAACATTGTGAAAACCCAACTTGTAATTCAAATGAAATTTTAGCTCATACAAAGATTCTGAAACAAATTTAAATCAAATTCTTAAGAGAAATTGGTGTTGGCCAAAATTTTATTCTGCGGAAGTGGAATATTTAATTGCATACCTAACCTTGTCCCTGATGAAAAGCCTTCAAAGCGTTATTGAATTTATATAAGAAGGTGATAAAAACCGTTCATTTTATCTATTCGTATCGTGTGCCGCATGGAAGTAGATATAGGAAAAGCATGAATTTTTATTTTATGGACAATGAAAACTATACGTACATCAGTCCACGCACAAATAACCGTATTTTCCGCTTCTATTCAACTTTTTCCGGTAAATTATTCCGTGTAGCTACATATTCGCAATGTTAAGACGTGCTCTTTTTCTTCAGCGCTGTATTTGGTATAATTCACGTTAACAGCAAATCGGCTCCAACACCGAAAAAATATGAAACTGTAACAGCGATAGCAATATCTACAGAAATACTCGCATCTATACAGCAAACAGACAAAAGGTCTTGATAGTGGAGTGTAGTTTGTTGGACTTTCACTTTCAATGGTTGAGCAATTTCAGAGCCGGCTCAACTCGACGCGACTCCATCATTCGCGCTACGATTGTGGTGATTTTCTTCAGTCTTTGGTAAAAATACGTGCTCTGATTCGACACCTTGGTCAGGTGAGCCGCGCTTTGCTGTCGCGCTGCAGTTTGTTTAAATCTTTGCCAACCATAATCACACACAGCTACGCAAAACGGAATGAAATAATCAATATGTGGAGTTATTTGGAGTAATCAGCTGGATGTGTAACATACTAATGGACTGGTTCTGATTTATGGAACTTGTTCAGCGAGGAAAACTATGTCTCCTTTTACTATTGCACATGTGAATGTACGAGTGTAATAATCGCACATGGTCAATTATTCGTAGTTCTTTCCTGCTTGTTAATTGTTATGTACGTTTACAGTTAAAGATACTTTAATTTTCGAAATAATCACTGTCATGTACTTAAGGTATTATAGACATTGCTAGTATAGGGCAATGTTAGATTTGCTAAGTTATCGAGGAAACTTGCTCCACCTATCTTTAGAGCATAAATCTAGGACCATAAAGTTTGTACCACGGATTTATAGCATCTGAGTGCAAGTCAATAAAGTAGTTCCTCCATTAACCCCTTCTTAACATATCTAATCTGAAACAATAGCAACTTCCAAAAATCATTGAATCTCTCAGACCGTTGTATAAACTTAGAGCATAGGATGCACTTGTAGTGACGTTAGTTGACTGTTTTTGTCCACATAGTAGTGTATCCTGCTATCACTATTGTAGCAGTTTTTGAGCCTCTACTTCTCATGAACAGTGACATGTATTTTCTCAACCCAACGAGTGCGTGCTCTAATTTCGAAGTATAACCTGCCAAAAACTATGTTCATCGATAGAGTCAGAACAGCGTTTTCTCTATTTTTCCGCTGATCTCCATCCCTTAGCTTTTTTAACGAATACCTTTCTGGGCACCCGATGTTTGTCCACTGTCTTGTTATATCATACACTTAGTACTATAGATTCTCTGTGTTTTCACACTTCATTGATCAAACCCAACCCTACAACCGATTCGTGCATTTGGACATGAACCGATATGTTTTTGATTCTGACGGTGTCCCAATCATATATCACATATATAGACGGGCCACCGATTAAAATTCTCCGAATTTGAGTTCACGAGACCAACAATTCCGAGGAAGATACTCATTTGCTAGATTCGTTGAAACTGGTCGAGCTGAGACGGAGCAATCTAGGTATTGGTGGCTGAATGACAATGTCTAAATTACTCGTGTTTGATAAAGTTTTGATTCAATTTCATGAGAATTAGGTAATAAAATATTAGGTGTAAGATAAAAGTTCACTGTTGTGTTTAAATTATGAATAATTTTGGAATAGCGTAGGCTGGTTTTTTCTCCTTTTTCCAATCAAATCATAAAATATGTACTTATCTCATTTAATCTGATTAAATGTGTTTAACTGATAACGTATAAATTTAGAGAGCCATATGAGCCATTAAGTTTTTTGTATTGTTATTGTTTGGAGTTTGCTTTACATTCTTTTAAAATTTATAACAATTAGTATTAAATAAAGCGCTTTTGACTTTGACTTGACTCAACCCTCCAGTAGTCCAACGCGTTTCAATGAGTAAATACGGGGAATCAAGAGCACGTTAGCCCTCTGAAAACAAAGTTCTGATTGACAGTTGCATGGGGCTTACTCTGCCGTGATCTTTTGTAATATCGGTTTTATTTGATTTCTTTGGTAGTGAATTGTTATTGTTCCTTTTTTATTGCTCCTTCTATGTCATTACAGTGTAAATGTTGAGTTACAACTTCAGAAAAACAAGATTTTTAAAAAGACTCGGACGAGCGTTACGCTAATAGTATGGAACCATTATTTATGTCACACGAAAAACACTCAAAACATCAATGCTCTCCCAAAAACAACGATAGTGTGAAAGGTATACTTCAATTTCAGGCGAGATTCTCAAAGAAAACGCGAATGCTTTCTAGAGGAAGATTATGGAAAAACAAAATTTTCATGCCGATAATGGGTGGCTGGAGAAATTCAAAAGACGTTTTGGAACTCGTTTCTACAGTTTGGTACTACTTACCACCCTATTGAAATTGGTTTTGTATGTTTGTCCCTCCGTCTATGTACCACAGTTTTTGTTCCGAAGTTCTAATAGCTACAGATATCAAACTTGATACGTAGATCAGAAATAATGATGGCTTGAAAGTTCGAATGTCAAAAAATTTTTCAAATGTTTTTAAGGTTTCCATGTTGGAATAGGACCCTTCAATATTTTTAACGGAACATGGTCGTGAGAAATTTCAAATGAACGGTTTGGATGAAAACTTTCCAAAATATGCCATCAAACAGCGTTACCGGGCTCGAAGAAAGTAGGTGTCTATGACCATGGTGATAATTTACTTTGAACTACAATGTACTCGTATTTTAGTGGCACGAATTGATGATAATTTACTTTTGAACTACAATGTATTTTAATTGCACGAATTTATGATAATCTACTTTTGAGCCACACTATATGACATGCCACTTGTCAAAAAAAGCGGCCAGAGTTCAGTTGTTCATTAGTCACGAAGTGTAAATTCATTCATATAAAATTCAGTTTCAATAAAATCAAATATTTCACACAAACATTTGGTCCATCGAGCTGGCTACATTGACAAATAATAACTTGTACTGGATTGTGAAATCACGCAAAGTTTTAATCCTATGAGGAGTTTTTGAAACAAATAAACATTTTGAGTTCGTGATTTAGGATTTCGTGTCGTTGAGTAGGAGCAACATGGCCGAGCAACATCAATTCATAATTAGCTGAGTGGAAATTATGTGCAAATACAATCAATAGTTTGTTGAGCATTTTGTGTAACGTTCAATTGTTTGAGTGCCGGTCATAACCGAAATTCATTTTTCTAACGTGTTGCTGGATTGCAGGTGCACACGAGCTAGTGACAAATAAGCTTATTGTCAAGACGCCTAAAGCAAACCATTAGTTAAACATATCCAACACAAGGTGATAGTGAATGTTCATTTGGACAGAATAAAAAACAGTATTACAAATGAACAAAAACATGGAGGTGTTAATGAAACAACGTTCGCAGCTTTAAGGAAAGATAGCATCAATTCATAATTTCACCATGAGCAGAAGTATGCAGATTCAAAAATGCGTGTTGAAAAACTGGAGAAAATATACGAACAGTTTGAAGATGTACAACAGCAAATAGAAAAAGTTTGTGAAACGGATGCAGATTTAAAATCAGCTGATGAATGAAGCAAACCAGTTTGAATAACACCGTAATTGAAGGTGCTCCAGGCCACTCGCCATAGGTTAATTCGGAGATAAGTGCTACAATTCAGGCGTTAGTGCAGCAACAGGCGACCGCAACATCTCTGCTAGAGACAATGTCTACAATGCTATCTGGTGTCACAAAATTATGGTCAGCTGAAACTTAGAGCGTTGGTCATTCTGATATAAAGCTGCTCCCAATGCAGATTCTTGATTTCGATGGAAACATAAGAGAATGGGTAAGATTTAGAGACCCGTTCAAGTCTCTTGATGGTAAATCTAGTTTATCAAATGAAGAGAAGCTTGAGTATCTATAAACAAATACTCAAAGGAGAGGCTTTGTCAACTATCAAGCATCTAATACCTACGAATGACAATTATGAAATTGCTTGGAGCCTTATCAGGAGAAGAAATTAAGGAGACATATTTAGAGTTGCTATGTAGTCAACCATGAATTAAAAATAATTTATTGACAGATGTGAAAAGATTTTAACGACAACATATATGAATATTACAATGGGCTTAAAGTGTTAGATGAGTCGGTTGAATCATGGGATTTTGTTTTATTGTTTTTTATGGGCAAAAAACTCGACCAAGATAATCTTTGGTACCAAAGTATAAATGAAGACAAATCACCATCAGTTGAAGATTTTTTGAAGTTTTTGGAACGGCGAGTTATTGAACTTGAAAGCATAAATAAAAACAATCATACGCCACAATTTCATTGGCAATGGTATGTATTGGCAGCAACTATTCAGAATTGCCCTGTATATAACGAGAATCATCTTTTATTCAGTTACCAACAATTCAAGACGATGACTGTGGATAAACGAAGAGAAATCGTGCGTAACAATAAGCATTATTTTAACTGCCTTAGACATGGATATTTTTCAACTGAATGTAAGATCAGATCATGCAAGACTTGTGGACAAACGTACAACACACTACTGCACTTAGATGATACAATGTTAACACAAAATTATGATCAAGATGCAAATAGAGGAGATGAATCGGCAGTCATCATTCATTCCAGTCAAGACATAAACCATCAAACAAGAATTTTGCCTACAGCAATTAAAATGATCGTTGATAAAACTAGCAGCTTACAGCCATGTAGGGCACTTATAGATTCCGGGGCGCAGTTGACTCTCATCACAGAAGCCTGTGCCCAGAGGTTGGGTGTATCTCGGTCTAAAAACAAAATCTTGCTGCAAGGTGTTGAAGGCGACAGACCTACCGCTACAAGGGGAAAGATTGTATTGCAGATTTCTGCCAACAATCAAAGTCCAATCATCGTACGACCTCACTGGCTGTCAAATCGTACACAATTCTTACCACCACGAACAACTACCAGTGACAAACTCAAATATTTTGAAACGTTGCAACTTGCCGATGTGGAGTATAACAAAAGAAATCATTTTGATGTTATTTTGGGTGCAGATGTTTTTAGGCACTATATACTACAAGGAAAAATAGTTCACCCCTCAGGCTCCCCATAAGCTTTTGAAACAATATTCGGATGGGCGATTATAGGAAACGTCGAGACTCAGTCAGCTCGGTCAACATTCATGGCGCATATATGAGCAATTACAACGTATTTGGAAATGCGAAGAGTGTCTGCATCCAACTAATCATCTAAGTCCAGACGAGGAAAAAACTGAGGAACATTTCAAGAAGAACACTCAACGACTGTCTGACGGCAGGTGCATGGTTAAACAACCATTCAAACATGATATGGTGGAACTTGCCGAATCAAAATCAGCAGCTTTGAAATGGCTTGTGTCAATGGAAAACAAATTTACACAAAATATCAAACTCAAAGTTGAATTCAGCAAATTTATGGACGAATATAAGGCACTATATCACATGGAAATTAATTCTAA
This sequence comes from Odontomyia ornata, assembly GCA_963969285.1. Taxonomy (NCBI): domain Eukaryota; kingdom Metazoa; phylum Arthropoda; class Insecta; order Diptera; family Stratiomyidae; genus Odontomyia; species Odontomyia ornata. The sequence goes on from OZ017741.1 coordinate 195,000,018, forward strand.
TTCAACAAATCAGAGATACTTCATGCCGCATCATGCAGTGTTCAAGCATCAAGCACAACAACAATATTGCGCGTAGTTTTTGATGCATCGTGCAGAACGTCAAACGGTTATTCATTAAATGATCATCTCTTAGTTGGGCCAATAGTGCAAAATTAACTTTTCACTATTTTGCTCAAATTCAGAAAGTATGAAATAGGCTTTACCGCCGATGTGGGAAAGATGTACCGGCAGGTACTGATACATCCAGATGATAGAACATAGCAAAGCATTTTATGGCGTTCAAATTCAAATGAACAACCTGAAACTTACGAACTTGCCACTGTCACCTACAGAACTGCTTCGGCACCTTTTCTAGCAACTCGGAACATTGCAGCAAGTAGCTTTTGACAACGCAGTGGAAATTTCGATTGAGGCACAGGAAATTATTAACAATGTTTTATGTCGATGACTACATGTCTTGTGCACCAGACATCAAATCTTCTAGCTCGCTTCAAGTCAGTATCTGCTCAATCATGTCCAGGGCTGGCTTTAATCTTCGCAAGTGGTCATCTAACTCATAGTTTTTTTTTGGAAAACATTAAACTTGACCAAAAGACAGTTTCATCTGAGATAGTTATCAACGAATCCGAGACGGTTAAGACACTGGGGCTGATCTGGAATGTGAAATTAGATGCATTTCAATATAGTGTGTGTTTTGATTCAACTCCGAGCTCATTAACAAAGCGGCAAGCGTTGTCCGGTATTTGAAGAATATACGATCCTATTGGCTGGCTCTCACCCGTGGTGATTTCCTTAAAAATATTTATGCAGCGGCTGTGGTTCAAGGGTATATACTGGGACGAAGATTTTCCCATTGATCTGAGAAATGAATGGTTGAGGTTGCAAGTGAATAAAAGGGATATCAAATCACTGAAGATTTCAAGGTGGTATCAATTCAACGTTGGAGGTCAGGTTGAACTGCACGGATATTGAGATGCATCCGAGTTGGCCTACGCAGCTGCTATTTAAAATCCAACGGAGGTATTTCAACAACGCTTTTAACTTGAAAGACCAGGGTAGCTCCAACCAAGCAAATTACGCTACCTCAGCTAGAACTTTGTGCAGCTCAACTCATGTTAAAACTCATATGCACAGTAAAGGATGCCCTGCAATACGAAGATGTGCCAACATATGGATGGACTGACCCCACCGTGGTTTTGTCATGGATCAGTGATCATCCAAAGTAATAGTAATGCATTGAACCTACATTTGAAGAATCCTTTATCATTCTAGTTATAGCTGATGCACCGTCAGTACAAACAGAAAGACAATTTTCCAAGATAATGCATTTGGTTTCGAAGTACTGGATATAGAATCATACACGTCTGCTCCTGTTGATGTTGTGAATAATTCAGAGCACGCGAGAAATAGTTCACTTATTGAGTCATCATTAACAAATCTGATGAAACTTAGTAGTTGACATTTCTTACTTATATGATTTGACTCATTTAGCTACAGTGAAAATACTCTACCATCATTTGGCATTTCAGTTACGTTGGATTAGATACGTGGAAATATGTCATCATTTCGCAATGATGTTGCATTGTTTGGCAGTGGAACCAAAGATATTTGTTTCTCTGAATTCTCTTTGCATGCCGGCTTATTTAGGCTGTTCCAGAATTTTACAGCTGGCCAGTTGTGTTTTTTCGCTAATAGTGACTCTGCGTTCCATATTTTTGGCTCATTTTTGTTCTGATAACAAAAAACTGCTAGAATAAGTCTTATCTTTCCCAAATATAATGTTAGGTTTAATATTCAAGTGCCTTTTTAATTTACTGGAGACCATGGATTCAGTGTTAAGTTTTTCTGCATGTACAACAGACTGTGGCACAAGGATATTTTCAGGACCAGTGAATGTTAATCCAAAGTTTAAATCACTATCCCGATACTTACGGACTGCATTAGTAGGAGTAGGTTGTATGTTTTCCTTCCTGGTACAAGCAGAGCTTTCCTCATTTTTATTTGGCCTTAACGATCCTACCACTGTTTAATCTCCCATTTTTCTCATCTTAGCTATAAATTTATCCATATTTAAAAAGAAAAAAATTAAAAAAGCCCTACACTTGCCCCTCTAAATTAACGAAAAATTTTGAAAAACAAAAATAGTTTGTTCTACAAACGGTTGACTAACTAGCCTAGTAACAATTATGAACTGACAGTAGTGAAGCTCCTAGTGTTACCCAATCAGCTTTCAACTGCAGTACTGTACGCGTACGCGCCTTGATCAAAACGTGCAGTGTGCCCCGGAAAAATGTGATGCATGATGCCACAAAAGAAAAACAAATTGAAAAAAACTTTCCGAAAAAAGCGAAAACCGATCTAAAAATGCCCTACAAAGGATGAAATATATTTCGATGGAAGTGGTACCATATCCGGAAGTTGAAAGTTTTTATGTTGAACCGGAGAATTTATTTGGCATCGTTTCCATAAAATTTATTTCATCCTTTTAAGGGATTTTTGAAGTCGGTTTTTTTAGGGTTTTGTAAAATAATTTTACAAAACTCTACTAGTTTCGCGACCAGTCTGTCCGTCTGTCCGTCTGTCCGTCCGTCCGTCCGTCCGTCCGTCCGTGTGTCACAGCAGTTTTTCTCGGAAACTACTTAAGCTAGAAACATCAAATTTTGTGTGTAGGTGTAAAGTGGTGATCTCTTCAAAGTTCAACTACAAAAAAATTTTATAAGGTATTTAAGGGGGGTCTCCCCATATAGGAGAGTGACCCCCCGAAAAAAAAATTTCATTGAAGGTAGCCGATATGGGTATCAAATGAAAGGTCTTGATGAGAACTTTTCAAAACTGGTCTTAGTTTGGCAAAATCTGCTTCAAGGGGCGCACAGGGAGGGGAAATACACGAAAAATTTGTGTCCCCCCCCCCCTCGCGATTGGACACCTGTGATCCGAAAAATCTGAAAAAAATCAGGGATGTAGGCCTTGGTGCGTACAACAACAACAAATACGTGAGAAGTCGCAATTCACTCAACTTTGTTAGTAATAGTATGATTTATCGATTTTATATTTTCTTGAATAAAATCTTAACGGTACCCTTAAATTCAATGAAATTCAGTATGTAGATGTTTATTTATAAGATTGATCTATCCTGAAAGTTTCATAAAGATTGAATCATATTTAGCGAAGTTATAGCGGTTTGAATTTTCCTGTATTACTATGGAACAATATGCGCTGCATGTATTACTATGGCAACATATGGCTATGGAACAACATGCACTTTTTACCGACTCAGACACTACAGTTTTGCTAGGATTTGCATGAAAATTTCAGGAATGATAGGTGTCATGTATATCTTTGAGAATCGGTTCAGCTAGTAGTATCAGTAATCGTAAAACAAGATAGTGGCTGTTTTAAATGCGAAGATTGAATAATTTGGAGTTATTTTTTCCCAACTTCAACGTTTAAGGTGCATGCTTTGAACACTTGATTTAATTTAATGAATGATTGAAGATGAGTACCTACAATTAACGCTCATAAGTGAAACAAGTCAAGGAGGTGGGAGAGAGCTCCTAGCAAAAGGGTTTTGTAACCATTCTAGGATTCGAAAAAATTGGCCATGAATCGATGATTTCAGCACAGGAGAGTGGCTCCTGAAAAAAAATTCATCAAACGTAGCCGGTATGAGTATGAAATGAAAGTTTTCATGGGAGCTTTTCAAAACAGTTGTTAAACTGTCCGTTTTTGCATTAGTGGGGGCACAGGGGGGAAATACATGAAAAATGTGTTTCCTCCGTCGCGGATGGACATCTGAAATAATTATCAAGGGAGATATTTATGAGTATAACAATACCAAAAACCTCAAAAGTCGAAATTCATTGAACTTTGTTAAAAATAGTATGATCTTCGCATTTCATATTTTCTCCAATAAAATCGTCTTTGACATGTTTCTTGATTTGATTCGATCTGGTGACTGCATTTTGTAAATTGAATACAAAACCCTTCTGACATGAGCGTAGGTCTGTTTATCCAACTTGTTTTATGTAATTTTTTTTATTTCACACATTTTGGTGGATGTCATATTTTGAAAACAACCTATTCTTTTTGGAAAATATTTTATTTAATCAGATCTTATATTGGTTTAGGAACGTAGATGATATTTTTTGCATATGGACGGGCTCAGAACGACAATGTCAGTTTTCCTGAATAGTATTCTAAATAACGTAGAAGTTAATATTAAATTCACGGTAGAAATTGGAGATAGTGAAATTGATTTCTTAGATCTTTCTTTGAAAAAACTAAATAGTAAATTAAGTTTCGATATCCATATAAATGCTGCTTTTTTGACGCGATTATTCCTTACTCTTACGATCATCCATGGAATATAAAAATGTCATCTTTTCACTCAATGTACACCAAATGATATCGATTCCCTTATTAAACGAACCATTTGAACCATTTGAGAAAGAATGAAAAAACCTTTTAAGCATAGTTCAAAATAATAGATACAATAAACGCCACATTTATAGCGTTTTACGTATAAAAGTTCAGAATCAGACGCGAAAAATGTTATACTCGTATGCTGGTGACGATATCAATCTTCAACCTAAATTATGGAAAAAATTCCATTTGTTAGAAATACGGATCAAGAAATTAAATCGACTTGATTTAGTAAAGATGCTAATCCTGCGTTTTTCAATAAAGATTCTCAAAATAAACTAATTTTCAATAATTAAAATAAAACCAAAAGTGGAAGTAGGTGATAAATGTGGCGCATATGAGATCCAATGTAATGATTGCTTGGTGATTTACATTGGGAAAACAAAACGTAGCTTAAAGAAGCTCGAAATATGATGCCACAATCTGCCTTATCAAAACATAAAATTGGACTTGATAACGTTCAATTATTGCAGAACATTGAGGGAGGCGCAATCTTAAATAAAACTGAAACTCTTGAAATTAATAAAACTAAAAACTTATGTTTAAATATAATTAACGATCAACTAGATTTTGTTTACAACAGTCCGTTGTTAAAAGCACATAATTTTTGTTAAAGGTATAGTTAACAGTTAGTAATGAATTATTGGATGTGATTTGCAACATCCCGTTAACGATAGCGCAACACTTCATTTAACTGGGGATGCCGCTCTTATATATGCTTCCACAACGCGCCATCTTTTACCCTCCAGTTGGCATATAATTATCCATTGTCGTGAACTCTAGCTTTTACCCAGTCGTACCAGACATCTGCGGCCATCAATGAATCACCTCGTAATCAAACTGTTGCAGACAAACAGCCAATTGAGCTGTCTTTCCTGTTGGATCTTTTAAGTTGTTGAGCGAGACCAGAGAGTGATGGCCCATAATCACCCGGAAATCAGAGCCCTCAATATACGGCCGACGTTTCTCCACTGCCCAAAGAAATGCCAAACATTTGTTTTTGGTTGAAGAATATCTACGTTCTACCTTAGTCAGTGCGCGACTAAAATAACAGATGAACTTCTCCCCCTCTGGAAACGTCTGGCTCAACACCACTCCAAGTCCCACATCTGAGGCGTCCGTCTGCGCGTTTAACAAGAGATTAAAATCTGGGCAAAGCAAAATCGGAGCTGACGCCAACTTCACTTTGCAGCGCTCAAAGGCTAACTTGCATTGTGTCGTCCAGTCAAATTTACGATTTTTCTTTAACAGGTCTGTAAATGGGGCTACCAAAGATACATGGTCCGGTATAAACCACTAATACAACGACACTATCACAAATAATTTACCGAACGTGGCTGGGGTATATTTATCATACACTCTACCTTTTCAGAATCCACATTTAAGCCGTTCTTGTCGACAACATAGCCAAGGTAATTTAGTTGTGATAGATAAAAGTGACATTTTCCTTTAGGCATCTGAACACTTAGACTAGGATCTCTAGATATTGTCTAAATGTTGCATTCACTATGATAATGTCGCCCTGGTAGGTAAAAACGAAGGGCTCCATCTCCGGGTGCAACACCCTGTTGATCAGCTGTTACCAGGTAACAGGTGCGTTTGATAAACCAAACGGCATTCTCCTGAATTGAAACAAATCCCAGGGATAGTGAAAGCCGTATACTGGCCGAGACTCCGCTACCACTGGCATCTGCCAATGATCCGACTTAATGTGCAACGTAGACAAGTATTTCGCGTCTCGTAGCTTATCTAGAGTAGCTGTAATATACGGAAGGGGATAGGCATCCCAGGTGGTTACATTGTTAACCGGTACGAGCCATCTTTTTTTTTTACCAAGAGAATAGGAGAGGACCATACGCGTGACTACCCCCTGTGTCAACATTTCGTCCAACTTCGCACTGATGAGCTTCTGTAAGCAGGAGAAACTGGATAATACCTACGCCTGATGGGGGCTGAATCCATCTTGATGACGTGCTTTACTAGACTGGTACAACCCAACCCATCTCCCATACTCTGAAACTCTTTCTCCACCAACTGGTCCAATTGTTCCTCTTCGGATCTGGTTAAAACTAATCTGCTTTGCAGATGACCTCCCACTGGCAATACCTCGTCAAACACGAAGTCCCATCGGTTCTCTCGCATATTCAACATCACTCCGAACAGTCTCAAAAAGTCAACCCCCAAGGTCAATTTATGGGCCAGAGCCGCCTTGTTCTGCCCTTCAACCGATATTCTACCCACGCCTGCTCCTCTACTTGGCACTGCCCATTATTGGCCAAACGAACGGCTTGCTGCCCTGCAGTGACATACTCGACTCCCAGCTCCTGCATTTTCACCAGGCCCTTGAAACGTCTGCCCAGCACCCAAACTTTTAAGTGTGGCCACTAATCCGCGTAGTTTGGTGTAAACGAATAGCTTACTCTACCCGCGGCTCCCTGCCCTTCTGTGTACTCAGTGCTCATTGCGCCACCTAATGAACACGATGGCACTGCTATCTCCTTTCTCTTTGTGTTTGTTCCTCTCTCTTGTTACCGACTGGGTTCATTTGCTCCTGGCGAATAAGTGGGACAAACGGCTCTCGCAACCCCAAGTCTTCCACTTCCAAAGCAACGTCTCGGTTGTTGACATTTACTCGGACGAGTCGGAGGAGCAAAGCAAGGTTACAAGATTGAAGGGTCAACTTTTGCTGACGATGGGGGAGTTGCTGATAAAGGCGGAAAGCAAGGAAAGTGATTCGAAAGAGCTGGACTTAGCGAGAGTTGGGCCCCGTTATCGTCGCAACAGGTTAAATTTTTCTCAAGAAAGTTACCTAAAAGGATCCTTCTTAACTGTGTCACTCGTTGACGTTTATTCGATACCCTTCACCTTCGTTTTCAGTAAGCTATTGCACATAAAGCTTCATAAAAATGATGTCCTATAGTCAAACAGAAACAACCATGCATTTAAATGTTCATCTCTAAAGTTATGATCAGTTACAGAAGGAAAATTATCGTCATTTTAGATTTCTGGGCATAATATTTATATTATCTACAATAGAAAGTAAAGAATAAATTGTCACAAGGCGATTAGCTCTATAATTTACAGTCATTCAATCTTTATTATTTATTGGGGGAATTTCGCAACTCCTACGTAAAACATCTTCATGTAAGGATGTGCGAAGGATCTTTTAATAATTTTATCAGTAAGCAAAGGACGAATGTGGAAGATAAAAGCGATTATGAAATTGCATTCAATTATATACAACATCCTGCCCCGAATCACCTTGTATTGTAGCATATATGCTGCATTTAGCATTGATTTATTGATTATTTCAGGTAGAAATGATTAACTAAAATGCACCGTTTAAAGAGGAAATTAAGGATACTGATTATTTTCGTCATACATAATCAAACAATTCGGTATCTTTATTAAATCTTTGAAGAGCGCCAAAATAGTTGGCATATTTCGTACGAAATATCATTAAAATTCAATTTCTCGACATCATAGTAACATATTGAACTGTTAATATCTACAGAGTCCTTGAAAGGATCACAATTCTGTGCCGAAACATTTTAGTGCAATATGTTGTCCTTTATTTGGCATCCTTACAATCAAAATCCTTACCTAAAAAAAAGTAAGACGTATCATTTGTCGAAAACAGGACGGTTCTATCCATCTTCGTTTAAAAGTTATGCGTGAACATACACGTGCATATACGCGACAAACTAATAACCTTCTTTGCTTTGGAAGTCGATTAAAAACACTGGTTAATACGTTAATCGCATCGCGTTTTGGAAAATGAGTAGATTTGTATTTCTCTTATACATCGGGTGTTTCCGTACTTTATATGGCATTTTGCTGATGAAACTAACGTGATCAAATTGTGCCGCACAAACTTTGAAGGAAACATCCAGTTCTTAATTCAAGAGGCTATTACTTTGCAATCACTTACCAAGCTTGTAGCTATTTGAGTTACGAGAAAAATTGCTATGGCAAACGGACAGGTCGTGATTTCAATAGAATTTTATGGTATAGTACAAAACCCTAAAAAGAAGTTGACCAGCATTTAGGCGGAGAATATACACTCTTTGTCTCCTAGATTTGTTTCTTCATAGTTACTATGTCCCACTACTTTAGAAATTGTGTTCTTTTGATAAAGCTTCACACTAGACGAAAATCTGTCATCACAATTCGATTAGCGTGAATCCTCCTGACAATCATCTACCACATAATGCTCCTTCACTAAATCATCTCGTGTTAATTAAATAAACTGTCTGCGAAAGGAAAGGAAATTCGATAGCAAGGCCCAGACTTGAGCAAAAATTTACAAAGACTGGTCACTCATGTATCTAATTGATACATCACCTTTAACATCACTTCAAATGCCATGCCTAATAAATTGAGTGCTCGAGGAAAGAAAAGCGAAACTTCACGGGCAAGCCTTGGAACGTAACAAACTCCACTAACGAATCACTGGCTCCGCTCAACAAAAGTGAAATGAATCTGAATTATTCGGAATAAATATCATTAAGGGGAGTTTGGAAACATGAATTGATTAATTTTTTCCACGCAACTAGCAATGATTCGCAAATAACTCAGTGTCGTCGCTGTTGAATGTAACCAGCCAAATAACCACTCGTTATTCATTTCTTTGATGGACGCTTTTTTGACTAATTGATCGATTTCACCAAAATCAATTTCGATTTCAGCTGAGTTCCTTCCGGCCAGATTCAATTTGATTTGATGCGCCGTGCTATGAATTTTTGGACGCAAATTCAAAATTAAATCATTCTACGGTAGATGTTTTGAATATCAATCAATAAAAGAAAAGCCATTGTTGACACCAAAAGTAATTTTGCCAATTTAATGGCTAAGTGCACCCAACATTTGTACGGCAGAAGGTTTTCCCAGCAATGAAAGCGAAGGAAATTGCAAATTCGATCATATCTTTGGTGAATTAAATCATGGAAAACATACAAGATGTAATTTTTGTTTAATTTGAATGATTCATAATGAAGATAATTTTGTATTATCCCTTTCGGATTAATACATTGGTTTATTCTACAAAATCACTGTCAAATTGAACAGACAGCCTAGGATCATACTGTACAGTAGACTGTCATTCAGTGAAATTTCTTGGCAAAGTATCTGAATGAGTATCTGATGCTGAATCGTTACATTTCTATTACAGACACTAGAAAACTCATGTGTTGGCGTTTTATTTTGTAGCATTGGTTGCACATGAATTAAAGCTTTGTCACGCATGAAAATCGAGCATGTGGCAGTTTAAAATATTTTTAAGTGTCTCTTTTGCATTTGTTATTTGTCAATATCGAGATGGTTGGCAGGTTGTTTTGGCAAATTATAAAAGCGATAAGTATTCAAGTTGGAATTTGCCGCCTCATGTTGAATGCTAAATACATATTTTGTCTGGGTTATACTATCATTTGAATATTGCCATACGGGATGGGATGCCTTATGGAGAAAGAGGAAAAACGAAGAGAATATTTTAAAAAATAATTTTATATTTTGCTTCAGTTTATTGGACGGTGTGAAATATTTTTTAAAATTTTTAGTTTCAGTCTGAAATTTTAAGTTTTAGTTATTTAAAAGATGCTTTGATTTAGTTTTTTGAATATGATGGTCATTGATTCTAATCACTATCAATTCATGAAGTCAAAGAGGATTTTTTTACTAGTTTTAATTTTCTTTCAAGGATAAAGCTAACGGACTCAATTATATTCTTGACTACATGCTACATTTCCACTCTTCCTTCAATGCGAATAAAAATTTCTGATCTTGATTAAATCGGGATTCTCTTATGCAAAATATGGACTCTTGAAAAAACAGTTTCGTATTCTTGCTTTGGAAGCTATGCTAAGTTTTAGCCGTTTAAAGCAAGTACTTCGTTTAAGGCTGTTTAAAGCAACAAATTTTCATTATTATCTAGACCTGGTATGGTCGCTAATGTATTACAAAATCTTGTTTGTTTTAAGGTAAATTTATCGAAAGAAATTTACTTATCGCGAAGAGAACTTTCAAAATATTTGTATAGGTATCATCATCATCATCATCAGCATTATCATTACCAGTTTACTTAATCATTCTTAGATAGTGCAGCCTTCTCTTATGTATGTATGTATTTTTAATTTGTGCCCATTGTTGTCTATTCCTCGCAGTCTGAAACCATGATGTGCCTGCTTGCTTCTTAGTGTTGTAATGCCATCTTTGCACTGTACGTTTCTTTGGTCCCTTGTTACCTCTTGGATACCACTGTGTTGCTCTTGTGGACCATTTGTTGTGCGTCCTTCTTGTCAGATATCCTGCCCATTGCCATTTCAATGCCTTAATTTTGTGTACGACATCTGTGGCATTCGTTTTGCTCCTCATACATTCATTTGTCTTCCTGTCTCTTCTGGTTATATCTAGTATATACCTCTGAATTCCTCTTTGTGTGGTTTGGAGTTTCGTTATAGTGGCTGTTGTTAGCCCTCAGCTTTTTAAGCCGTAAGTCATGTCCGGTAGTATGCATTGATCCAAGACTTTTGTTTTGAGGTAAGTCGGCATTCTTTTAGACTTGAAGATTTTAATGTTTTTGGCAAATGATGTCCAAGCTAATTTGATTGTCCGGTCTATTTCTGGAAGGAGTACTCGTGGTTTATGTGTCAATTGCCCTAAGTATATATATTTATCCACTTCTTTAAGGATACTGTCGTCCACTGTAATGGTTTTCTCTTCCACCCATTCGTTGCTCATAAATTTCGGTTTGCTTATGTTCAATCTTAAGCCACCCCTATTACTGTCGATCATCAATTAAATTTTGGAGCTCGTTAATGCTCTTGGCGATTAATATAATATCGTTTGTGAACCTGAGGTGGTTTGGGTGCTCAGCAGCAATTTCTATTCCCCATTCTTGCCAGTCTGGGGTTCGGGAGATTCCTTCCAGTGTTGCTATCAATAGCCTCGGCGATATTGCATCACTTTATCTTACTTCTCTACTTGTTGGAAACTCTGAGGTGTTGTATATTTTATTTTAGCCTTAGCTTCCTTATATGTATTGGACAGAGTTTCTATGCATGACTTACTTACTCCTTGCTCATCCAGGGCTTTCATTACCGCTTCTGGGTATATCGAGTTGAAAGTTTTTCAAAGTCAACAAAGGCTAATGCTAGTGGTATTTGATACTCATTTATTCGGCTTATAAGGGTATGCATGTGATCTATGGTGCTGAATACTGCTATGAGCTCTGCTTGCTCTTCTGGCTGCTCTGCTTTCAGTCTTTCTGGATCTTATTACTTATGATTCTTGTGAATAGCTTATAGACTACAGGTAGCAAACTAATGGGCCTGTAGTTCCTGGTGCTTTCTTTGCAACCTTTTTTATTTGTCAGGATTATGTCAGCACTGGATCGGGTATGTGCCTGGTTCTAATGCAGTTGGTGTTTATATTGGCCAACAATTGCCATGCTTTGATGCCTGCATATTTAAGCATTTCGGCTGTTATTCCATCGTTTTCAGCTGCTTTGCCGTTCTCCGTGCCCTTCAGGGCATCCTCCATTTATTTTACAATCACAGTAGATTCCTCCTCTACTCGTATCTTATCTTCTACTAGGGCTGTTCGGGCTCTGTACAAGTTTCTGTAGAATTCAGTTATTAGTTCCATTATCTTGTCTTTATCTGTGATTTCAACATCGCTTTCTTTTAGTGCGATCGTCTGCTTTTCGCCGATTATTAATGCCCATTTGACCATTTTGAAGCTGCTCACAGTCTTCATGGTAGTTTCGATCAATTTCTCGTTGTATTTTTTGATGTAATCTGCCTTTTTCTTTTAAATTTCTTCGCAAAGTTCTAAATACTCGATGTGCTGTACGTTGCCTTCTCTTTTCATGTTTCTTCTATGCTCGATTGGTGACTTGGTTTTCATAGAACGCTTTTTGTGCTGTTTGCACTCTTGCGGCCCACCTGACTCCTAACACATTCCAGAATAACTTTTCTAATTTCACTGTTATCATTAAGGGTTTTTAGCTCCGCAGGGGGAATTCTGGCCGACAGGAATACTCTTGGAGGTCAGCATTCTTTGGGGAGTGCCACCTCCACATATCAGAGTAAATTCCCGCAGGTGAAATGCCAGTCAACAGGAATACTCTTGGAAGCTATCATTCTTTAGGGAGCGTCTAGCTCTCGGGTCCGTGGGGTAGACGCTCCCTAAAGAATTATAGCTTCCATAGGGGGGCGTCGTGAGGTTCCCTCCTGGGATGGCAAGTAACGACCACACTTTTGATAACGAACTTGCGGATATTATGGTTTGGATCTAGTTCGTTTATACTGTAGCGCCGAAGTGACACTCGTGCGTGAATGGCTCCCATTTAACTATCATACCGTTTCCGTCTCGCTTAAACTTTGGCAGGCTTCGTAGTAGGTTCGAAGTTTGCCCCATTGGGTTCGTAGTGTAGGTTCGGTTAAGATGGACTCCCGATTAGCGCTGGTCTGGCTCTGAGCACTTGTCCCCTTAAGAACTTGTGCCAACCCTCGCTTGGCCTCCCTGCTGTGCAAAGATAATAATGGGACCAAAAATGTGATCACACACGAACGGGGATAGTGGCTCTAAGGGGGGTCCAATAAAACTGGAGCAATTAAAAACCCTAGAAAAAGCTAAAAAAAAATCAAACAAGTTGGGTAAATAGACCTACGCTCATGTCAGAAGGGTTTTGTATTCAATTTTCAAAATGCAGTCACCAGATTGAATAAAGTCAAGAAGCATGTCAATGACGATTTTATTGGAGAAACTATGAAATTCGAAGACCATACTATTATTAACAAAGTTAAAAGAATTTCGGCTTCTGAGGTTTTTGTTATTGTTCTACTCATAAATATCTCCCTTGATAATTATTTCAGATGTCCATTCGCGAGGGAGGAAACACATTTTTCATGTATTTCCCCCCTGTGCCCCCACTGAAGCAAAAACTGACAGTTTAAGAACTGTTTTGAAAAGCTCCCATGAAAGCTATCATTTCATACTCATATCGGCTACGCTTGATGATTTTTTTTCAGGGGCCACTCTCCTGTACTGTTATCATCGATTAACAGCCAATTTTTTCGAATCCTAGAGTTGTTACAAAGCCCTTTTGTTAGAAGCTCCCTCCCGCCTCCTTGACTTGTTTCACTTATGAGTATTAATTGTAGGTACTCAGCTTCAGTCATTCATTAAATTGAATCAAGTGTTCAAAGCATGCACCTTAAACGTTGAAGTTGGGAAAAAATAACTCAAAGTTATTCAATCTTCACATTTAAAACAGCCACTATTTTGTTTTACGATTACTGATACCTCTAGCTGAACTGATTCTCAAAGTCATTCATGACACCTATCATTCCTGAAAGTTTCATGCAAATCCTAGCAAAACTGTAGTGTCTGAGTCGGTAAAAAGCGCATGTTGTTCCATAGCCATATGTTGCCATAGTAATACATGCAGCGCATATTGTTCCATAGTAATACAGGAAAATTCAAACCGCTATAACTTCGCTAAATATGATGCAATCTTTATGAAACATGCAGGTTTAATCAATCTTATAGATAGACATCTGTGTACTGAATTTCATTGAATTTAAGGGTACCGTTAAGATTTTATTCAAGAAAACATAAAATCGATAAATCATACTATTACTAACAAAGTTGAGTGAATTGCGACTTCTCACGTATTTGTTGTTGTTGTACTCATCAAGGCCTACATTCTTGATTTTTTTCAGATTTTTCGGATCACAGGTGTCCAATCACGAGGGGGGCGGGGACACAAATTTTTCGTGTATTTCCCTTCCCTGTGCGTCCCTCGAAGCAAACTTTGCCAAACTAAGACCTGTTTTGAAAAGTTCTCAGCAAGACCTTTCATTTGATACCCATATCGGCTACCTTCAATGAAATTTTTTTTCGGGGGGTCACTCCCCTACATGGGGAGACCCCCCTTAAATACCTTATAAAATTTTTTAGTAGTTGAGCTTTGAAAAGATCACCACTTTACACCTATATACAAAATTTGATGCTTCTAGCTTAAGTAGTTTCCGAGAAAAACTGCTGTGACACACGGACGGACGGACGGACGGACGGACGGACGGACGGACAGAAGGACAGACGGACAGACAGGACGCAATTTTAGAAGGGTTTTGTAAAATTATTTAACAAAACCCTAAAAAAAGGAAGCAAAAATAATAATAATGACGACGCAACCAGCGGCTGCAGTCACGATGTTCACAGCGAATCGGTAGCAGTACTTACGATGATGAAAATGACGACGAATACAATTACAGTGAAATCTTGTCCAGATTGAAGAGCGGTAAATTTTGCAGGACGCGCCAGATATTCGAGCGGTGGAGGAAAATACAAAAAAAAAATCATAGATCCGATGATTACTGCTGCGATCGTTACTGAAGCAACCAAAGCAAAGGTGGTATATCTCAAAACAATAAGAAGTTTGCAACTGAATGACAAATTGAAGAAAAAAATAGCCCCGTATGGCGAAGAAAAAAGTTCTGCATCATCACAATAACGCACCATCACACACGTCCTTGGAAGCAGTGGCCAAATTGGACCAATTACGATTCGAATTAGTTGTTCACCCACCGAATCCTCCAGACTTGCCCCCAGTTCAGTTTCCAAACCTCAAACGGTACCTCCAGGGAATGAGATTCAGATTGAATGTGGAAGACATTGAGAATACCAAGCAGTATTTTGAAGGTTTGGACGTTTTGTACAATAGAAAGGGCATCGAAATGCTGGAAAATCGCTTTATCAAGTGTTTCGTCTTCGAAGGCAACTATGATAAGGAATAAATATAAAGTTGCCCAAAAAGTATGTGGAAAATTGAAGAAAAGAGTACTGGTTGGAAAATGTCGATAAATCTAATCAAGAAATTTACGCGAAAGAATAAGCTAATGCATTACCAAAACTTGAGAATTTTATTTGTATGGTTGAAACTGATGATTGATGATGATAAATGATTACTAATTAAGAAGAAAAGAGTTCAATGGATGATGACCTTGTTTTATCATTCATTTGTTTAGATTAGAACACTGAAAGTGGCAAACATATTAAAAATGTTTTCCTTCCTTATCATTAGTGTTACCGCCTGAAAAAGGTTATTTTGGAAATTTTTTAAAATAAATTTCCTGCACATAGAATGTTTTAATAGTTAATAAATTTTTTTTTAAATGTATAATAAATACACGCTGAAATTTTTGGACCAAAAGATTGAAAATTCAGCGAGTTATTTGTAATCTTCCAAGGTTGCACAAAAACTCCCCCACTGCTGGAGGGATACCGAACTTTACAGTTCTTTAAAACAAAAACTAAGAAGTTAATTAAATGAGAAGGAATTATCCGTATTTTGACACGGGATTGAAAAAAATTATATTTTACCAAATTATGGCGTTTCCTAAAAAAAGTTTCAAATTTCGCGCAAAAATTTGATGGTTTTTGGCCTGCAAAGTTATATTTTTAGATCGAAAATCTGTTAGTTCATGATATGGAGAAATATACATAAAAGAAGATCATTGCGTGATAACAGAAGACCTATATTGCAGTAGAAAAGCTGCGTTCATCGAATATTTTGCACAATTTTCCTCTACCGCTACCGAGTCATCCTCATGTCATAAGGTAAGTAATGCACTAACACTTGGTTTTCATCCCAAACTACCGACTATTGAAACGTCGAAGTTTACTGGTCAGTATGCAGACTGAACTAATTTCAATGGCAGGATCGTGTCACTAGTGATAAAAAATACCACCAGTACTGAAACGATCGTTTATTAGTAAACAATCGACTCAGTACTCTTCACTCGATCAAGCCAGCATTTTTGAAAATATCAGCTGAGTTGAAGCGGGTACTTAACGCAATTGTTAACGCTTCAGTTATTCTGAAAAGACCTACCACTGACTGGAATTACTGGCTTGTGTATTTTACAGTTCAACGCTTGGACTCATAAACACGTCGAAAGTGGGAAAAGGAGGTTGGCGTAGATCAAGAACCTCCAACATTAGAACGTATGAAACCCTTCGTAAAGCTGCGTATTCAGACACTTGAAGCGTTAGAACAATCTTGATTCCACTGCGTAACATCTACAGCAAGCTCGTTGGCACAAACTCGTTCTCAAATGTCAACTAGGGAAAAAGTACACAATAATCGAATGGTTTGAAAAGATTTTCGTCTCATAACACCACTGCAGATAAACTTGAACGCACAACCTGTGTCTTAATTGTATGAGAACACACTTCCTTCGTGACTGCATATCTAACAAGGTTTGTCAAACTTGACAAGATCACCATCATACTATGATTCATGGCACTAGTTATGAAGGGACACCAGCTGCAACAAATTCTGACATTCCGTGTACGTCATCTGAGTTCTAGTTCAAACATACCATCGCTGGAGCAGCCCGTGCTGCGATTAATTTCACATAATGTGCAATCAAGCACTACAACCAGGATGATTGAGGGAGTATTACTTGCAAATGCGCAAGTAAAAGTAGTTTTACCGCAGAACGGAACATATATTACTAGAGCTCTGATAGACCAAGGCTCAGTCGTATCACTTATACCAGAACGGCTGGTAGAACAACTGAAATTACACCGCTCAACTACTAACTATCACATCATTGGATTGGGTCAATCAGCACGGCAGATTTCTAGAAGTTCAGTCACATTCACTATAAGATCAAACTTTGATTCACTGTACTGCTGTACTGTGAACGGACTGGTTTTACCGAAACTGCCGATATATGAGCCGGATAGGAATCTAAACTTCGTAAAATTGCTTCATCTAAGAAACTTACAACTGGTTGACCCAAAGCTTACTAGCAACGAACGACTCGAGTTGGTTCTAGGTTCCAATGTGCACCCGCAAATAATTGAGTCCGAAATTGAAAGTGGTCCGCCTGTAATCCAATAGCATAACTGACTAAATTGAGTTGGATTGTATCTGGACCCATCAATAATAGTGCATTACTGAACGCGGCATGTACGAGCATTCAATACACGGTCAACCATGATCTACTAGTACATCAATTAGTACATAAATTCTGGGAACAAGAGGATATTACGACCAGTTTCCACCGCTTAGTGATGAAGATGTTGAATGCAATAAATTCTTCAAGGCTATGCACTCGCGTGGAGCTGATGGCAAATATATTGTTCACCTACCATCGAAGAATCATTCTCTTCATTTAGGTAACTCATTCATTTCAGCATTAACTACCTGGCAGTGTATGGAACAGCAGTTTTTTCGTAATGAGACCAAACAACAAGACTACCAAAAATTTCTTGTAGAATATGAAGCGCTTGGATACATGATAGCTGTATCTAGTCAACGAATAACTTTATATGAAACAACAAAAGATGTGCTACTACCTACCTCACAACGGAGGTGTAAAGGAAAATAGTACGACTACTCGCCTCCGAGTAGTATTCAATGGATCGTAAAAAGCTGACTTAGGATTATCACTGAATTAACAATTAGCTGCTGGTTCCAATCTGCTTCCAGATCTCACAAGCTTTATTTCTCCTTGATGATCACATGCTTATGTATTTGCCGCTGGCATCGAAAAGATGTACTGCCAGATTTAGGTTATCGGGATGACCGAGAATTACAACGAATAGTGTAGCGACCCAACTAAAAACGAAATTTTTTAACATTACCAGTGAACGATCGTCACTTATGGTTTAACTTGTGCACTTCACTTAGGGAGCAGGACTCTCAAGCAATTGGCCAATGACGAAGCTCACCATTACCACCTTGGGTCAGCTGCACTACAGCAAGATATATACATGGGCCATTTACTCTCTGGCGTCAGTGACATCAAAACCGCTTCAGATAAACAGCATCAACTATTTGGTTCGACCAGGACGGGCTACTTTTATTTGGGTAAAAGGTCCACGAGCCATCACAGCATATTAGCATATCTACCTGCAAATAGTATCGCAACTTCAACTGTTAGCAAGCAGTCTGAAATTCTACGTTTCAGCTTCTGGCCTTAACTTGGCAATCAAAGGATGATTCGTTTGAATTTCAATTACAGACTGTTCCAGAGCCTGCCATCATCACCAAACAAAATATACTACCACAAACCACTCGGCTATTTGATCCTCTTGGATGGATATCACTAATGATTGTTGCAACTAAAATTCTAATTCAGTCCGGTTACTAGGGTTGAATTGGGATGACAATATACCACTTGAAGCACGCAGTAAATGGCAAAAATAAGCTCAGAATTGCATTTGATCAACCATCTGAGAATTTCCCGCTGGAACAACGACTCTCTGAAAAATCAGCTGAATGAATTACGTGGCTACTGTGGTGCATCAGAACGAGCCTATTCAGCAGTCGTATACTTACGTACCATAGATGTCAACAACAGAGTTTGCGTCTCCTTACTAGCAGCTAAAACTAATGTTGCACCGCTGAAAAAAAATTTCTATACTTCATTTAGAGCTCTGTACAACAACACTTGCGACACAATTTACAAAGAAAATTATCGAATCACTCAACTTGAACGAGACTGCTGTTCATTTACATTCAGATTCAACAAGAACTCTTTCTTGGGTCAGCGGACATCTCACTCACTGGCAGACCTACGTTGCAATTCGGGTTTCAGGTATAGAGTGCACGCTACCTTACAGTCAATGGCACCACATCAGCACATCCAAAAACCCAGCCGACTGTGCTCTCGATCCAACTTCTTCATATCCAACTTTGGTGGAACGAACCGAAGGAGCTAAGGTGAGCACAAATCCGTTCCCCACTACTTCACCAAGATATCCAGTTAACAATATACCGGAAGCAACGATCTCTATGCAAGTAACGCTCAATGAAATACAACCAACCTGGATCTAATCCATCGATTCTCGTTGCTCGATCACTTACTGAAAATAACATTCTGAGGCCTTCGATTCATCCGTAAAGTGAGACTAGGCTTCAAAAAATATGGTCCTTTGATACAGTCGTACTCTACGATCATCTCAGCCGACAAATTTAATAGAGCTAAACTAATATGGTATCTTGAGTAATCTGGCACCTTTTCTTGATAAATGTGAACTCCTGGAAGTAGGCGGTTGTCTAAAATCTTCTCTACTGGACCCTGACCAGAAGCATCTGCTAATTTTACTATGAATAGCCCGTAAATAACTCTCATCATTCGCGATTATCATCAAAGGACTCTTCACGGTGGAACTCAGCTGACACTTAGTACTGTGAGGCACAACTACCGTATATCAAGAGGCCGTGCGCTAATAACGCTAATAAACCGATGCATTTCCTGCGTTCAACACCGATCTAAATCTCAACCACCGCTAATGGGAAACTCGCGAAAGAATTTCGAAAGCGCTCCGGCCGCTCTATAATTCTGTAATTTTGGAGTTGACTATGCAGGACCTACCTGAGTGCGAACTACAAAGAGACGAGCCCATAATTCATATAAACGTTACACCTGCTTATTTATATGTCTGGCCACAAGGGCATTTCATCTTGAGCCTGTCTCTGACTACTCTACAAAGGAATTCTAAAACGCTTATAGCCGATTAAATCAAGACAAGGAATTTTCGCTAGCTTATTGAGTGACTGTGGTACCAACTTTATTGGTGCGGACAAGGAACTGTGAATGATTTTTTCACAGGTTTCTAACCGTTTGCAAGCAATCGCTCAATAAAAAGCTAATGATGGCACTATTTGGCGTTTCAACCCCTTAGCAGCTCCCCATTTTGGCAGCATCTGGAAAGCGACCGTCAAGTCCGCTAAATGCCACATGAAAAGGGTGACTGGGGACACAACTCCACTTTTGACGAACTCGCTACCTTGCTTGCACTAAGTGAAGCGTGCATGAATTCTCGTCCTCTTCAATCATTAACCATTGATTCTACCGACTTTACATCTCCAACTCAGGGTCATTTTTTGATTAGTTCAGCACTGTATGTACTACCAACACCTATTGTCGATGGCGTTACACTTTCCAACTTATCACGCTCGCAATGCATACGACAGATTCAAGAGCACTTCTGAACCCGTTGGGCACAGGAATACTTACAATCATTGCAGCCCTGACCCAAGTGGTAACACAAACAACTATCGCTACAACTCCATGATCTAGTTTCGATAACCAACGAAAAACTACCCCCAATGAAATGGCCACTGGGCCGGTTAGTGTATCTTCATCCAGGAGCCGATGACGAGGTTAGTATCACTCAAAACTGCCTGCACAAAGCTAAAACGATCCGCCATAAAATTATGTCGCCTTTCGCCTACCGACAGCAATAGACAGTACGGGGAGTGGCCCTCCTCGTTTCGTTATGACGAGGTGGGCGGAAAGGCCTGAGGAAGATCTGCTTTGCAAGCATCTTGCTGCAATAAAAGCCCATGAAAGATCGGACTCTGAAAACACTATTGTGAAAACACCCCTTAACAACATTGCAGTCACTGTAATAATTTGTAATCAAGTAACCATAACTATTTACGTCTGTCACGTTTTCTTATGCTCTTTTTTACTTTTTACTAGTGTCAAACCACTTTTGCGGAAACAAAGTCATAATTTAATAACCCAAAAACAGTTTGCATTTCTACATATTGCTAATATATTTCAACTAGTTTTACATCAACACTGTATCTTCCGGACAGTATGTATTCATGGTTAGAATGTTTTTCGGTCGAACTCAAGTGATAAAATGTAGTCCAGATTGCTTTATACATTTCATTTACGCTATTTTGACCACTAAGCCATAAAATGTCTGGAATTAATCAATTAATTTTATAGTTAATTTTAGCATATCCTTGCTTTTCCTTTCTAAGGTCTTATCAGCGCTATCCCATTCTTTTCTTTACGTGTAGATAGCACTCAAGTTTTTGTACCGAAACATCACATGGATCCAAATCAAACAATCTTTTGTAAGTGGAACTATCATCATTACCTATGTACCTTGTAAAAATTGATTTAGCGATCAAATATCTGTAAACTTCCATTTTTAAAGTGGATTTTTTGTGATTTATGCCCCAACCATCGTGCTGTGAGAAGCCTAAGACGAATTGGAAGCATTATATATCGAAAAGAAGAATTAATCAAACTGCTCAAGTGACAATCGTAAGAGTGAAAACCCTTGGATTTCACAGCCGTTCCACCCTACAGACGGGTATATTGCGACATGCCTCGCTACTGGTATCGTCCCTCCAGAAGCATTCGTGTATTTGGACATGAATCGATATGTTTTGTTTCTGACGGTGTCCCAGTCATATATCATATATATAGACGGGCCACCGATAAGAAGATAAAATTTCCTCCGAATTTGAGTTCACGAGACCAACAATTCCAATGGAGATACTCATTTGCTAGATTCTTTGAAGCTGATCGAATTGAGACGGCGCAATCAAGGTATTGGTGGCTGAATGACAATGTCTAAATTATTCGTGTTTATTTTAAGTTTGTATTTTAGTTTCTTGGTTTTTGAGTGTCAGCTCATTATTGCTACATTTAGTGTTGTTGTTTACTTGTGTTAAAAATTAGGGATAGGCTAGGTATAAGTTATGTTTATTATATTAAGTTTAGAGATAAAGTTAAACGCTTAGGTTAGGAACATTATAATAGAATTTTTTAAGTATAAGATAAAGTTTTTGATTGAAATTTATTAAAATTAGGCTATAACATATTAGGTGTAGGATCAAAGTTCACTGTTGTGTTTAAATTGTAAATAATTTTTGAATAGTGTAGGTTGGTTTTTTTCTCCTTTTTTCAATCAAGTCAAAAAAATATAATAATCTTAATTAATTTGAATTTGCTATAGTTTTTTTGATAACATGTGTTTGAAAGATAGCGTATAAATTTAGAGAGCCATTTGGGCCATTAATTTTTTGTATTGTTATTGTTTGGAATTTGCTTTATATTCTTTTAAAATTTATACCGATTAGTATTGAATAAATTGGTTTTGATTTTGACAAGTAGTAGCCTATGAAAACGACATCAATGTTTTGTCACGGTCATTAACAACTATCAAAGAACTTTTCCTGAAACTCGTCAGTGAAGCAAAAATAGTCGGGCTACAAATCAATGAAAATAAAACAAAGCTCATGTCGCAGTCGAGGAAAAATACCTCTAATACACAAAATATCACACTTGGTGAATACAACATCGAAAACGTGGGCAAATTTTTGTATTTAGGCGCCAAAATAACGAAAACGGGTGAGGAAAAAGACGAAATACGCAGAATAAAATATTTTATACAGTTTTGACGATCTTGAAGACCAGCTGTATGCTCAGGAAAACAATGCTCCAAGTATACAAATCTGTGATAAGACCTGTGTTATACTATGGGTGTGAAACATGGACCCTAACCAAGCATCCGCAAATAAATTAAACGCTTTTGAGTGATGGGTCATGAGGCGAATAACGGAAGCGAAGCTAGAAGGGGACCAATGGCGAATTCGAAATAACCATGAGCTGTATGAAATTTTTGACGAACCGGAGGTCTCAAAAATGATAAGACTGCGGAAGCTGCAATGCGCTGGACACATGAATCGTATGGATGAACAACGGATACCTGAAAAGGTATTTATAGGAAGAACTGAAGGCCGGAGACCAGTAGGGAAACCGACGAAACGCTGGTCTGACTCGATCGACGAAGACAGTTTATCGCTGCTCAAATTTCGAAATCCAATTTCGAATTTCGGTCAATGGACAGAGACATTCGGAGGAGCTATTTGCAGGGAGCGAAGGCCCGAGAGGGGCTGTAGTGCTACAAAGAAGAGAAAGAAGAAGTATGTCAAAGAGATGTGGAAACTCCATTGTTTTCTATTGTCAACGGTCGCCATTTTGTTGTAAACATAAATTACTAAAATCATTAATTTCCAAAAATATTTAAGTTATTGACCTTATTTGAAAGTTTCCAGGAGATCAAATCAAAACTGCAGTGAATGATTCGATCGAAAGTTCATAAAATACCAAATCATGTTACGGCTATTGTAATTGGAGAAATTTCAAGAGGCTATAACTTTCGTGTGTATCATTCGATTTTCATCAAACTTGCTGAGTATAAGAACTTTTTTAAAGACTACTTAAATATCGAGTTTCATTTAGTTTAAGGGTATCAATACGATTTTGTTGGAGAAAATGTGAAATTCGATTATTAACAACTTCTAAATTTGACTTCTAGGGTATTTGTTGTTATTGTGCTCATAAACACATACCTCTGGAATTTTGTTTTCAGTTTTTTTGGATCATAGGTGTACAACAACAAATTTTTCGTGTATTTCCCCTCCCTGTGCACCCCTCGAAGCAAGAAATGTTTGAAAAGTTCTCATCAAGACCTTTCACTTGTTACCGGCTATCTTTGATGCATTTTTTTCGGAGGCCACTCCCCTATATAGGGGGAGCCCGCTTAGATACGTTAATAAAAATTTTGTAATTGAAATTTAAAAAGAGCACCACTTTACACCTACATTCAAAATTTGAAGTTTCTAGCTTAAGTAGTTTGCGAGAAAACTGATACATATGGACGAGCGAACGGACAGATAGACAAGATGCAATTTTAGTAGGGTTTTGTAAAATTATTTTACAAAACCCTAAAATGATACAATTCTGAAAGTAAGTAGACTTGACACACAAGTCAATGATATTCTTGCTATACTTCCCTGCGAGAGTTACTACGCCAAACGTGAAGTTTGGGTACGCTATTACACGTGTCATCTCCAGGAACCGTCAAATTTGTCTCAGACCCACTTCCTCCAGAGTCAGCCTTTTCACTTCTTCTACAGCTCTTTGCATACTATATTTACAAATTGATTGCAAAGCATCTACTGAAAGTTTGAGTATGGGATTAACGTATTAGATTCATCAAATCGCAAAGAAATTCCATTTATTCCGATACCCAAGAGTTGTATCACAGCCACTATGCGTCTATTAGTTTCAAAAGCATTACCAATCATACGTCTGGAATTGACGTATGAAACACCGCATTCACACATTGCAGCAAATTTCAAATCGTAAACCGCGTGAACTTGCTCAATTGAAGGTAATATTATTTCCCACAAATTTTACACACTACTAAATTACTTATTGCAGAAAAATAGAAATAAACTGTAGGGAACAATATCCATATGTTGGATCAATTACAAGTTCCTCATCCTTATTATTCAAAAGTTTGTCAGCCAATGTATTGGTATTTGCGATGAACAATTTTCGTTTATTAGAAGTTGATCTACGCCTGGAAGTATCATGGGAAATTTTTTATGATGTACTCGCTCTAACGGTCACTGTAAAACAAAATGGGTCGTTTCAATGTGTCGGGGTTTAACAGCTCCAAAGCGTTTGATTAGCAGCCATATACACGAATTTTTTTTAAATGTGCACATGCTGAACTATTATTAAGGATCTTTTCCGCGGAGGTTGGTTGAAAAATGAATATCGTTCCAAGTTTAAATATTGAGAAAGAGCATTTTAAATTCAGGGATCAATGCAATTGTGTGAATAGCTCAGTTTAATCTGAATTTTCATAGGCCAAAGCTCTCTGAATATCATTTGCCGACATAATAATTATAATATACAGTATATCATAAGAGATGTTTAAGGAAAATTTAAGCTAATTAAAGAAAAACGGATTTTGAAATGCTAATTTGAAGGTATCTTATTAGCATAAGTTCATACTACCTCAACAGAAGATCTTGCCTCGTATTTACAGTTAACGTTCGAAATTTTGTATTCATCAGTATCAATTGTCACCTCGTATTCACCTTTGTTCTAAGACATTAATTTTAAGAACCCACAGAAGACATCTTTGACAGAATTATTAAGCCAATTCGCTGGCAAATTTAACGCATTCTCAGCACACACCGCAATCCAAGTAAGAATGAATGCCTTAAGGGATTTTTCTTATGCCGATACCGCCAACCGTGTTGAGTAGTCAGCGAGTATATTTAGTACGGGGCCATTATTTACCAACGTGCTCCATGTTGTATGCACTTTGAATATAAAGTATTCCTGAAGCGGACAACAAGTCACTTGTAACTGCACTCAAGTGTAAAATATCTGAAGGTAGACAAAGGAGAAGTGGAGGAATATCAAAAATAGTACCGAAGCAGCCTTTAAGAACAATCGGAGATCAATGACTTGGTGGTATTATCTTTGCAGAGATTTGGTTGGCATTTTCGTAAGAATATATTTCCGAGCCATTATACCGCGATGAAACCGTTAGTGAATTTGTTTAGCCCCGTGGCAGCAAATAACCGTTTCAGGTTAAAAAAATCATAAAAGTAATTGAAGAATGGCAAGTTAAATTGTTAGCAAATACAATAGCTCTTCTATAACCCAATAGAGGAGAGTTGGTAAAAATCAATAAGGAAATACCAAAAATAACTTTTGAACATCTTGAGGGTGTGAAATTTTTAAAAGTTACAAATTAATTGTTAATTACTATCATACGTTCCATTTTTGTTAGTTAGAAACCGTATCACTCCTTTCTATACATCTTATGAAATGATTCTATTTTACATCGAGCAGAATTTGCCCGTTTCTTGAATTTTATTCCACAGCATCTTAAAATGTCTCCACAAAATGGTTTTTAAAAAGATTTATTCCAGCATCTGGAGTCCATGTTCATACCAACTTTTATAGCAAAGAAACGATGTGCGAAATGAATCAGAATTCCTATGAAATGTTGTTACGATAAGATAATCCGCAACAATTTCAATTTGATTCTGCGGTGCATTAATCAGTGTTGATTTATGATAACCGCAAGGTGTCAGAAATTGAGTACCTAAAAATAATTTACATAATCGGAATTCAAGGCAGACGAGGTACGACATCTTCCAGATCGTCGAGTCTTTAAATGTCAGCCGGTTAGCATTTGGTACAAATCACTTTTACGGCGCCACTTAAACTTTATGAAAATTTTTCTTACAGGTGTATCAGATCACTTCGCTCTCCAGGTAAATGTGAGCTCGAGTGTATGATATTCACGAATTATTAAGCATTTTCTAGTGATTGTGAAATAAACAATACTCGTATTCAAGTTAAAACAAAAATACGAAATTTTTAATGTCGACGAGTAGCTGTCCAATATTTAACCTTCTGCTACAACTTCTGGCGAATTGCCTTGAGAAATGACATGTAAGTAACTTCTTTTTTGCTAAAGAAAGTCATTTCAATATTTATGCACACATCCGGCTGTTTTTATGCGTCGAAGATGGAGGGAGGTTTTGGGAAGGAAAAAAGAATGTTGAGAATATTACATTTGTTTTTCGACGTAAGAATTGAAATCTCGTCAATAATTTAGCTTCACGGGTGGGTGATAAAAAGAGAATTTCATTGTTTGCTTCATACGATCAAATGGAAATTGAAAGTCATTGAATTTTACATACGTGATAAGGTTAGCAGAATTATGACCTTTTGGAAATGAAAGATTCATCAATTTTTATTCACATGAAATTGAACGCAAAGGCAAACAAATATTGGTAATATTTAATGTTCTGAGACAAAAAAAACTGTTTGAAATAGGGCGAATGTTTTGGAAACTTGAAATATGTCATGAAAGCTTGAATTTGAAGCTTATTGCGAAGAGGATAAATAAGATTCCATATTTTATAGGAGTATGAGTTTTGTCATACATACGTGTATACATTTTCAGGTTAGAGCTAAAAGTGTAATCATTTGCAAAATGTCCTGGGCTGAAGTTTTGCCACTAGCTGCCAATTTAACAATGCTTTGTCCAATTAACTATGTACCTTTGAATGTTTCTATATCTCAGTAGAGAGGCGTCCGCCGATTCTCATCCGCTTCCCTTTTATAAATTCGTAATAGTTAAAATCGTGTCGTAAGAATCGAAATACCTGCATTCAACACACTCAGTTGTAATAACCACCGATCCTACGGATCGATACTCTGCAGAAATCTGTAACCCCTCTATAGATTTCCCATCCAGCTGATAAGGTTGGATGATAGGTCTCTGCGACTGAACCGGAACTTGACGTCAGCGAGAAGTGGATAACTGCGGTCGATAGAAATTGTTCGGCTGTAACTCGCGCCAGGACCGTACGAAGCCCGATTTGCAGTTAACCATGAAATCTTTTTTGTACCGATTAGTGCGAGTTAAATAATTCAATTTTCCGTACGCGCTGAGTGTGCTCATGCGAAGCTTTGCGAATCCCCGGATGCCACTAATTTGTCTTCCCCTATGCTAGTAAGTTTTTGGGTTGCGTCAAAAATAAGTAACAGTGCAGTTAATTAACAGCTTCATTGTTCTAAAATGTACCAATGGACCACCGCTTCAAATTATTCTTGCTAGTGCGGGTTTGTGCCCCGAAATTCGGAAGAGCACGCCAAAGTGGTTGGCTGAGGCGGATGCTGGGTGATAGGAAAGTTCTTTCCTTGGCGGGGAAAGCAGTGATCAGTGCAACTTGCGTGAGGGGTTTTGTCTTGACAGCGTGCCTCGCAGCGGAACAGTGGCTGTGTCGCTCCACTCCACTCCAATCTATAAATATACCTCATAACTCTGGAAAGCCACAATAGAAATTCAAACATTGAGATTCGTTATATTTAGATATTATGTTCGCAACTTATGTACGTTCAGAAGAGAAATTGAGTTATTTTGCGTGGGTTTTATTACGGAAAGCGATGTAAAGTTTGTCCAAACAAAAGTTTCCTGCAGAGTGCATTGTCCTACGATATAAAAGTTTGACATTTCATTGCTTGTTTTTCTAAAGCAAATTCCCTAATGCCAATCATTCAGCCTGGGGTTAGAAAGACTTATTAGGCTGCCATCATCAAAGCTGGATACAAAGATGCCTTGTCCTATAAATTCCTTTTGCCAGATTGATCCGATGTTCATATCGAGACGGAATGGCAAATTTTCTTTTGTAAATAAGTGGTAGACGTTTAGTAGCATAGTAGGCTCTATGCTTATATATTGAGCTGCTATTTATGAAGCGTGCCACCTCCGCAATCGCAATAATCATCATCGTCGCCATAATCAATATTAATGTTTTCGAATTTCATATCATTTAAATTTTTCACATTGCGAACATCTGACGGAATCACTTGAATGTGTAATTTTCTTGAAAATTTATCCTTATCGTGTCGGTTACTCCTACCCATATGAACTTTTCAATTCGGCATACATAATGGCCGGCTGCGCTTCTTATTGGTGCCAATCATCACATTGGTAGCTACATCGAAATAATACCATTGGCCTGAGGCTGCAGTCGTTATCTAATGACCCTGCGGCTGGTGAAACAAAGCTCATTGGTGGCAGTCCGCTGGTGATCCGGGGAGAGGTATAAGCCTACCTAGTTTCTATGTATTACTATGCTGACATTTTAATACTTAATTTACAATAAAATCCGTTTAAGTCATTGCTTTTCTTCTTTGTAGCACTACAGTCCCTCTCGGGCCTTCGCATTCTGCAAATAGCACCTTCAACTGTCTCGGCCCATTGACCGCGTCCTCCAATTTCGCAATCCGAGCAGCGATGAACTGTCTTGGGCAACTGAGTCAGACCAGCGTTTCCTCGGTTTCCCCACTGGTTTCCAGCCTTCAGCTCTCCCAAAGAATACCTTTTTGGGTATCCGTTGTTCGCCCATACGATTCATGTGGGTAGGCCATCGCATCTTCCACAGTCTTGCAATTGTTCAGACCTTCGGTTCGTCAAAAGTTTCATAGAGCTCATGGTTGTATCGAACTCGCCATTGCTCTCCATCTAGCTTTGCTTCTATTATTCGCCTCAGGACCCATCGCTCAAAGGCGTTCAATATATTTTCGGATGCTTGGGTTAGGGTCCATGTTTCACACCGATAGCATAACACAGTTCTTATCACAGACTCGTATACTTGGAGCTTTGTTTTCCTGTGTATGCAGCTGGTCTTCAAGCTCATCAATACTGAATAAAACATTTTATTTACTAGCTGCATTCCTAAGCGTATTTCATGTCTTTCATTATTGGTTCTCGTTATTTTGGCGCCTAAATACCCAAATTTGCTCACATTTTTGATACTGTATTTGCCAAGTTTGATATTCAGGGCATTACATTATGAGATTTGTTTCACTTTCATTGATTTGTAGCTCTACTAGTTTTGCTTCGCTGTTGAGTTTTAGGGAAAGTTCTTTGGCAGTTATTGATGACCGTGACAAAATGTTGATG
Source organism: Odontomyia ornata (assembly GCA_963969285.1). Classification (NCBI taxonomy): domain Eukaryota; kingdom Metazoa; phylum Arthropoda; class Insecta; order Diptera; family Stratiomyidae; genus Odontomyia; species Odontomyia ornata. The sequence goes on from OZ017741.1 coordinate 195,029,565, forward strand.
TCATCTGCACAGCCTACCACTTGGCTCGGCTTGTATAGTAATGTTCCTCGCGTATCAACAGGTAGCTTTCTTATGACGTACTTCAGAGCCAAACTGAATAGTAATAGGGTCAGCCCATCTCCTTGCTTTAGTGCGATATTTGTGTCAAAGGATTCGGTGAGTTGATTATTGATGCGGACTTGGGAGTTTATCGACGTCATTGTTGTTTTGGTGAAATGGACTAGTTGTGTTGGTTATTGATGCGGACTTGGAAGGTCATAGACGTGGTTGTCATTTTAGTAAAACGGACGGAAGCATTATTTGGTGCAGTACATTACGATCAATACTGTTGTATGGTTGCTTGAATTCATCGAAAATTTGGTGTACGTCTATGCTGAACTCCCAGTATTTTTCAAGTACCTGCTTGACTGTGAACAATTGATCCATTGTTGATCTACCTGCTCTTAAACCACCTTTATACTCCCCAATAATACTGTTGACGTACAAAGTAGTGATATGCCTCCATAGTTTCTGTACTGTCGCTTGTCAACTTTTTTGTGCATAGGAAATATAATTGATTGGCTACAAAGTCAAAAGCGCTTTATTCAATACTAATCGTTATAAATTTTAAAAGAATGTAAAGCAAGTCCCAAACAATAACAATACAAAAACAACAAGATTGTTTCGCACTTCTGTGCATTGATTTTCATTCGCCAATTGTCAGTGTTCAGCTGTACATCATTGAGAATTTTTTGAAGATTGCTCTGAGCTATTGTAGCTTTACGATCTGCCGTGTAGATGATCAGATCATCAGCAAACGCTACCAACGATCGCGTTGGTGAGACGTTAAAATCAAAGCCGTTCAATAGCTTGCGAATGAATATTGAGAAGAGCAGAGGCGCAATAACTGTTCCCTGCTGTAGACCATTGAAGACCTTGAACTCGCGCATTGTTGTGAGATTTCCATCAGTTACAGCAAATGATTACCCGTATAATATATTGCACATCATAGCGACAAGGTGTCTGGGGAACTTGTCCTGAACGAGTTTAAAAACTAGTCCATCTAACCATACCGTATCGAAGGCTTTCTAGATATCGATGAGACACGCTCCAACACATTCTCTGTTATTTAGTTTCCAACAGATGTCTGAGATTACTTTCGTTATATCATGTGCCGTCGAATGCCTGGCACCAAAACCGAATTGGCAATTCGGCATCAACTCATATTTCCCAATGTGGGCGTTTAATGCTCATTTGAGTATCACTTCAAACACCTTGCTGATGTTAGGCAGCAAGCTGATTGGGCGATAGTTTTTATGACATGAACATTCGTCTCCTTTCTTCAAGATCGAAAATACCTTAGCCTTTTTCCACTCATTTGGGAAATATTAATTGCTCAACATGTTGTTGAACAATATGCAATATTCCTAAAAGCAACCTCAGGCAAATGTCGGAGAACTACATTTGGAATACCATCAGTTCCACATGATTTCTTGTGGTTTATCCTACGAAATATGTAACACAAGTCTTCATAGCTGACAAAATAATCAATAAGATTCAAGCTCGGTATGAGGTCAGATGTTAATGTTTCATTGAAATGAAGAATTGATTGGCTGTTCAGGCTTGATTTGAAATCGGAAACTTTTGCTTCAACAACCTCTGAAAATATTTGATTCTCTCTCTCTGGGTTTGAAAGATGAACCAATTCAAAATGTGTTCCAATCAGGGCAAGTTTATGCAATCCCTCACAAATAACCTTGTTTCCATTTCTACCTGGAGTCGTGCTATCAATCTCAATACCAGCCCTATCGAGAAGATTTATCTCATCACTAGTGACTTCGAGATTCGATACCTTCACTCGAGACTTCTTACGGAATATGCTATTCACTTTCTTGAAAACGCCATCTGGGCCCTGTGGGATAGTACTCCTTGATTTTTGCGCCCATTGACTGCTGACCTCACTCCTGAGGTATGATCGGATTAAGTTCCGGACATTTTTCATGGTTATAGTCCAAAAATCGTCGATAAATATTGTTGATGCGTGTAAAAAGAAGGCTTTTCAATCTTTTCAACTTTCCAATGGTTGGTGTTTCATATCCTTCCATAAAATTTCGATGTTTAATCTTGGGAACTACTTTCTCAATCTCTTACTTCGACAAATAGAGATCTATTTCATGTTTGGTTAGATTCCTGTCATAAGGAACCATTGAGCAAGAGCTGCCATCATCAGAAGGGGGACATTGCTTCTGGTACTCCCGATTAAACTTCTTTTGAAACTTTCCCCAGTCTTTGTTTTTGAAATTCAACCGATGATTTTCATGTTGAACTTGAATGAGGAAGAAATCATCCCTTTGATGATTGATTTCCATTACGATTGCGTTATGGTCACAATCAGAACGAAGCACCTGCAGTTTCCATTGAAGATATTAAAGCTGAATTCAAGTGTTGCGTCTGCAATGCAGAGGTCCAAATATGAATTTGTCCTAGGGTATGTTGGGAACTATGACCCATTTATATTGCACTTGAATTCAATTTGGTTCACTGTTATCCACGATTTCAGGATACACCTCTTGGATTATTGGTGGTGTTCGGCCATGATGTGTGCTTAACGTTCAAGTCACCAGCAAGAATATAATAATTATGCAGCCTGTTCAATTCAAGTATTTCAAACAAGGAATTGAACTCCTCCTTGAACTTGAGAACATTTCGAACAGTTGCATAGGCAGAGATAATGAAGAGGTTATCCCCACCCGGCAGTGAGATTTTGATAATGGACACTTCAAGGCATTCAAAGTTTTTGAATTCAACTTTTTCAATATTTTGGAAACAATAGGGCCTTCGAACCAATATCCCGGTGCCACCTCCCCCATCACCTATTACTCTATCGTTTTTTACGAATTCAAAACCCTTAAATGTCATGGAGTGCCATGAATCGAGGTGGGTTTCAATGAGAAGCATGCTGTCAGGCTTTCGCTTAACAGCAAATTCAAGGAGATAGTCACGGCGATGTATAGTAACGATAGAGTTGACGTTGATTGAGATGAAGCGAATCCTATCCATGGGAATGTGACTGGATTAAAAATTGTTTTGAGGCATTTGAAAGCCCTAAACGCTGAAAGACAAGATTGATTCTCCGAAAAAGAATTTAGTTGCGGGTAGATTTTGGGAAGCAGCACATTGTTGCTATTTACATTATTTGCAGCACTTTCTGCTGGTCCTCTAGAGGTGAGTTCAAATGATACTCCGGGTATGACGATATTCAGAGCTAAGGCACTACGGTGTAGTTGTGTTTGCTTTGGAACAAATTTTACTCTCGCACCTTCATATCCGGAGCATCCTCGATATAATGCCGGGTGGCCAAAAACACCACAGTTACCACAGTATAATTTCTCTTTTGACTCCGGCTGAGCCAATATGCACTCACCGGGAGCATGAACGTCCTTGCATTTGTCGCATCAATAATGCATGGCGTAGTTGGTAGCCGAATGTCCAAATCTTCGACAGCGATAGCACTGATTCATTTCTTTTTTCTGGGGACGATGCCACCTCACCACTCAGAAGTTTAAGTATCTTATTTGTTGAAGAGCACTTGGACTGCTCTTATTTGAAATCTGCACCAAATAAATGGTAAATTTCCGACCTTCTTGTCGCGAATGTTTTAACGGAAATAAATTTAATTTCTGGTGCTGCTCCCTTGAGCACCTGAAGTAGGTTGACGGTATTGTCTCCGCAGTGCAAGCCCTACAACAAGAAGGTCTGATTCTTCTCACTTTTCGGGGTATACGTGAGTTGTGGAACCTCCCCAGAATTTAGTGCATTTTTAGCTGATTTGAAATCAACCAGTGATTTTGTTCTGATTGTTAATTTTTCGGTATTGATTCTTTTAGTCTCGAAATAAGTTAATTTATTTTCGGCTGCCGATAGCCGAACCATAACCTTTCCGATTTGACCGAACACATTAATTGGTGAAAGTTTCTCTGTATTTTTGGCAACTTTTGAAAAGGACCAACAGAACTGCGAGCTGGTTTCTTATCCTTATTTTTATTTTTTGAGTCAAGGATACAATTATCATTGTTATCTTGATTAACATTACCTTCAATACTTTCGTCAACGTCCATTTCTTGTTGGAATTCCTCCAGCGCTGCATAGTAGTTCTGGCTGTCGCTAGCGCCTCCAGCACTTAATATTTCTTCTGGGATGACTTGTTTGATAGCTTTCATTGCCTTAGTTTCCGTATTTATTTGCTTTACCGGCTCTGCATCTTGAGTTTTCTTCCCTGTCTTGTACGTATCTTCGAAGGTTTTGAGTCGTAGTTTCAATTTCTGCTTTTCAGCTAGAAGTCGAATCATTTCTTGTTTGTCTTCGACTAATTGAGTCCTACGCCCGCCATCTGCAGAGTCCTGGTTACTCGTGTGTCTTCTTTTATTGATGCTTGCCGCCAATTTCGTATTGCTACTCTCCCTGGGGCTCACCAACGAGAAAAAGCCGTCGGGCTCCTCCATACAGCAGTCCCGAGTTAGTTTTTGGCTTATTTACTTTTGCTGATTTATCGGAGTAAAATAATATTCGATATGATTCCGTGGGTCAATTTCTTCGACGATAAATACTTTTTCCAATGAGAATCAAAATTTACTTTTGACTGACTTATAAAGAATTAATTTAATTTTTTGAAACTGACTTTTGTGAAAAATTAATTAATTTTTAAAATGAATGATAGGAACGAGGGTTAAAAACACGTCTACACGCAACGAGTGATTTATTGGCTCCACTCTTTCGGCATATGTTCTTGTTGCCATATGTGCTGGATGACTTTGTGAATAGTTTTATGAAAACTGCTGCCACCATATTTGATAAGCTTCACTGGAATCTCATCGATACCCATTGCTTTATTATTCTTTTGGGCTTTGATGGTGAAATAAACGTCATCCAGAGTTGGTGGGGCCAATGGAAGCTCTCCGGAAGAAGTTCTTGAAATATGATGCCCAGGTTTATTTTTTTTTTAAAATATTGGTTTCATCAGCGATGAAGTTGCCGATGTCATCACGGCAGAGTGTGGGTTTGGGCTGATAACCACATTTCAGGCTTATCACTACTTTGTATGCTTGTCTTGTATTGCTGTTTGCTAAACTTACATTGATACTCCTCAATTGGTCGTCATAATATTTATTTATTTTTTCTTTATTCTAATTATCTTATTCGTTCATTCATTACTTTTGATGAACTTGAATTTTCTGCGTGTATTAAGTAGTTGCTAGTGTTTAGGTTCAGTCGATTTTATAATTCAACATGTCATTGGTCAAAAATTAATTACTCGTTTGACTACTCGTGGTCAAAAATTAATTACTGCAAGTGTCTCATATGCAAACCAAACAGCCTTGTAAAAAGTGTTCCCTTTGGGGTAACGCGGTATGGAAATAAGTGTGAAATATCATATTCACCAGCCCAAAATGTTAGTTTCAATTCAATATCCTATTTAATCGTTGCCAGATCGTAGTCCGCGAAGGTACCTTATAGAAACCTCCTCTTCCTCGGATACGTGAAGACCAACCTCCCCAAAGAATGCTAGCGTCCAAGAATACTCTTGTCAATGCCTTTAAAAGGCGGGTCTTACAGCAAATTATGGGAGCAATTTAAGAAGGAGACCGGTAGCAACCAGGATACAATCACGATTTGTATGAAGTGTTTTACGACCTAGAAGTCTCAACAATTTTAAAACTTTCAAAAAATATAATGGGCTGGCCATGTGATACGTATGGATGGGAAATGGTTACCTTAAACGGTATTCACTAGATAAAAGCTGAGATACGGAAAACCGAAAAAATGTTGATTTGACAGTGCATCGCTACTCGGTTTCGAGGATTAGAGGTCGTGATCAATTGACCAAAAGGCGCTCTCTGGGGGAAACCAAGCCCTGTGAGGGGCGCAGTACTGCAACGGTAACGACAACGGAATTTGTTTCTGACATTGCGACGATTTCAATATTCGGTGCCGCGATTGTGCGTCGCAATTTTTCGGAGTCTGAAGTAAAATTAAACTAGTACGTAGATCGACAAGTCTACTAGTGATAGGGTCCTCATCAAACTAAGCTGCCAGTGAGCAGCAGTCAAGTGGCCGAACTGTTGATCATAATGGTACGGTTCGTTGTCATGCCTCAAGTTACCACGTATTCAAATCGTTGTCGAACTCGACTTGGATTCCCCCGCTAAATCATGAAGTTAATGAAATGTTAATGTTCCCTTTGTTTATTTGAGCTTGTGGTAGACAGGTCGAAATAATCTTTCGAGAAAAATATTTATCGCATTTCACCCTAATTATAACAAGAAAGATAATATCAAAACTGGACAATATAAATTTTTCAAAAACCACATAATGTGTTCTGAATATCAGAAACTTGACTTGGTTCACTTGGGATTGAACATTCAGAAAAAATAGCATCCTTGCTTGATTCTCTCTTAAAATCAAATTTTTCAACTGAGATTGTCATTAAAAATTGGAATGAATGCTATAGTTATAGTTTCAAATATTATAAAAAGTTGTGTCTAATGCTACATAATATTGAGTGGTGTTTAATACAAAACCAAAAAAAGTCTCGGAAAATGGGCAGAAATGAATTACGCTGTTTGTCGAAACAATTCCTTATTTTGTTACATCCATTCCTAGTGAATCTTAACATAATACCTTGATTTTCTATCTTCTGAATCATTTAATTTGTTCAATACATTCAAACAAATCATTTCATATTCGACTTTATAATAGGATTTAGAAGTCCTTAAAGTCTTCGGTTACGAATTTAATTATTTCTGTGAAATCAAGATAACCTTTAAATTCTTATTATAATTTTTCTTTTTACTTCCATAAATGCAAATGATTTGTTACTCATCAAGTAAACCTACCATGCGTGTGCAACCTTGATTTAAAATGTTCCGCCTACTAAAAAAAGCGTGTATTTATTCAGTACATTCAATTTACATCTTTGTTACGGTTAACATTTAATCTGAACCTTTAACTTTACATTTCTCGAATTTGTTTGTTATTGAATAATCCAACTGGATATTAAATGATTACCGCACAAGGAAAGTACGACAATATTAACAGTGAATAACAAACATATGTATATATATCTAAGTATCTATGAATTCACACAAAGTTCAGTTATAAAAAGATGATGTCGATAGTATCTATGATGACATACTTATGTAAATTAATGGCAATGAATTATTATCACACATTACCAAATCAGGCCTAATACAATATTTGAAGTGGAAATGCGGTTATCGTATGAAAAGAAAAATGAATCAGAAAAACATTAGCGTAATTAGTACCGTGTCGAATTGTCCAGTTACAGAAGCAATAATTTCGATTTCGTAAATTAAATTACGACCATTCATATGTGTATCTAATTATGTCAGATATTAGGAGCGGATTGAAATATCATTGAGGTGAGAAAACAAATTTTTACGGCATTCCATTTAAATGTTGCCGTTATGAAATACGAATTGCAGATAAAGAATATTTTTTTTGAAATTTGTCTCAAAATCGAAAGAAACGAATTGGTTGAAATCAAACATTTGAAATTCAGACAAAAATTTAATTGCAATTTAAAGCTACGAGTACTTAGAAAAGTTAAGCACAAATTTATATCTTTCTTTGAGTTCTGGTACATCAAGCTTAAGCTAATAACGTACGACCCGAAACTTGAATTAACTCTTGCAATATCCCAACATGTTTCATCTATCACATGTCAAAATTCCTGTTTAACGTGACTATTTGCACAATGCATTAATTATTGCATCTAATGCATGCAAACACGTACCATTCGAGTGTAAAATTACAGAAACATTTAACCAATCACATTCGAACAAATCTCGATGACTTTCATTTTCTATGGAAAATTCATCAAGTTCTGGTATGCAATGAAAAACGGTAGCAACAACTTGAAAATGATTTACCATTTCAGATTTCCAAGTAAAGTTTGTGGGAAACCTTGATTTGAAGTATGTTTGGCTGCATTAATATTTATAGATTTCAGTTCTTTCTCGATTTCTTTCGACAAAGCAACTACGATACATTTTTTTTTATCTTGGATAGTAACGGACATGAATTGATGACGTTTTTAGTAAGAATAGAGTGCAAGGAAAGAAACGACTTTATTTGTTTGAATAAGAACATTTTAAGGATTTTGAACTAACTTTGTAATCTCTATTGAGCCTAAAAAAAAATTAAAATTTTAGTTACTATTTTCAGGCTCAGAGTATTTTGTGAAAATGAACATAATTGCAACTACCCCTATTGAAGTCGCAACCTATCCGCCCACCCAATTATTCGCACATCCATATTATACAGCAGCTTTTCTTTAAAAGTATAACAGCTATAAAAAGCAAACTTGATAATTGAATTATAAATGACAGAGTGGCTATTGAAAGTGAAAAATTGGATAATAAAAAAAATTCCGAATGTGCTTTACGCGAGGGGTCTTCACATAAAGGAGGGGGATGCCAACGATTTTTTTACCATAGATTCTCATGTGGGATAATTAAAAGGTCTTAATGAAAACTTTCCAAAACAGGCCTTAAGCTTATCTTGTTTGCATTCAGGGGAGCGATGATCCAAGATGACTTTAAGCCCACCCTCTTTGCAATGGACTATTTGGGACTCGAAATAATCTTAAAAATGCTGGAGGTATTTCCTTCTAAGTTGCTCCGCTGTAGTCGGTCCCAAGCTTGGTTTAGAAAGGAGAAGGTATCCCTTTGTTCCTCCTACCTACAGCTTTCATGATTCCTCATCCTAAATCTCACGATCAAATGGTCTCGAGGTCGCACATTTGGTTTACTGGTTCCCCAATGATGGTACATAAAATACCGAAAAATGCCAAGAACTGCAAATACACCTGCAGCTCAGCTACTAAATATTACTTACACTTCCTTTGTGGTGATGTAAGAGGCCGAAAGCCAGTCTTCCGCGCCTGTTAACGGAAATGAAAATAATGCCGCCAGAAAGGAGGTTGGGCGATGGGCTAACTCCCATCCCTAGAAACCCCTGCATTATCTCAAAACCTGCAAGAGTACCTCGGGATGGATTGGATCTACGGCATTGATCTTGCAGCTGAAAAAAGGACTATGGCATTTAATCCTGGAATATTATATCAATGAAAAACCCTGTCGCTGTTAAAGATATTTTACAACCAACCAGTCAATATAGACTAAACATACTGGGAACCCAGAAAACGAACTGGATTGGAAGTGATATTCAAGATATGAGATCGCACACAATATTCAAAAGTGAAAAGCCTGGTAGCTTGCAAGAATTTGGAGTGACCTTCACTATGGATAGGGAGTACAAATCGCAAGTTATTGATTTTAAGGCAGTCAATGAACAGTTGTCTATGATCCATATAAAAACAAAATTCACCAAGAAGAAGAAACAGGATAAATTCTACAATCACCTGGGAAAATGTCCACTCATTGCCTATAAACAGCACTAAAATAATTATGGGTGATTTCAACGCTAAAGTTGGTAATGAGCTATCTCATTGGGGAACGACTGGAGGATATAGCCTCCACGATGAAACGAACAACAATGGCCAGTGTCTGATTGACTTTTCATGTAGCACAAATCTAGTCATACGTACCACTTGCTTCCCACGTCGACGCATACAAAAAATCACTGGATTTAGTTCGATTGATTCTTCGGATGGACTATAAGCCCGTTCAGTTATAATACGTGCTGGTTTAAAAATCAGAACGTATCGCAGCTGGGTGAACGGACCCACGGCCAAAGTGTGATACTGACTATATCACCTTGTCGAGTGCTGACACATTCAATCATGATATTGAGATATTCTATCTATCTCTAAGCGATGGCCCGAAAGAGGCTGTAGTGCTACAATAAAAAATCATAGGATGGCAATGCATAAAACCAGATTGACCATGTTCTGATCCAACAACGTCGAGCCACGAGCATACTTGACGTCTGTACATACCAAGAGCCAATAGTAACTCAGATAATTACTTGATTAGATTAACCTATTGATGTCGTACGTCAAAGTGTATTCGGCGAAGACTAGCCTGCTACGAAAATTTCACATCGAAAGGCTCCAAACGGCGTCTGTGGCTGAAAACTTCACGGAGACTCTCGACAACCAGCTGGCTCCCCTTGTATCAGACACATCAGTGAAAAGGAGCAACATGCTCTATATAGAAGTCAAAGCGGCGATTTTGGCCGTGGCAGAATAGACAATTGGACATCTAGCCCGCCGAAAGAGAAACGATTGGTTCAATGATGATTGCCAGAATGCGTTGGACGAAAAGAATCAGGCGTACAAGGAACATGTAAATAGGAAAATCAGGAGTAAATAGGAGAATCAGAAGCGTAACGAACAAGATTATTAGAATTAAGAAGGAAAATACTATGGAGACCAATTGAGAAGCATCGATGAAAGTCTAGTGAGCAATGACACAAGACAAGCATACAAAGTGGTGAAAAGGCTGAAATGAGGTTATCAGCCCAAGACCACGCTCTGTCATGATGACATCGGCAACATCATCGCTGATGAAAACAGGATTAAAGAAAGATGTACATCATATTTCAGAAACCTCTTAAATCCTCCATACATCTCCAAAACATTAGAGCTTCTAGATATTCCCAGAGAGCTTCCATTGGCCCAGCCACCTCTGGATTAACTTTATTCCACCATCAAGGCCCAAAAGAATAATAAAGCACGGGGTATCAATGAGATTCCACTGGAGCTTATCAAATATTGTGGGAACGGTGTCCAGAAAGCCATTCATAAAATCAACCAACATATTTGGCAACAAAAACATATGCCGAGCGGGTCGAGGCAATCAATTATATTTCCTTTCCAAAAAAAAGGTGACAAATTACAGTGCGAAACTGACAGAGGCACATCACTACTTTGTACGGCGTATAAAATATTTTTAAAGATCACAGAAAATAAAATCAGATCATATACTCATAGCATTACTGGGAAGTATCCAGGTGGTAGAGTGGTAGAGCAGGTAGATTGAAAATAGACAAACTGTTCACAGTCAAGCAGGTACTTGAAAAATACTGGGAATGGCATAACTACAGCAAATTTTCATTGACTTAAAGGAAGCAAACGATAGTACTGATTGTAGCGTACTGTACGAAAAAATGCTTTGCTTTGGTATCCTAGCCGAACTAGTCCATCTTACCAAAATAACAATGACGTCGACAACTTCGCAAGTCCCCATCAGTAATCAACTCACCGACGTCTTTGACACACATTTCTGACTAAAGCAGGGAGATGGGCTGGCCCCATTGTTATTCAATTTGGCTCTGGAATATGTCATAAGAAAGCGAGCTGTTTATACTAGGGGTACGTTACTTTACAAGTCGAGTCAAGTGTAAGCGTGAGTGGACGACATCAACATTTTCTCACGGTCGTTAACCACCTCCAAAGAATTTTTCCTGAAACTCAACAGTGAACAAGACTAGTTGAGCTACAAACACATGAGAATAAAACAAACCTCATGATGCACTCGAGGAAAAATACCTCAAATGGACAAAATATCACACTTGGCACTTGGCAATATTGAAATTATGGTTAAATTTGTATATTTAGGTAGCGAAATACCGAAATACAGCTCGCAAATAAAATTTCACATCTAGTTTTGTGATCTTGAAGACTAGCTGTATACGCAGAAAAACAAAGCCCCAAGCATTAATTCTGTGATAAGCCCTGTGTTATGCTATGGGTATGAAACATGGACCCTAACCCAAGCATCAGCAGACATGTTGAACGGCTTCGAAAGAGGGTTCCTGAGGCAAGTACAGGAACAATCACGAATTCGATACAACTATGAGCTGTATGAACTTTTTTTGACCACCCGGAGGTCTCAGTGATTGTCAGACTAAAGGAGCTGCAGCAAGCTGACCACGTGAATTGTATGGATGAACAACGGATACCCAAAAAAGTATTCGTTGGGAGATCTGAAGGTTGGAGATCAGTGGGAAGACCGAGGAAACGTTGGCCTGAGTTGGTCGGTGAAGACAGTTTATCGCTGCTTGGGTTTTGAAATTGGAGGATCCGGTCAATGGACCGAGACAATTGGACATGCTTGTATGCAACGAAGACCCAAGAGAGCTATAGTGCTAAGAAGAAGAAAAAAAATAATTTTATAAGCCTCAACTCAAATCAAAACCTTTCTGCCCGTTTTTCCGTCTATGCGTCACAGGCAATTTGTCGGAAATCGTTAATTCGAAACATAAAAATTTGTGAACAGGTCAAAATTGATGACTTTTCCAAGGTTCTGATGCAAAAAAATTATAAAGTAGGATCTAGGTTACGCTTGAATATTAGGTTTTTTTGTTTTTTAAGGTTGTTGAATATACATTTTTACCGGTTCGTCTTGCTTCGACGATCATTGGAGGGTGTGCTATAGTACTGAGAAAATCGCGTCGGAATTTGTAATAAGTTGTTGGTTGATAATGTTACTGTTTGTCTGTCTTTGTTTATAAATTTCGGGTCTTTCTAGTATGTCAAGCCTAGGTTGTTTGCTTTGCTTGTGTAACATTGGCGTAGAGTTTGTCATGGTGTCAGGCTCATTTACGTGGTTTCGTTGGTACATCGCATAGTTTGAGTCTGCCTTGTTGTGCAAGAAAGATTGCAAGTGCTCCTTGTGTCTTGTCATTAGCTTGCGCATTGTCCTTCCTATGTATATCATATCGCAGTCCTTGACATTTCAGTTTGTATATACCACTGTGCTCGTAGATTGCTGTGTCATTCAGTACAGGTTTCAGTTTGCTTCCAATGTGGTTGTTAGTTTTGAATACAAGTTTGATAGATTGTATGTCTCTTCGCCTACGAATGTTAAAGAAATCCACTGTTGGTCGTTGTTATGCATTTCAGTCGGTTGGTATTCTTGTTTTTGTTTGTACTATGTAATAAGTTTGTCAATGTCACGTTGTTTGCATTGATTGTTTTTAACAATTTTTTAAAATGTTGTTTAGTTCGTTAGAGTAGTTAGTAGGGTCGTGGGGATGGCGTGGCGTCTCTACACTATTGATCAGTGTGCTGCTAGCTTTTGTTGTGTGGGGTGGCTAGATGTTACGTATATGGTACATCAGTTGTGGTTGATCTTCTGTATATTTTGTAGTCAAGTCGTGTTTGCTCACATGTCATGGTCAGACTCATATAGATGAATTGTCCTTTTGTTTCTTTTCCTATTGTGAGATTTTTATTAGTGTAAGTTTCATTCATATAGGTAAGCAGTTCGTCTTGTTTATTTTTATGTGATTCAATAATGATGAAAGAGTCATCGACATATTGTTTGGAATTTATGTTTGTTTGTGGTCAAGAGGTGAATGCCATTTATGCACTAAGTGTGGGGTGCTCATGCTCACGAGTGATTGCGCAACCCATTTAACACTTCCCCTGTCAATATAAGAGCCTAGCTTGATATCGTTTGACATATTACTTCGGACCAGGTCTTGTTTTGCTATACCGTGAGGCTCCTTCAAGCAGAGAGATATCGTTTGTATAATATTACATTGAATTTTTCGACAATTTCAAATATAAGGACTTCTTCTAGAGATTAAAAGATTATTTCTGACATTATTGAGGACTTGGATGATATAAAAGTAATTAGATAAATTGATCGGAATTGAATGCTTAACGGAAATTTATGTGGATAGAGTTAACTTGGACATTTGACTCTATGGATTGAGTAACATTATTTGTAAATGCCAGTAAATTAATGGTAGTCGATCTTTGTGTCAAAAAACTTACTGGTACTGCACAGAAATTAGAGGAGCTAAGAAAGGCCATACTCTAGAGTACGCAATTCTCAATTAACATTTGGAAAGGTCATACTCTAGAGTGTACAATTCACTCAAATATTTTAGGGAACAGTGAGTGAATTGATATTGAATAATAGTTGGTAACATCAGAAGGATCACCAAGCTTGAATACCAACCCTTCTTCTTCTTCTTCTTCTTAGCATTAAAGCCCCTCTCGGGCCTTCGCTTCTTGCAAATAGTGCCTCCAACTGTCTCCGTTCATTGACCGCATGCTAAAATGCGTCGACCGAATCAGACCAGCGTTTCTTCGGTCCATACGATTTATGTACCCAGCCCATTCAGCTTAAGCAGGTTTACAATCGTTGAGACCTCCGGCTAGTCAAAAATTTCATACAGCTCATGGTTGTATCGAATTCGCCTCCGATTATTCGCCTCAGGACCTGTCGCTCAAAGGCGTTCAGTATATTTGCGGATGCTTGGGTCAGGGTTCATGTTTCACACGCAAAGCATAACACAGGTCTTACTTGGACCTTTGTCTTCCTGTGTATGCAGCTTGTTTTCAAGACCGTCAAAACAGAAAACAAACATTTTATTTGCGAGCAGTATTCTTCGGCGTATTTTGTCTATTTCATTACACGTCTTCGTTATTTTGCACCTAAATACACAAATGCGCCAACATTTTCGATACTGTATTTGCCAAGTGTAGTATTTTGTGTATTTGGGGTATTTTTCCTCGACTGCGTCATGAGCTTGTTTTATTTTCATTGATTTGTAGCTCTACTAGTTTTGCTTCGCTGTCGAATTTCAGGAAAAGTTTTTTGGCAGTTGTTAATGACCGTGACAAAATGTTGAATGTCGTCCGCATAGGCTACTACTTGGCTCAACTTGTATAGTTATATACCTTGCGTATCGATAGGTAGATTCCTTATGACGTACTCCAGAGCCAAATTGAATAGCAATGGGGCCAGTCCATCTCCCTGCTTTAGTCCGATATTTGTGTCAAAGGCATTGGTGAGTTGGTTATTCATGAAGACTTGGGAGGTTGTCGACATCATTGTCATTTTGGTAAGATGGAATAATTTGGCTGGGATGCCAAAGCAAAGCGTTATTAATAATGTACGTTACGATCAATAGTGTCGTAAGCTTGCTTAAAGTCAACGAAGATTTGGTGTACGTTTATGTTTAACTCCCAGTATTTTTTCAAGTACCTGCTTGAAAAATAAAAAAAACACAAGGGAGTCAATCAGGACCCTGACCCACACTGTTGCAATTTTGCCGATTATTGATTGAAATTCAAAAGTGAAGGGAAACTAGAATTCTGAAAACGAAAATGGTGGATAAAAGCAATTTACAAATAGACAACTCCAGTGTGGAGACGAGGAGCAGTTAGTGAATAAAAATAGAAATGAATTTGAGTTACTAGCCATTGAATTTCCCTAGAATATCCTGTGAGGTATAGCCAGATATGATTGAAGGGATTGTATATCTGACCAGAATACTTTGGGTTGATTGTTGAATATCAGTTGTGAATATCAGTCTTAAGGCAAATTTTTTGGAAATTTTACTTTCAGTTTCAAATCATCTGATGGCAGCCTAAACCAACCGTAAAATTTTGAGGGTTCCGTTACACGTAATGCTGCCTGCGGTCATGTTGCCATCATGCCTTTCTGCTAATAGTCAATTGAAGATTGTTTTCGTTGTGGCCATTGATCATTGATCACTATCTACCTGCATTTATACTTTTTGTAACGAGTCCTTGAATGTCCCAGCAAAGAATCAAAAATTATTTAGCCGGCAGAGTTGTTGTTACTTGATTCCTTTTCAATACGAATTGCAATTTTTTCAATACGAATTGTAGTTTTTTCTGAGCAATAGGAATTGAAAATTTGCGCTTTTTGATTACAGTAGTTGTTATGGGTAATGGCTATATAGCAAATTACAATTGAAGTTCAGATTTGCTCTTGATGATGCTGTTGAAATCAACTCTCTGTAATAAGATGGCCATAAGACCCGGACTGATTAAGAAGCTTCCAACTAATTAGTGGTATGTAATAAAATGTTGTGCGCGATCCGTATGAAAGCGAAGTTCTTTAAAACTTGGATGATATATGCACACACCGACGAAGGAAATATTCTACAATTATTTGCAAAGAATAGTCAAATCATTGTCTATAAACGACACAAAAATGATTGTGATTTCAACGTTAAAGCTAGCAATGAGCTATTTAACTGGGGGATGACTGGAGGATGCAGCCTTCACGATAAAGTGAATAACAATTCCTATAGCCTAATTGACTTTACATGGGGCAGAAATCTAATCATACGTTTGGCTTGCTTCCCACAACAAAGCATACGAAAAATAACCTGGGTATCACTGGATGACAACACATAAAACCAGATCGATTATATTCTGATCCAACAACATTGGGCTTCGAGAATACTTAACGTCCGTACATACCGAGGAGCAAGTTGTAACTCAGATTATTACTTGATTAATTTAACTTATCGATGTCGTATGCTACAGAAATTCGACATCGAAAAGGCTCCAAAGGGTGTCTGCGGCAAAAATTTTGTCGGAGATCCTCGACAACCAGCTAGCTCCCATCTTATGACATGCATCACTGAAAAAAGGTGACAAGCTCTGGATGGAAGTAAAAGCGGCTATTAAGATCATAGCAGAACAGACAATTGGACATCAACTTCGGCGCGAAGAAATGATTGGTTGGATGATGAGTGTCGGAATGTGTTAGACAAAAAAATTAGGTGTAAAATGAGTCCATAGGTAGGAAAACCAGAATGAGAGGAGAACATTATAAAAATCTCAGAAGAGTAGTGAATGAGATCATTAGAATTAATAAATAAAAATACAATGGCAACCAATTGAGAAGTATCAATGTAAATTTAGTGAGCAACAGCACAAAGGAAACATGCAAAGTGGTTAAAAGCCAAAAACAAGGTTACCAGCCCAAGACCATGCTCTACCATGATAACATCGGCAACATCATCGCTGATGAAAGCAAGATTAAGGAAAGATGGGCATCATATTTCAAGAACCTCTTTAATCCTCCGCATAGCTCCAGAACATCAGATCCTATAGAAATTTCCGGACAGCTTCCATTAACCTCACCTACTCTGGACGAAGTTTGAACCACCATCAAAGTCCAAAAGAATGATAAAGCACGGGGCATCGATGAGATTCCAGTGGAGCTCATTAAATATGATGGCAACGGTGTTCAGAAAACCGTCCATAAATTCATCCAGGACATTTGGCAACAAGAACACATGCGGAACGAGTGGAGCCAATAACTTTATTCCTTATCCACAAAAAAATGTACCAAGCTACAGTGCAAAAACTATAAAGGCATATCACTACTTTATACAGCGTACAATATATTTTCAAGGATCTTAGAAAATAAAATCACATCACACACCAACAGCATCATTAGGGAGTATCAACGAAGTTTTTAGAGCTGGTAGATCGACCAATTGTTTACAGTCAAGCAGGTACTTGAAAAATACTGAGAGTTCAACATAAACGTACACCAAATCTTCGTTGACTTTAAGCAAGCATACGACAGTATTGATCGTAACGTACTTTACAAATATTGCTTTGTTTTGGCATCCCAGCCAAATCAGTCCGTCCTACCAAAATTACAATGATGTCGACAACCTCCCAAGTCCGCATCAATAGCTAACTCACCGACGTCTTTGACACAAATACTGGACTAAAGCAGGGAGATGGGCTGTCCGCATTGTTATTCAATTTGGCTCTGGAATATGTCATAATAAAGCCACCTATCGATACATGAAGTACGTTGTTATACATGTCAAGTCAAGTGGTCATGGATATTAACAACTGCCAAAGAACTCTTCCTGAAATTCGAAAGCGAAGCAAAACTAGCCGGGCTACGAACAAAGGAGAATATAACAAAACTTATGACGCAGTCGAGGAAAAATACCTCAAACGCCCAAAATACTACACTTGGCGAAGACAATATCAAAAATGTGGGTAAATTTGTCTATTTATGGGGTAAAATAATGAGAACTGGTAATGAAAGAGACGAAATACGCCGCAGAATACAACTCGCAAATAGAATATTCTGTTCAGTTCTCCAAGAATACAAATCTGTGATAAGACCTGTGCTATGATATGGGAGAGAAACATGGACCCTAGCCCAAGTATCCGCCTTCGAGCGATGGGTCTCAAGGTGAATAATCAGAGTAAGGCTGGACGGTGACCAATGGAAAATTCAAAACAACCATGAGCTGTATGAAATTGCTAACAAGCCGGAGGTCTCAAGAATTCTAAGACTGCGGAAGCTGCAAAAGGCTGGCCACATAAATCGGATGGACAAGCAACGGATACCCACAAAGGTATTCGTTGGGAGAACTGAAGACCCGAGATCAGTGGGGAAACTGAAGAATCCCTGGTCTGGCTCAGTTGACGAAGAATGTTCATCGCTGCTCAGATTTCGAAATTGGAGGACGCGGCTGGTAGCGAAGGCCCGAGAGGCGCAATAGGGCTACGAGGAAGAAGTTCATTTGAAATTTCAGAAAATGCTATTTGCTTGTCCAAATAGCAAGGGTTGATGCTGATATCTTGAAAGCCCATTAATGAAAACCAAAAACTTATATATTACACTTCAGTATGATGCTTTTCATATGAAGCGTCAGTAACAGGGATCACACCACAGATCAATTCCTGTTGGAGTGGAACAGTTAAACTTTACCTACCGGTCTACCGTAACATGCCCTTTGAATGAGACACACTGACCAGTGAGCTCAGTAGTTTTGCGTTGCCGCGTTCAAAAGTTTAGTGTGAGTATGCATAAACAAGTTGGGTAGACAGACCTACGCTCGTGTCAGAAGGGTTAAGTACTCAACTTACAAAATGCAATCACCAGCAATGAATAAAATCAGGAAACATGTCAAAGAGATTTGCTCGTTTAAAAGAAAATCATTTGTTTCTCCATTTTCAAGTAACAAAAATCACTCAAATCATGAAATCCCAAAAGCATTTATGTCATCGCTCTTATCTGAAAATTTTAAGAAAATCAAATCAAAACTGCAGTGTCTCGCTCGATGGAAAGTCCATAAAATACCAAAATAGTGTGTTATATTTGTTGTAATTGGTGAAATTTTAAATGGATATAACTTCGTGAATATGAAACAAATTTCATCAAACGTACATATTAGGGCCTTGTATAAGGTCGGGCTTAAAGGCATCTATACAATTTTATTGGAGAAAATGTGAAATTCGTAGATCATACTCTTATTAACAAAGTTGAACGAATTTTGACTTCTGAGGTATTTGTTATTATTGTCTTCATCAATACCTCCGTTAATAATTTTTTTCAGATATTTTAGATCACAGGTGTACAATCGCGAGGAGGAAACAAATTTTTCGTGCTCCCAATGAAGCAAAAACTGTCAGTTTCATTTGATACTCATATTGGCTACCTTTGATGAAATTTTTTTTTCGTACATTTCCCCTTCCCCTGCGGTACTGATACAGCAATTTTAAGACTTGTTTTGAAAAGATCTCATTGAAAGGTTTCAAATGACACCTTACTCGACTACTAATGGTGAAAAAAAATGTTGAAGGGTCACTTCCCTATATGGGGAGACCCCCATTAAATCCCTTTGAACAATTTCTCCATCCCAACCTTTCAAGAAGTAGCCAATTCTGACCTTTCCACAAAGATTCGTTGCTCTAGCTTCTACAGTTTCGTAGAAAAAGTGCTGTGACATACAGACGGACACGGGTCGTGATTGCAATAGGGTTTTGTAGTTTAATACAAAACCCTAAAAATGTGGACAAATTTGTATATCTAGGCACTAAATAACGAGAATCGGTAATGAAAGATACGAAATACGCCGGAGAATACAGTTCGCTAATAAAATATGTTTTTTTCCTGAAGACCAGCTGCATACAGGTATACCAGAAAACAAAGCTTCAAGTATACAAATCTGTGATAAGACTTGTGCAATGCTATGAGTGTGAAACATGAACCCCAACCCACGCATCCTCAATTAAATTGAACGCCTTCGAGAGACGGGTCCTGAGGCGAAAAATTTGAGCGAAGCTAGACGGGGATCAATAGCGAAATGAGCTGTATGGAAGCTGCAATGGGCTAGCTACATGAATCATATTGATGAACAACAGATACCCAAAAGAGTATTCATTGGGAGAACTGAAGGGTATAGACCAGTGGGGAAACCAAGTAAACGCTGATCTGATTCGGTCATAGAAGGCTGTTCATCGCTGCTCGGGTTTCAAAGCTGGAGGACGCCGTCAATTGACTAAGACAGTTGGAAGCACTTGTTGCAGGATAAGAGGGCCCGAGAGAGACTGCAGTACTACGAAGAAGTAGAAGAAAAAATTTCTCTTGTTTTTTTGAATAAAGTTTTTTGCCATTTCCATGAACAAGCATATTTTTATCTGTGATTTGTAGTAGTATACAAATATGTTGGGTAAACAGAAAGATGCTTATATGAGAAGGGTTTTATCCTGAAACTATGATACGCAGATGCCGATCACGAATAAACTCAAATAATGTTACTTTGCTGTTTAGATCTCATTGAGACCTTTAACATGACACCCTACTCGACTATCTTGGAGGGTCACCCTGCAAAAACTTTGAAGAGCATTAATATTTCAGAGTTCTGAAAACTTGTATATCCTACAACTTGGTTCCACAAAAGCACACTAATGATTGATAGAGCAGCTACCCGTTGAATTATATATATATATATATATATATATATATATATATATATATATATATATATATATATATATATATATATATATATACACATATATATATATATATATATATATATGTATATATATATATATATATATGTATATACATATATATATATATGTATATATATATATACCTATATATATATATATATATATATATATATATATATATATATATATATATAAATATATATATTTTTTTTTTTTTTTTGGGGCCGTTTGTGTTTTGTGGGGCCGTTTATGCTTTGTGTTCTCCGCAAATTAATTTCTTTGGCCATATTGTGGCCGTTTTGTTCTTGAAATTCCGTTTTCGGTTTTTTTTTTGGCCCAGTTTAGGTTGATTTTATTTTTCATCACGTTTTTAGGACGTGTTTTGGCTCCATATACATACAAAATGATCATAGGCTCAGTAAAAATACTGCTACCGCCCTCATCATTTTGACTCGGAATGCTACAATCCAATACTGGAAACTAAGCCGGGACAAACAGGTAATTTCCTATTGGTACATACTTTACAATTTTAAAGCTAAGTTTGTATGTATTTCTTCTTTGAAATGTCCAGCAGAACTTCAAGCAATTCAGAAATTAAGATCATCAGGATCTCATTTACAGCCCAAAAAGAAGAAGAGTTAGACTAGGAATAGGAAAATAAGAAGGATCCCTCTCGGAATTTTGTATTGATTAATAGCTTCACAGCTACTCGATTCCCCAACGTAATAAAATTGCCATGACCAATTAGTTTTAAATATCTATTAAGTTTATAATCAAATATTTGTTGTTGACAATGCTCTCTATACCTTATACCGATGATACTTCTTCAAACTTGAACAACGAATAATGCTATAAAACTTAGTAACGCTATATTTGTTATATTTAATATTGCTGTCGGAATGTGTCGAATGTAAATTTTAATTTATTAAATAAAAAAATTAAAACTTTGTTCTTTTAAACATTGGATTATATTTATTTAAAAATTCGTATAACGCATTTTCAACTGTTATACACAGTCTTCCTCAGTACACCATGAATGAAATCTTTTTTAGCAATCTATTTATGCTAGACAATATTTACGTTAATTGCTTTACAACATCGAGTGAACATGAATTACAATTTTCTAAATCTGTATTTATCCTTAATTTCGCAGGTATTTGCAGAGTTTTTAATGACTACACCGCGTCCATTTTACTTAACTTGTCGACCCTCTTAATTACGCTAACGTTGCTAGGGCTTATGTGGTGTCCTTCGGTAATTATATGTTTTGCCACAGCTGATCTTGTCGTTATGCTGACATTTTTTGCGGCTATCTCAGCTTCCTTTAGATGTTCCTTTATCCTGTCTGTCACTAATCTTTTTGTTTGCCCAATGTACACCATCGGGCAATTGGTGCATGCGATTTCCCGTCGTCGTCCTTTAACCTTTTTCTGATCTCATTATTCTCCGCCAGTTTTATTTTTTTTTTATTTGATAAACTAAAATTTACATTCGAAACATTCTGACAGCAATATTAAATATAATTCTTATGACAACCAAGTCTAAGTCGGGGCAGACTCTTAAAGTGGAAAAAGTCAATGGCAGGGTAAACTGAAGACATACGGTTTTTGAAAAGTTGCCTAAGGAAAAACGTTGTCCCGAAATCTCATCGAGTAGTATTGAAAACACATTTAAAATAGATAAAGCAAACACACAAAAAGCATTAGTTGAAAGGAATCTTATTAAAAATAGCATTCAGACCTTATATACATAAGAAGTTAGATAGACACACTATAATGGCCATTACAGACTCCGATCTAATACAAAGCACCTGTCTTCAAGAGGTTAAAGACATCATACAAGTGTTGAACAGATGGAAAGCACCGGGATTTGATTTAATATCAAAATCCATGTTAAAATGGCTCCCGGATAATATTCTCGATGCAATAGCAGCGATAATTAACGAAATTTTCCGCTTGCGAAAATACCCCAAAATATGGAAATCGGCAATAGTTATTGTTCTTCCAAAACCTGGTAAAAACCTCATGTTCCCACAAAACTGTTGACCCATTAGCCTATTATCCTCACTGTCGAAAATAGTAGAGCGGGTGCTACTAAATCGACTAACTGAGGTTGTTGCCGAAAAAGAAATACTTCCAGAAGAACAATTTGGCTTCAAGCCACTACACTCCACAGAACTCCAGCTTACTAGGGTGGTCCAACACATTAGAATAGGGCTAAACCGCAGGAAATCAACATGACATAGCCAAAGCCTTCGATAAAGTCTGGCATGCAGGACTTATTTACAAAATGCATGAATCCCAAATGCCACTGCAGCTCATCCAAATCATTGGCTCCTTTCTAAAAGGCAGATCATTTCGTGTCAAAATTGACAACCACCTCTCAACCATGCAGCCAGCTGGAGTCCCACAAGGATCACCCATCTCCCCCATACTATACAACATCTTTACTGCAGACCTACCTCGGCTGCCTTTGAATGTCCACAAGTCCCTATATGCCGACGATACCTGTGTTTTATACTCATCCAGACAAGCAAGAGTCATCACCACCAAACTGCAACTCTCCATAGACATACTTTTGAAGTATTTTCGCAAGTGGAAGATCAAGTTAAACTCAGACAAGACCCAGGCATTATTTATAACAAGAAAAAGACAACAACAACCGAAAACTTTGACTGTAGAAAACGAAAATATTGCCTGGTCAAGAACAGCAAAATACTTAGGACTGACATTCGACAACAAACTCTCCTGGACCGACCACATACGCCACAAACGAGGACATTGCTACAATGTACTATCCCAACTCTTTCCACTCCTTAAGGCCAAGAAACTCAACATCAAGAACCGTCTGCTGATCTACAAACAAATAATACGACCGACGCTACTATATGGTAGTACAGCCTTCTACCAGACGACAGAGACCAACAAAAAGGCACTACAATCCATCCAAAACAAAAGCATTCGGCAAATTTTCGGAATCCCATGGTATGTTAGAAATACGGACATATACAAGGACCTTAGAATAGAACCTGTTGACATATTCGTACGTGACAAAGCACTCAAACTGCTCGACAAAGTGGACAACCATCCTAACACTACCCTGGGTATCCTAAAACGCAAAGCACTACCAAAAGAAACTTATCCAACTATCCGCGCTAACTTCAAGAAAAATTTAATTGACAGTAATTAGAATAGCACAATCTCGTCAATAATGGTGGGCAAATTATTGCTCACAGATAGAAGGGAGCTAGGGTGCTAAATCGCACCAGCTCCAAGGAAAACGAATCCAAGGGACTATAATGGCATTTAATAAACATCTTGAATTAACACAATTACTGGAGCGTCAAAATGAAGACATAGTCTCAAGTTTTGGCAAAATAAACACTGCAGCTCTGTGTGAAAAATGAGAAAAAAGGGAAATCTTGAATATGAAGCTAGTCATAAAGAAACGTTAAAACCAATAAACTTTCCAAACTACGCAATTCATAAAACAGACGTAAATTTTGAAACGGAAGAACAAGAATTAATTAATAAGGGGCTAAATTTTGCTCTAAAACCAAAAAAAAAACTTTAGAAGATATCGTAGTAGAAATAGAAGCTGGTATAAAAAATATTGAAAGTGAGAGAAAAGCAAAAAACAGGAGAGAAGTGAAAAAGAAACTCACACAATACCCAGAAGAATCACAACAAAGGAGGAGAAAATTGTTAAAACTCTGACAGAAAAACCAATGTATTTTTTAAAGGCCGACAAACGCAACGCTGTGGTCATTGTTAAAAAAGAAGAATGTGACAAAATGGTTGAAAGATGTATACTAGATGGACCATACTTCAAGCTGAGACATAATCCGCTT
This sequence comes from Odontomyia ornata, assembly GCA_963969285.1. Lineage (NCBI taxonomy): Eukaryota > Metazoa > Arthropoda > Insecta > Diptera > Stratiomyidae > Odontomyia > Odontomyia ornata. Next base: position 195,053,936 of record OZ017741.1, read on the forward strand.
CCCGAATCTGTCAAAAGAGTCGAAAAGGCCATCAAAGAGTGCAAGAAAGCAATTAACACAAAAAATTTAAGAATACCAAATCCAGCCCTCCCAAGAATGAAAATCCAAACAAAGATCCATAAGAAACAAGATGAAGTTAGAGAAATAATGGATGATTCTAACTCGCCTACATACAATATCACAAAATGGATATCGGCAGAAGAGAAGAAACTAAACACAAAGATCAAAGATTAGCCACAGAACGATTAATAACACAACTGAGTTAATAGAGAAACTGCAAGGGATTGGAAATATACGGTAAGATGAAATTTTGGTATCATTTGATGTAAAGTCACTGTTTTCCAGCGTTCCGATCAAAGAAGTAGTACATCGCCTACAGGAGTGGATGCTCAAGACAGACTACTCAAAAGAATGGAAAGAAAAAGCGAAATGCCTCACAAAACTTGCAGCACTATGCATGAACGAAAACGATTTCATGTTTCGAAAGAGGTTTTATAAAACAAAGTCAGGTGCAGCAATTCGCTGTCCCTTTTGAGCAACATCGAAGGAATGATCGTGAATAAAGACTTAACGGCTAGATTGTGGATACGCTACGTAGACGATATATTGGTGATCATTTCAAAGGAAGAGTTGGAGAACACATTGCAAAGAATAAACCAGATCTAACCTAGAATCAAGTTTACAATGGAAATGGAGGAAAATAATGAAATTCCATTGTTAGACTTAAAGATTATCCAAAATAACTATAAAATTGAATTTGATATTTATAGGAAACCAACCAGCGCACAACGCACTATAACTAGCGCCTCCTACCACAGCTTCGCGCACAAAATGGCAGCGTATCAAGGAATGATGCATAGGCTCCTGACGATATAGTTGACTCACGAAAGATTACAAAACGAAAAGAATTACATGATGCAAACAGCGAGAATCAACGGCTATGATGAACAATCCATCGAGAAAATTATAAAAAACAAAACCAGAAAACTGGAAAGGTAAAAGCTTGCAATAGAAGAACAACTGTAGCGAGTAGCGATTACGAAATCAATGGTTTCTAAAGACATAAAAAAAAATTTAAAAAGAATGGAATAAAAATGGCAGAAACAAGCAGAAACCTGACATGGCGCAGAAAAATAAGATCAGAAAAAGATCGAAGAACGACAGCGGAAAAAGTGGAATATACAAAATTACATGCGACAATTGCCTTATGGTGTATATTGGGCAAACAAAAATATTAATGACAATCAGGATAAAGAAACATCTAAAGGAAGTTGAGATAACAGCAAAAATGTCAGCACAACGACAAGGTCACCTATGACAAAACATATAATTACCGAAGGTCACCACATAAGCCCTAGCAACGTTGGCGTAACTAAGAGTGTCGGCAAATTAAGTAAAATGGACGCGGCGGAGTCATTAAAAATTCTGCAAATACCTGCGGAATCAAGGATAAATACAGATGTAGGAAATTGTAATTCACGATGTTGTAAAGTAATTAACATAAATATTGTCTAGTATAAATAGATTGTTAAAAAAGATTTCATTCATAGTGTACTGAGGAAGACTGTATATAACAGTTGAAAATGCATTATACGAATTTTCAAATAAATAAAATCCAATGTTCAAAGACGTATTGAATTATGCCACTAGTAAAATTTTTCTGTTTAAATTTTTTTTTATATATCAAAAAAATTATTACAGGTTACTCTTTGTTTCAATTCTATCAACTGAAGATTAATGCTGTTTTCAGTGAATTTGGAATTCATTGGGCTGAAGTTGATTGTTGAAAATTAATTAAAATTTGTATTGAGGTTGACAATCGCAGATTGATACCAATTTATACCGAATATGTCTATTTGCCTATGTACATATGTTAACGAAATCCATTGTTGGTCATTCTTGTGTGTTTTAGTCCGTTAACGCTCCTATTTTTATTTGTAGCATGTAATAATTTTGTCAATGTCACATTGTTTGTATTCGTTATTACTGGGTATTCTGTAAATGTTGTTTAGTTCATTGTAATAGTTACTAGGAGTCGCGGGGATGGAGTGGAGTTTCTGCACCATGCGAATGTTGTTTTTCTTTCTGTACTGTTTATGATGGCAAACCAATCCAACTATAACACGCATGATAGCTGTCACACCATATGTAGCATTAAAAAGTGTTGCCAACTTAATTTTCTATGCTTCTAAAAAGCACCCTTATATTACACTTCGATGTGGTCCTTTTCATATCAAACTTCAGTAACAGAAATCCGACCACAGATTGATTCCTGGTGAAGAGAAACAGCTACCAAAACTAAACTATACCTAAAGGACTACCGTAACGCAATATAGATGACCTTCGGATGAGACACACTGACAAATGACTTCAGTGTTTTGGCGTTGCCGTGTTCAAACGTTATGCGTGAGGATGATAAAAAATGAAAAAAAAACCTTCACATGAAACTGGTAACCTTCATTCCTCTGGAAGTCCGTTAAAGGCATAATATAGTGAACAATTTAATATTGTATCAGCTAAAGGATATTCTGGTTTTTTCCCTTAAAATTTAATTGACATACTGGGGACAGATTAAAAGACTGAAGTAATTATTCGCAAACAAATATTGACATGTTAAACATACTCGTACATAGTCAAAAACAATTTCGATTCAGGAGTTTCCCTTTGAAGTGAGAATCGATTTTTTGTTGGTTGAGTATTTTCTTCGGCTATAAACAGCTTTGACAACGTTTGGTGACTCACAAGCTAACAAGATGAACCAGTGGCGACCAAGTTAATTTTAAGTTATTTGACTGGAGTTGACAGGCCTTAACTAGAGTCGAATCAATATCAGCCTTAGGGGTTAGAAGCTTTCTTTTTTACAATTCCTAGAAATTTTATTTTGACACAAATATTTTTATATAAAATTTGATGCAAAAACCGGTTCGGTAGTGTACAGTCAAGCTCCAGCATTCATACATTTCCTTAAAAATAAACAGAAAACATAAATTTTTGAAAATTATCTCCAAAGCATTGATTTTCTTCAGTTTTAGAGGAAGTCTTCAATCGATTATCACTGGAGCCACTTTGTCAGTGTTGTTTAGTAGGACTCCAAAGACACTCGATCGTACAAATTTATCAGCATAACCTATGTCATAGCATTGCATTGATTGCGAAGTTTAACAATAGTATGCTTTACTTAACCGAAAGTATATCAAGAAACAATTCTCGTGTACTAGCGCTCCTACCATGCAAGTCTTCCGTTTAATGTCTTATTCACACATGGCTTAAGAAAATGTATGGGGACAATTATAGATGGCACTAAGAACGATTATACTCATTTATATAAGTTAATGAGTTTACCCTGATGATGAACAAGAAGTTCGATCTTTTAAGTTAGTATTTATGAGTTTATTCTAAAAAATAATAAAATAATAATTTCTGTTCAATATTATACTCTCTTCTTTGACCTTTCCTTGCATTAATAGCGAAAAGACGAACTTCAACGTTCAATAATCACTCAATAATTATAAAAACATATTCATATATGATTCAGCTCAAGGCCAACTTGTAATATTATAGTTTTTTTTACTTGGAGTCAACAATTATATACAAAATAATAAGTTAACCCACTTGTAGGTAATTTACATAAACATAATTAACTATCAACCCACATTAAGTTGATGTGGGAAGGGTCCCAAAAAAGTCAAAAGTCATTTAACACATTGCTGCGACTGGTCTTAAATTTATCTCTGATACTATTATTACTCGTATTATTGCTTTACTAATATTTTATCAAATGCAATCACTTCTTGCCATGCTTAAATTGTTAAGGAATCTCTCTTGGCTGATGGTGCGGTGATTGTAATTGCAAACGCTTTACACAGATACATTATAACAAACGTCTGGCAACCAGTGAAATCACTTTGATGCTGGCGAGTCAAGCTTGAAACGAGGAAAAAATGCACATACGGGAAATTTCACTATACTATCATAATTGCATTAAAACTCACCTGTGGTTATATGACGAAATAATCCAAAGAAAATTTTTGATAACACTAATAAGAGTAATAATTTATTTGTTTGTGTGAACGGATGAGTAAAAACTAGAGCACTATCACTGTTATATGAATTTTATATCAAAACCTATTATAAATGATAAAAATATTTGAAATGAACACTGAAAGAAATATGAAAGGTGAAAAAATTAAATAAATAATAGACTTTAATATCACTATTTTTGGATGCGAAAAAAATACACACGAAACCGAACCCGGGCCAAAACAAATCGCGCTACCATTCGCTGCATCACAAATGGAAATTGCTATGTAAAAGTAATCAAGTAATATTATTAACGATTGCCACGAATAAAAAACAAATACCGTCTTAAGTCTTTAAAAATTACGTTCATATATGCATTTTATATTCCGGTCGCTATCGGTCGATAGTTGATCTTTTAATTTTTTATTTCGCGTAACACTATCGATTACACTCGAATGAAATTTTCACCACCGAAAAAAATTTCTTCACGACGAATAACACCGCATACAATTGCGCAATTGGAGTCTGACCAGTGACTTAAATCGTCTTAAAAACGGTATTCAGTCATTTGGAACACTATGATCACTTTATGAAACCAATACGGATTGTTGCTTATGGTAAATAGTTGAATGCATGAAAAAAAGATAGTAAATGGTTCATACTGTAAGTATGATGGCGCTTCGATCGCCCAGCGAACGAGTATTAACTTCTTCGCTAACTTAAAACCAATGCTACTCAGGTGGTGTCGCGAATACCACTGCCAATGGTTTTCGTTGACCACCTTGATGTTTCCTTACTATCTTGTCTCTGCCTCAGACTTACTGCAAACACTAAGACGTCGGTGTGATAGTTGCAAGATAGACTTGTTTTGATTTTAACCATCTTAAGACCAATGTGGAGTCTAAGGCTCTAATTATTTATGACGGTTAAAGCTTTAAAGATCGAATTACTCGTGAATGTCACATTTTGTATAATTTGTATCTGGCGCATGGAATTTGTATTGATTGAATCGAAATTTTGTCTGCATTTAAAAAACAAAAATTTAAATAATCTCGATATTTGCGTAAAATATGGCCTTAATATATCTATCAGAATATCCTTTTGCGCTCTTAAACAACCACCCGCTGATTGAGTCTAGCCTTTTGGAGTTGATTCACAGAATGCATACATGTAAAACTCATATTTGTAGGCAGCGAAGTGTTCATCAGCCCTTCCTTGCTGCAAGGTGAATGTGCACGAATGTCCTTGGTCGGTCGGAGCCCTCAATTATCATAACTGAGGGCATCAGTATTTGAGCCTTGTATGTGCCGCCTGAATAATTTGAACTTTTGGGGCTATTGCCATAAAACAATTAAGATAAAATGTTTCAATCCTACACTCAGCAAAAGGGTAGGAACTTAACATTTAAGCCTTATTTCTCTTCACACGACTTTACTATGTAAATGGTTAAAAGGCCTTAAATTTCGTTAACATTTTTCATTCGTATGATGCATATCGTAGTTGTTTGCTATCTATTTTAAAGTCTGTACGTTTGGTATAGTGCTTTACTTTTTCCCTTCTTTTACTTGGTTTTGTTGATTTAGTTAAGATCATGTTGTCTTTATTTCTGTTTGGTTGGAACTCGTGAAGGAGAAATAAATGTATGCTCGTGCTTCTTGGCGGTAGACGGGGCTCTTCTAGTCTCTAACATTTCAAAGTAGTGCTACAGTAATGCACAAGAAAATAACTGAAATGTGAATGTTTTTTAATTAAATGGAAAAGATTTGTAAATGTTTTTTTCCTAAACAGGAAACTTACTTGTTTGTTAGCAGCTCAATAATTTTCTAGACTAAGTTTTAAAATACTCAACTAGTTGAACCCTAGCATTTCAAATGTGTAGTAACCGAGCATTTGATTTGCGGATAAATATAACGCTCAAATAAATTATGTCGCGCAAAAATAGTTTAAAATTTGAAATTTATTTTCTGCCACATAAATTTTCCATTGATCTATGCTAATTTGCAACACTACCAACGTTTCCAGTGGCGCGAAAAATAGTGCTGTCAAAAAGTGCAAAGTTGACAAGTACGTGAAAATCCTATTGCATTCCACCATTGCCTTCTTACTCAGGCCCAAAAACGGAAACACTGCGTCACGTCGCGAACTAACCTCTTCGAGTAGCTTCATCAGCACCATCTAGTGCTGTTTAAATCAAACAAATTTTTTAAAGATTTTTGACAGTACCTATGACTGTAATTTGAAATTTTATCAGTACTCTGTCAACGACATTAGCGCACAAATATATGTATTTCGTTCTCGTTTGTATCAGTTCTGCTAAATTTCATCTGAGAAATGTCATATTTGACAATCTCAAAAGCCTACTTTCGGCCTACTGAGATGCCGCTTTCAAGTTTTCTGGACAGCTGTTTGTCGAAATTTAGGGGTACTGATCAGCTGTTCCCGGTATGGGAAGTGACGACAGGTACTTTAATTGATTTCCTTATGGGTCTGAGTAAGAAGGCAACGACTCCACCATTTTCTGGATTGATTTAGTTAGGGAAAAAGGGTCACAAGTATACTTAATCTAAAAACAAACAAGTCGGGTACACAAAACTACACTCATGACGGAAGGGTTTCGTACTTAACCTACAATATGCAGATGTTGGAATTACAAAAAAAATTCTTTCAACAACCCTTATTTTATGATGGTTATACTTCCTTTAGGATTGCTACAAATTGAGTTTGCCCAGATGTGAACATAATATAAGATCCTTAATCCTGAACACACATGTTAAATAGCAATTTGTCCACACGAAAGATATTATTTGAGACAATAAAATTAGCTCTTAGCACATGTGGTCTAAAAATATAGTTGTATGTCCCTAGAGACAAGAAAAAGGATATTTTGGTTCAAGATGATTTCAGTTAGTCTTAAGATAGAACGTTGTTGATCATTCTCATGAGTTGCTCTTTGTGAATAAAAATATTTAATATTTAAAACCAGTATTTAAATCAAAAGAAGAGTCCCCATTTCTAATAGGTTAAGAGCCTAGTCTACCTTGTGGATTATAAAATGGCTAAGTCCAGAAGAAATATAGCACCTTTTGATGGTGTAAATACGCTGTGTGGAAGTTTAGAGTTCGCGCTTTATTGACCAAATTAAATGTTGGGCGATTTATTGATGAAGAAGCCCCTGAAGAGCTTAATAGAACGTGGAGAAACTCGAAGGCATAGCTAAAAGTGTCATAGCAGAATATTAAGTGATGCGTTTCTCAGTTTTGTAGATTCGGCTAGAACTGCGAGAGAAATTTTTAAAACGTTAGATGCCATTTATAGGCGGAAAAGCCTTGCCACTCAATTATCTTCATATAAAAGATGATTAGATTTAAAATTGCTTGGGGGTATTTCTTTGATGAGCCATTTTAGGTCTTTTGAGAATTCGGTCACAGACTTATTAGTGGCAGGGAGAAATTAGAAGAAGCATATAAAGTGTCTAATCTGCTATTAACCTTCCATCATGTTATGATGGCATAATAACGTTAAAATAAAAATAAGCAAAACAAAAAAGGAAAAAACAAATGATTGCATTAAAAACAAAAAACAAATAATAATAATAGTTTAATAAAATAAAATAGATTGTTGGAAAAAAAATGTTCATCAAAAAGTCGGAGATTGGTTAAAAAATAAAATAAATACATCTCCAAATGTCAATTTTAACGCCTCACCACTATCCAACAACAGTTCAAAGTCACAGATACACGGGAAGATTCTTAAAGGAACTCAGACGAAAATGGATCTGATAATACTTAATTGAATTTGTGTACATATTAGTATTCTCATATGGACTAAAGAATACGATTGCAAATTGATAGCCCGCCCATACAACATTGTAAATTGACATTCATCGTGAACACATTTCCTTGCCTTTTGTCGCAGACAAAGTTTCATATCGGAAAATCTCAATTCACGTTTCACTCAGCCAGAAGAAATAATAGTAAAACTGTGAATATACGATGTTGCCAGCCATTGCGGTACCACCACCGGTTTCATGAGCCCAGCAATCCGATTTGCTGTGTGTGACGATAAATGCTGGATGCAAGAAGTCGTTTATAAATTCACGGAAAATAGCTTGCAGTTCAAGGGGACATTTGTAGTTGATAATAAGCCTTATGGAGTCACGTGAAACTTCCTTCGCAACATCAATGAAGATAAAGGGCAAATTTTAAACAATAAGTGGTTACTGGAATTTAAGGCTTACCAATCCGAATCAGGGCCTTTTTTGCCAACGTTGACAAATGACAAAAAAGAAGCCACACTTCTTAGAAGTAGACTTTCAGCAATGGAAGGATGATGACTCGGACATGGAGCAAGAAGGCAAAAATATGGATTTATTAAATAAGCTAATAGATATGGAACTTGATAAGGACGATGAACCGTCGTTTTATGATCTCGATGATGAAGAGGAAGATTCCGACGATGAGAATATACCAAACTTAACAGATGGCTCAGGCGATAGTAATAAGGATAATCCTACACTAGCTGAGACAACCGGAGCAACAAATACGGAAAATAATTAAATTAAAGCACATAAAAATAAGCACGAAACAATCTTTAAACTGAAAATATGAAGAGAAATGAAGTAAGCATAAAACAGATCATTCAATCCAAAGCATTTACTTTTTATATATTTGATTATATCTTACCGGAAGTCAACGACAAAAAAAAATACGAGCCAATTGATTGAAATCCATCCTAAGCGTTTGCTTCTCTTTCATCCTTTCTGCGATGATTAGATTGTTGTAAATATTTTACAACAACGACAGAATAACAAGTTCGCAGTTTATTGGACTCACTCTGTGAAGATTATTCAATCAAAATCCGCGACACAAAAGGAAAAAGAAATTTTACATTTCAGGTTACGATGAATATGATTGGGAGGGAGTAAAAGAACGTTTTAAATATTCTCCAAATGTTTGGCAGTAAAGACCGAATCTAGGTCGCAAAAAGAAAATAACTTTCAAACAATCGCCCGAATCAAAACAAAAAAAACCATACTGACAGTGTCAGTCACTTTGATGGGCGAATGTACTAGTTGAAGAGATATTTGGATTTGAATTGCCGATGAGCACCAGTTGGGGGATCGCTGATGCAAGCCGCACTGCAATTGAATGTTGAATCGCCCTGAAGCCGCCGATGAAAATCCTGGAAACAAAGAACGGCTCTTATTTTGTGGACAAGGGTCGACAACGGAGGATCGAGTGCGACAGCAACAAGCAATTTTCCCTGGAATCGATCGAAGGGAGAAAATTACAACAGGGAAAAAAATTTGTTTAATCAAAGGTAGTCAAATTGGGTCTTGATTAAAACTACAAGAATCTGAAAGAAAAAGGTCATTTTGTGTATCAGGGGGTCCATGGGGTGGCAAAATGTACCAACATTTTGTGTACACCCTCCCCCTTGCGATTGGATACCTTTAAGTCGAAAAATCTAAAAATAATCACGGAGGTGGATCTTAATGAGTACAAGGGCAATAAATATGTCAGAAATCAAAATTCGCTAATCTTTGTTAATTATGGTATGATTTGTGGATTTTACATTTTCGTCTATTGAATCAAAGCAGTATCCTTAAACTTCTTGAAATTTCGTAATCAAATAGATTGGTATAGGATCTTAATTTTCACAAAATTTCATGGAAATCAAATCATAATTGAGTGAGTTATAGCCATTACAATTGAGTGGAATTATAACAACCATAATAAGTGTTTATGGCTGCTACATATTTCAAAGTGACCTACGCACTTTTATTTTCTTGCAATTTTCATAAAAATTTAAGGAATAGTGTCTAATTTAAAAATGTTCAATCGGCTGAGCATTCAGAAAAATTATTTAACCTCCATCAAAATGGCGGCTGCAATGTGCTTATGAAAGAAACTCTGAATCTTTTGCATAAATTGGAACGATTTCTTATACATGTGTTGGATGAATAATTCAAGTAATCGATTCACACTTCTAGAAAATTTGTTTCGAACCCTAGAATGGTTACAAAGACCTTCTGGTAGGAACACTACCCTGCTTACTCACCTTGTTTATTTTTTAGATACTAGCGTTGTAAATTCCTTCATTTTATTTAAACTTCTAGAGAATTCTGTCAGCCGCAAGGATTTTGGAAGGCAAGTGCTTGGTGGTTTATTGGCAGAAAAATTAGTTTTACTTAAGCGTCTAGCTATTAATATGCAAGCAGTAGATATTAAGAAACATAAGCCTCAGTGGCGGCACGTGGGTTTCCAGGGAAGGGAAGCAACAATTTTGCGACACAACTTTGTACTTTATGTGAATTATTTTAAATCTCTAGCTTTTGTAAATAAGCAAATTTACAAGTGATACAACGCACATCCATTTAATGCACAAAGTAAGGCTAGGTATTTGAAAGTTTATTAAATATTTTCCTTCTAAATTTTTAAAATGAGGCATGATACTAACGTTCCAAAAAATTGCTCAAGCTCTCATCTGATTAAGATATTTTAAATATATATAATCTGGCATGCAGTGGAGAACTTGAAATATTAATTTTGTTTGATCTATAAATATTACTAACACTGAATCATTTCAGTGTTTGCTTGGATTTTACTAAGGACTTATTAAAAGCGATGGTTGTATTAACTTTTTTAGGGTTTTGTAAAATAATTTTACAAAACCCTTCTAAAATCGCGTCCTGTCTGTCCGTCTGTCCGTCTGTCCGTCTGTCCGTCCGTCCGTCCGTCCGTCCGTCCGTACGTCCGTCCGTCTGTGTGTCACAGCAGTTTTTCTCGGAAACTACTTAAGCTAGATGCATCAAATTTTGTATGTAGGTGTAAAGTGGTGACTCCTTCAAAGTTCAATTGCAAAAAAAATTTATAAGGTATTTAAGGGGGGTCTCCCCATGTAGGGGAGTGACCCCCCGAAAAAAAAATTTCATTGTAGGTAGCCGATATGGGTATCAAATGAAAGGTCTTGATAAGAACTTTTCAAAACAGGTCTTAGTTTGGCAAAGTTTGCTTCGAGGGGCGCACAGCGAGGGGAAATACACGAAAAATTTGTGTCCCCCCCCCCTCGCGATTGGACACCTGTGATCCGAAAAATCTGAAAAAAATCAAGAATGTAGGCCTTGATGATTACAACAACAACAAATACGTGAGAAGTCGCAATTCACTCAACTTTGTTAGTAATAGTATGATTTATCGATTTTATGTTTTCTTGAATAAAATCCTAACGGTACCCTTAAATTCAATAAAATTCAGTACGTAGATGTCGTTTTATAAGATTGATCTATCCCGAAAGTTTCATAAAGATTGAATTATATTTAGAGAAGTTATAGCGATTTGAATTTTCCTGTATTACTATGGAACAATATGCGCTGCATGTATTACTAAGGCAACATATGGCTATGGAACAACATGCGCTTTTACCAACTCAGACACTACAGTTTTGCTAGGATTTGCATGAAAATTTCAGGAATAATAGGTGTCATGCATACCTTTGAGAATCAGTTCAGCTAGTGGTATCAGTAATCGTAAAACAAAATAGTGGCTGTTTTAAATGCGAAGATTGAATAATTTTGAGTTATTTTTTCCCAACTTCAACGTTTAAGGTGCATGCTTTGAACACTTGATTCAATTTAATGAATGACTGAAGATGAGTGCCTACAACTAAAACTCATAAGTGAAACAAGTCAAGGAGGCGGGAGGGAGCTTCTAGCAAAAGGGCTTTGTAACAACTCTAGGATTAGAAAAAATTGGCTATTAATCGTAGATAACAGTACAGGAGAGTGGCCCCTGAAAAAAATTCATCAAACGTAGCCGATATGAGTATGAAATGAAAGTTTTCATGGGAGCTTTTCAAAACAGTTCTTAACCTGTCAGTTTTTGCTTCATTGGGGGCACAGGGGGGAAATACATGAAAAATATGTTTCCTCCCTATCGAAGGAACATCTGAAATAATTATCAAGGGAGATATTTATGAGTATAACAATAACAAAAGCCTCAGAAGTTTAAATTCGTTCAACTTTGTTAATAAAAGTATGATCTTCGAATTTCATATTTTCTCCAATAAAATCGTCATTGACATGCTTCTTGACTTTAATCAATCTGGTGACTGCATTTTGAAAATTGAATACAAAACCCTTCTAACATGAGCGTAGGTCTGTTTACCCAACTTGTTACTGTTGCGTTCATTTATGACACCAAAATGATTACCTTCGTAACATATAAAAACTTGTTAAACAATTTCGAGATTTCAACTAATCTCGTTTGATTAGGCGAAATCTTGAAATCGGTCATTAGATTTTCATATGTTACGCACATTATTATTTTGTTATGGAATCAACAAGAAAATTTTTGTAACTGTTGTATTTACTAAACCCTAAGCAAATTCCCAGAAAAAACGTGAAATAATCGGTGTCTTATAGCTGAAACAATTCCAGATTTCAAATAAGAAAATGAAAAGTTTTCAAGCTTCGAGAGAGATAAAATAGATGAACTACATTGTAAGAAAATTTAAGTTTACAATAAAAACCAAAAGTAGAATCAGGAAATTTACGTTGAATGGAAAATTCGTAAAAACGTACTCATTTCCTCGATCCCTCGGATGATGGGATACACAGAAATCCATCAAAAAATCTCTATAACAAAACAAAGTCTTCCAAACGTCTTTTTCGCCTATATGCTCATCGAGTTTCCTACTTTTTATCCATACTTCATAAATCTCTATAATAAAACGAAATCATCCAAATGTCTTTTTCGCCCACATTTTCATCAAGTTTCGTACTTCTCTTTCGTCCGTCATATGCTGCCTCTTTAAACAAATTTTGGTATCAAGAAACATACACCACCATCAAGCTTTTGCACTGATTCACCAGAAACTCTATAGTCATCCCAGCGTCATTTGCTTATAGCAGGATCATTTTCCTCTAGAAAATGTTATTTTACATTGGCCAGTTGCATTTGGTTTCCACATTGAATTCAGAAGCAACTTTTAACATAGCGTCTTTCCCATATACCTGGATCTTACCATTTTTCCTGCATGAAATGTAAAATTTTATTGGATACATTGAAGGATTGAAGGGACAATGGTGCTAGACTTTGTACGCAGAACTCTGTGCTGCTTCCCTGGGTAATCTATAGTTGTATAGTAGGTAGAGTATATACAAGTTGATGATAGTATATTGAACTAGGTGTGTGAATGAACGATTGATCGCTGTACGTGACTTACGAAAGTTGGTTGTATAGCAAGTCGATGATGAATATTTCCTTTCAGAAAATTTTGTTTTTAGCATTCGATATGAATGAATGCTAGTTTTTTCGTTGGTCATACATAAAATGAATAAAAATTTCTGTGTGCGATCATCTAAGTGCAGAGATTTATTGATAAATAGGACTAAAGTTTGGGTAGGTTCCATGTCTTTGGTAGGCTTTATGTTAAAATGTTTAATTGGGAATTAACTATTTAGGGATTCAGAATACTAGAAAATTTCCTGAAGAATTTTGTTTGAGAGATGTGATTTCTTGTAGAAAATAATATTGAAGCATCATGAAAGCAATTGTTGATTTAATAAGGGAAGCAGCGCTTCCTTTGCGTATAACGACGAACCGCCCCTGATAAGCCCAATGTAGCAAAAGAAGTAAACCTTGCTGGTTCCGCTCACCAACCTTTACAGAGTGCTCGAAGCAGATGTGCAAAATGTAGCACGAAAGATTAACAAGTTCGGACAAAATGGATATGCACAATCTGTCAAGTACCATTATGCTTATCAAAGACAAAAACATGCTTCCAGGACTATCATAATGAGGTGAAATAAAAAAAATATACCATATATTTAAATAAAACATTCATTCATCAAAATTTTGCGTTACAGTACATATGGTACAAATGATGTACCGCCCACTCAGGATATTCCTAGACAAACAAGGACATCATTTTATGTATTTTATGAATAATTTCTAGACTTTTTCTCAAAGCCAATGAAGAATTATGAAAAACTATTAAGTTTGATTTGTCGTGCAGGTTGGGTAAAACCCCAAACGATTTTTCTGTGCCGCTAACAGTTAACATATAAAACTAAACTAAAACAGGCAAAAACTGATTTGCCACCGATTCCAAAAATTTCATTTCATCCTTTCTAGAGCGTTTTGAAGTCAGTTTTATTTTAATTCCTAAAAGTTTTTCAATCAAATATGGAATAAAGTCTCGCCTCTATAAATTCATATCCGTTTATTGGATGCCTATTTTGAAACTATATTTTTCTCCTAAAACATTTCACGGACTTATAAGTTTATTTTTGAAGGTATGTAGTTTGCAATATCAAATTTCATTGTAGTAGCCTTGAAAGTTATGACTAGAAAATATCAATAAGTTTCGGTAGAATTTTTTAAACTTTATATTTGGTTATTGTTCGATATTTTTATTCCTCTATTATATCTAAGCTGATACATATTCGATTCCCCTCTAGGGGAGCTCAACGCAAAACATGGGGAAAAACATTGAAATTATCAACAACCTTAAATGCAATACATAGTGCAATATTTCCTCGGGCTTGAATTTGCTTCGTTTATTGCTGCACCGCGACATAACACATTGATAACGGTATGAACAAATCTTAAAACCCATACGAATGCAAACTAAACAAAATAACTTTCACATTAACGTGACGTAACAGTTTTGCGATTCAATGTCTTCGAATGCAACCGCAGCAGTAGCAAGAGGTGGAAGTCACTTATAATTCCTCCACTTTTCTTACCACCTCCACCTCCACTTTATCTTCGGCAGGTTGATCGAAATTCGTCACGTACCATGCAAATATCGCGTAAACCAACGCCGCTAAGATGACGAACTTGAGATAGATGGCGAGAATTAACATGGTCTGCTCCCAAATTGCTGACAAAGTCCCTCGCAGCGCGTTTAACATTTTGGAAGATGGTTTACCGGTAAGTTGCATAAGGATTTCGTATGTGACTGCATTTAATAATCGACGATTCGGGTACTAGCTTTTTGGATTGGTGTACTACATAGGAGTATATTCGTTGCAAAACGAATACGATGCACTCGCTGACTTCAATTTTGCATGTATAACTAGTTCCCTTTAAGCTGTTTCACAATTCGTTATTAATCCGTTAATGGTATTCGTTTTATCATACTCAGCCACTCGCGATTTGGTGATCATTTCGGAGGCAAACTACGATCGTGCACAACTTTCATGTTTGATGCTGCATCTTTAAAGATGATCGGTTTGTATCTGTCACGATCAGCATCAATCTCATAAGTACCTTTGTTATTTGCTGTTACTATGATCTTTAGCAAATGAAGCGGGAAAGCTTCCTTGAATCGGTTAAATGTCACCTTGATGTGTCTGACTGTCTTTTGTTTTTGATGTTTCCTTGCAATAGCATCAGCAACAGCAAGCATGCACATATATGTATAACTGCACCAGCATGTGATCAGCTTAATCGACACGATAACGAGATCGATATTATTGTAAATCCAGTTTGAAACCGCTTTTGCATAGGAAAGGAAAAGGCTATTGCGAAGTTGGAGTCTATTGAGTGCACTTTTGTGAATTGGTGAGTAGGTTGATCGTTGAAAATCTGCAATAATAAATACAAGCACGTAAATTCAATAATGAAGAGAATTCGCAACACTTAAATATAAATATAGTGCAATTGAATGTTTCCTTTGTAAACGGCTTACAATCTAGATAAGGTTATAAGTTATATCCGTACTTGTATTATTACTTTTAAGGGTTTTGAAATAATAAAACGTAATATTCTATTAATTGGTACCTCTGTCTTTGTTTCATATACATGTGTGGTTTCCTTTAGAAACTGTTACAAACATCAAACTGTGTTAGGAAAAGTGATCTAATGAATATTTTGTACTTGACAAAAAATTAAACGATTTTGAGAGGGTGTCCCCTTATGATTATAAGGCCTCTTACATTTTGTTCGTCGGAGATGGTCATGTGGGGCATTAAACATTTTTGGTAGAATATTTCCATATCAAACATAATAACGTGATTATTGATAATATGGCGCACATGGAAAGGGAAACACGGGCAACAAATATCTTATAAGCTGACGTTCAACTTTGTTGATAATATAAATTTTTAATTTTTTTATTTCTTTGAATAAACTCGTATGTATGAGGAATTTCTGTCGCTCTAAGTTGAAGCTCTCAGTCGTGCCCAGGTGTTTCGATGGCATAAAGAGTTTAAGGAGGAAGCGTGGAAGACGAGGCGTGGAGCGGGAGACCACTCGAGGTGTAGACTGACATGAATGCGCAGCGCGTGCGTGCCCTAATCCGTGAAGATCGACGTTTAACAGTTCGAATTTCGGCCTCGGAACTGGGTATGAAATGTGAAACAGTCAGACAAGTTTTAACCGACGATTTTGGGATGAAAAAGTTGTGCGCGAAGATGCTTCCAAGGAACCACATCACACCGCCCTCAGCTTGTCCCAGTATCTGGCCTCTAAAGGGGTCGCCGTGCTGCAACAGCCGCCTTATTCATCCGATATGTCACCCTGTGACTTTTTTTGTTCCTTAGAACAAAATCGGTGGTCAAAGGAACCCATTTTGAGTCGATTACGGACACCCAGGTGGCCGTGACAAGGGTACTCGCGGACATCCCAGTCGAAGCGTTCCAGAAATGTTACGAAGCATAGAAAATGCGCTGGAATCGTTGTATGGCTAACCAAGGGGACTATTTTGAAGGGGTTGGCAGAGATGTAGAATAATTTTTAAACATATGGTTTTTATGGAATCAGTCTCATTACTTATTTGGCACACCTCGCATGTGTTGAAGTTCTGCTTTCGCTCCTGAAGTCAGCCAATCAATTAACGACTGCTCGACGTTAAATCTCAGCACTTCAATATTTTTGTTAAATGTACTTTAGCATATTCTACTTCTAATACCAATTGTTACAATTTCGTATAGCTTACTTAACTTCTTCAGCTCTGCTCAATTAATCTTCGGATTTGCACAGCTAGATTGCGTGAATTAAATAACTCATCTGGCAAAATTGAACTCTTTGACCTACAATACCGAGCCGTACTCATAGTCAATCAATCGGGCAGATTGCCTCAAGTCACACTCGTAGAACAACAAGTAGGCCAAATACAGATTGGTTGAAAAGTTTTGAAAGCGACACGTTTTAACTTACAGGTAGGTATGAACACGCACAGAAGTTTATTTCTATTTGTCGATTCATTCTTTGTTTACAAGTCATTTGAAGTTGATGTGTCAGTGAATTTTTTAATAGTGGGTATAACCGAATATCGTGCAGAGATAACAGATATTCATATAAAAATGGTGACAGTGTAAAAGGAATCTGCTCCTTCATTTCCAACTGTCTACGATGGGTTTTAGAGCTTGAACGTGGCCGCACAATCGTTGAAAATGAACAACGTAGTAGATGGTCAAAAAGTGCAACAACGGTAGAAATCATTGAGCAAGTCTATGATATTGTTTATAAAGATCTAAGCGCGACAAAGCGTGTAATCCAAGATGCCTGTAGTATCTTGGATTAATGAGTACTCTATATTTTACCCAAAAAATTACGTATGAAAAAGCTATTTGGAAAGATAGTGCAGCGTTTGTGAACAGTTCAACAAAAACTGAATCGAGATCAAATTCATAAGCGGAATTTGTAGCGTTTTAAGCAGAATAAAACCAATTTTATGCATCGTTTTCTAACTGTGGATGAGATTAAAATTTACCATCATAATTTTGAACTGAAACAAGAACGTTTACGGTGAACTGAAGCTGGTTGTTCAACTTCAAAGCAAATTAAGTCAGAATAATCGACAAGAAAGTTTATGGCATCAACTTTTTTGGGATTTAAAAGGGATTTTGTTGATTAATTATTTTGAAAATGGTAAAACAATTAGCTCTGAGTATTATTGCAACCTTTTCGAACAGTTGGATAAGAAAGTTCGTGGAAAAAGACACAGCTCATAGAAGAAAAAAATATTTTCATCAAGACAATGTACGTCCTCAAACAAGTGCTTTAACGATGGCTAAAATATGGCTAATAAGAATTAAAGTACGAGTCGCTTGAGCACCCAGCGTATTCATCAGATAAGGCTCAGGATTACGAGATAATTTCTTCTTGGAAAGCATTTTTCACTGAATGAAAAAGCTTTTGCAGCCGTAAAACAGTATTTTGCAGAGTTTCCGGAAAATAATTACAAAGATGTTTTATGATTATTGGAGAATCATTGGAATAAGTGTGCTGATGTTAAAGGAGATCATATTGAATAAATAAAGTGATTTCAGTACAAAATACACATTCTATCATTTCCACTGTCAAAACTTTTGAACCAAACTGTATGCTTACGAGTCTGAAACATAGTGTTTGAGCCGAAATTATTGCCGATAACCATGAGTTTTGCTCATGGTGCTGAAGTAGTGCACATGCACATATGCACATCACTAAGAGCAATTGACCGAACTACGAAATGGCTCGATAAATGGTTCCTTAGCATTTATGTTTTGTAACCGTTTAAAGGAAATTAAACAGAAGAAAAAAGGATTAACGCAATTTATTCAATCAATGACTTATGTGAACTCTCTGTGAGGCTTTCGGTCTTCCATCGGATGCATCGTTACGTGGCGAATAAAGGGCTGCCTTAACTGGCTAGCCAGCAGGTAGGTGGGAAATAAATTATCACTTGCAGACCAAAAACCGACCAAGTCAAAGCACTGACAATGCTCCACTTAGTATCTACTAGTCACGGAAGCAGGACACCAGCCTCAGAACCTAATGGACAAATGGCAACGACTATCTCAACGATTAAATGACTGTTCTTTTCGAACCTGGAATATTAGATAATTGAACAGAACAGGTGAACCGTGACAAATTTTAGATCTAATAAAGAAATATTGAAACAATATCAAACTAGATGGGATTGTGAAGATACGTTTGACGTGCGGCCCCACACCTTATTTAAAAGTGAAAAATCACAAGGAGGAGCCGTAAGTTTGGAGTGGCTTCCATCGCGGAAACTATATTTAAACAAACTTTCACCGACTTCCAGCTTCCTAACGAAAGAATTTTTGCAGTTTGTAGCAAGACAAAATTTTTTTGATATCTGGCTGGTCAATAATCATAAGCCCCCGGGACACAAGGATAAGGTAACCGAGACGAATTTTACAGCATCCTGAAATTCAATGTTGATGCACTGCCACCAAATAATATTAAAATAGTTTTGGGTGACTATGCGAGAATCGGCCAAAAAACGATACATAGAGGAACAAATGGAGAGCGTAGCCTTTATGCAGGGAACAATGACAACTGGTCAACACCTGATAGACTTTACTACTAGCAGACATATCACAGTAAGCTGTGAGCCTTTCCTGCATCAAGACATCCACAAAAAAAAGCGTGGGCATTCCCAGATGCACGCATATTCAGCCGAATTGATAACGTTCTCATACAAAAATGAGCGGACAGTAGCATTCTTGACACGCGCTCGTTCCGCGGCACTATTTGCGATTCGAACCACTATCTTATAAGTGTTAAATTCCGAAGGCATAAATTCACGAGCTGTAAGCAAGGTAAATCATTTACCCCAAGGTATGGGACAACCACATACAAGTCAGCGCTAGAAAATCGCATCAATATAGCCCCCCCCCCAATAAGAGGTTTTATTTTGAATAGCCCACTATTTCGGTAGATTTCACTTTTGAAGCTGTCATTTTTCGATATTTAACAAGTAGAACTACGTTGATAATAAAAATGGGACAACACACGCTTCAACAAGGCATTGAAATTATTAAAATTCACTTTGAAAATGGTGAAAATTTGGCAGAGACGGCTCGTAAAATTCGAACAATTTTGGGTCGTCGTGAAGCATCTTGTCATACCGCGATACAGAAATTGGTGGATAAATTCGAGCTGTTGGGACAACTTAGTGATGTGAAGAAAAAGATCCGCGTACGTCACTCAAGAACAGCCGAGAATTTTGCTGCTGTAGCCGAAAGTGTTGAAGAAAACCCAGGTTTGTCCATTCCTCGTCGTTCTTTGGAATTAGGAATTCCACAAACGTCATTACACCGTATTTTGCATAAAAATTTGAGTCTTAAGGCATATGAAGTTCAGTTAACACAAGAACTGAAGCTAGTCGATCATCAACAACGTCGTGTCTTTGCTGATTGGGTCCTTGAAATGCATGAAAATGATCCGGAATTCCATCGAAAAATCATCTTGAATGATAAGGCCCATTTCCACCTTGGTGGCTTCATCAACAAGCAAATTTGTCGCATTTGGGGCTCGGAAAACCCAAGAGTTATTGATGAAAAGCCTCTCTATCTTCAATGTGTGACTGTTTGGTGCGGTTTATGGTCTGGCGGAGTCATTGGACCTTACTTTTTCGAACATGAGGCTGGAGCAACAGTTGCGGTGAATAATTTGCGCTATCGAGAGACGATTGATGATTTTTTATGGCCGGAATTGGATGGTATTGATCTGGACAACGTTAACTTTCAACAAGACGGCACTACGTTCCACACAAGCAACGAAACCATAGATCTTTTACGGGAAAAGTTTCCGGACCGTGTTATCTCTCGAAGAGGTGATCACAATTGGCCACCGACATCTTGTGATTTAACACCTTGCGACTTCGTCCTTTGGGGCCACGTGAAAGAGAAGGTCGACGCCAACAGCCCAGCGTCGATTCAAGACGTCAAAGATGGAATTCGTGAGGCTATTGCGATTTGGCTATGGAAAATTTCATCAAAAGGATATAGTCCTATAAGCGTGGTCGTGGTGGTGATTTGCCTGATGTTATTTTTTACTATTAACGGCATACCTTTTTCTTTATAATGAATTATAAATGGCATTTTTCTTTTAATATCAAAATAACACCTCTTAGACACCTGTAGAAGCAGCCGAAAAGGTCTTCTGGCATCGGCCAAAGAAATGTAGGAATGACTGGTGTGACGAAGAATTCAAGGAAGAGGTTATACAAGATGAGTAAGCAGGAGAGTGCTCCTACCACAAGGCCTTTGTAGCCATCCTAGGGCTTGAAACAAATTTTCTAGCAGTGTGAATCGATAATTTGAAATATTCATCCAATACTTGGATAAAAAACGTTCCAATTTATGCTAAAGATGGAAAGTTTCTTTTATAAGCACATTGCAGCCGCCATTTCGGTAGAGCTTCAAAAATTTTTTGAATGCTCAGCCGATTGAAATATTTAAATTAGACGCTATTCCTTAAATTTCATAAAAATCGCAAGAAAATAAAAGTGTCTGGGTCAATTTGAAATATGTATCAACCAAAAATACTGTTGTTGTAATTCCATTCAATTGCAATGGCTACAACTGACTCAATTAAGATTGGATTTCTATGAAATTTCATGAGTATTAACATCACACATTTGAATTATGGAGGAAAATGTAAAATTAACAAATCATACTCTTATCAACAAAGATGATTAAATTTTGATTTCTGAGGTATTTGTTGCCCTTGTACTCATTAAGGCCCACGGCCGTGATTTTTTTTCAAATTCTTCGGCTCAAAGGTGTTCAATAGCCGGGGGAGGGGTCACACAAAATTTTGGTACATTTTGCCACCCCCTGGTCTCCTGATGCATAAGATGACTTTTTTCTTTCAGATTCTTATAGTCATTTAATACCCAACTCGACTACCTTTAATCGGAAAAAATTTTTTAAGGGCTACATCGTTATTAGGGGGGACCCGCCATAAAAAATTTTTAAATTTTTGGTGAGACCTAACCTTTTGAGAAACCATCATTTCCAACCGTTCCACAAAGTTTGAGCCTTCTAGCTTTTATAGTTTCTAAGGAAACTTGCTGTGACGGACGGACAAATGGACAGGCAGGTAGAGAAACTAGCAGGTCTTTGTAAAAAATTTTACAAAGACCTAAAAAAGAAATCACGTGCACAAAGAATACTTCCTACAACCAACACGGCTAAGGGGTAATAGTATAACACCCTTCGACTAAAAGCTAAAAATGTGTGTCGAAGAAAAATATGACTGGCCATTGGTGTATGTCTCTAGTGAACAACTAAGAGTAGGCTTCAAACCACAAACAAGTCTTTGTAAAGTTACACAAGAATCAATCATAGTTAACCCAGTCGAATCAAAACCAGATTGCTACAATGTTTCTAGAAGTTATTCACAGCACCCTCCAATACCTACAGAGGCTGTGAACATTCCAGAAGCAGAGCAATAGGGCCCAGTTTCATTACTGACCAGACACGAAATGGAGACAGCAGTACGTGGCCTCAAAAAAGAGAAGGCTTCTGGAAGAGATGGAATACCAGCAGAACTGCTTTAAAGCGGGTTCGCATCTAAGTAACTTTCTCCATTGACTATTATGCAGTAAATATTCGGTGTGCAAAAAAGAAGCAAGTCAAGGTGCGGGAATTATAGAGGCATCGATACCGTACTATGCCTTACTATGAAAATATTATAGGAGAATATCAGGAAGGTTTTGAAGTGGATAGTGTACAATTGACCAAATATCCTCTGTAAAGCAGGTGCTCGAAAAGTGCTGGGAATACAACATCGTCGTATACCAACTCTTTGTAAACTTCAAGCAAGCAAATGACAGTATTGACAGAAGTGCCCTGTATAAAATAATTCTTGACTTTGGCGTTGCAACAAATCCAGTCCATATGGTCAAGGTCACGATATTAAACACAAAGTTCCAAGTCAAAGTAAATCGAAGACGGATGGATAGCTTTAAAATAGAATCAGGCTTGAAACTAGGAGATGGGCTTGTCTCAATGCTCTTAAATAATCCGGTGGAACACGTCATCAGAAAGGCAATAGCTGAAACATCTGGTAGTTCAAAATTATGTCACAAACGATCTCAGACACCAAAGGAGCATTTCTGAGCCTAGAATCTGAGCCAAACTGAATTGACCTACGAGCTAATGAAACTAAATTCATGACACATACGAGGAAGAACACTCTAGTCTGACAAAACCTTTCCGTAGGAGATTATAACCTTAAAAGTGTGGATAATTTTTTGTAGCTTTGAGCTGACCTGAATAGAAGAGCCACCAAAAATGATGAGATTGGATGCTGAAAAAGACGAGATAGTACGCTATTTCAATGCAGCAAATAAAGTTTGTTGCTCCATTCTAAGGTTCAGAGTTGAGCACACGCAAAATAAGCTTCGTTTTTATAAATCTGGAGTCAAAATTATACTGTTATATGGAAGTAATATATGGACGCTGATATATTTGGACACAAAGTGCTCCGTAACTACCGACGACCCATTGAAACAAGGAACAGGGTGGCCAGCACGTTACAACGATATGTTATATGAACTATTTGACAAACCATCTATACCTACTTACGCAAATTGCAATTGGCAGGCCACGTAGAAAGAATGGAAGAGAACTGGCTACCCAAAAGAACATCAAAAGCTAGAGCACCAGGTAGACGTCCAGCGGGAAAACCAAGGGCTCGATGGGAAGGATGGCAGATCCTTGCAGGGATTGATTAATTGACGAATGAGGTCGGAGAGCCATAATAATTGGAGGAGAATGACTGTGGAGATCAAGGCCCAGCTTGGACTGTCACGCCATAGGTGATGGTAATATGCTTGATATAAAGGGTGGAGACCAAAAAGTTTTCAGAGAATTATGTTAATATTTTTTATTATAATAGAAAGAACTATGACAATAATATTTGAAACAAAATAAAACCCAAATGCTCGCTACGGCTACGGTGGCATACTTCTGTCTAATGGTCCATATTTTCAATGACTCTGAGACACAATTGAGGTTCAATGTCGTGAATGTGCTAAATTATCCCATCTTGTAGCTCTTGAATTATTCTTGGCTTATTGACGTACACTTTTTCTTTTAAATATCCCCAGAGAAAGAAGTCCAATGGTGTCAAATCACATGATCTTGGCGGCCAATTAATATTACCACAACGTGAGATAATTTCTCACGCAAAAGAGCCATTGTTTCGTTGGCTGTATTGCAAGTGGCACCATTCTGTTGGAACCCCATATCGTCCAGGCCCATAACCTCAACTTCTGGTCACAAGAAGTCCGTCATCTCGTAAAAGCGAACACCGTTCACGGTAACTGCTTGGCCATCCTCATTTTCGAGCAAGTACGGCCCGATAACACCACCAGCCCATAAACCGTACCAACAAGCTACTCTTTCAGGATGCATCAGCTTTTCAGCAATCACTCGTGTGGACCTCATTTGCCAAAAGGCGGTAATTCTTGTTGTTGACGAATCCACTGAGGTGAAAGTGTGCCTCGTCGCTGAAAGTGATTTTCTTTGTGTAGTCACCATTCCCTTCTGTCTGTTCAACCAACCATTCAGCATATTGCCGACGCTTGATACGGTCAGTAGGCAATGAACGTTGTAAGCGTGTAAATTCAAATCTTTATTCAAAATTCGCATCATTGATGTTCTTGAGATGTTCAATTGTTGGACACGACGATGAGTCAAGGTTGACTGCTCTTTTGCCACACTATCGCGAACAATAGCAATATTTTCCGCAGAAAGAACTGGGCAAGCATGCACAAGTGATTTCACATTACCTACAGACCCGGTTTGCTGAAATTTGAGCACAATTCTCCCGATTGTGGACACATTTGGTCGATTATGCTAGCCAAAAAAATCACGAAGTGCATGAAATGCATTTTGATTTGAGCACCCGTTTGTGTACCCTTCCATAGTTGATTTTGTCAAATACTGAAACATAGAAAGGTCAAATTAAGTTGGGTGAAAACTTGACGTTAATGTGTGACAATTAACATCGTGCATTACGATTGGACCACCCTTGACATCCTTCTCCGAATAACTCTAATTTCATTAATAAATACCAAGGAACAATTTTGTTTGTGCTATATTTTCCACCGTTGTACAGGGTTTTCCAATAAGAGGTGTTATTTCGATATTAGAAAAAGGCATGTCGTTAATAGTCGAAAATGACATCAGGCAAATGACCATCACAACCACACTTACAGGACCATATCCTTTTCATGAAATTTCCCATAGCTAAATCGCAAAGTGGTTGCCCTATGTTCTCGATAGCCTCACGAATTCCATCTTTGAGGTCTCGAATCAACGCTCAGCTGTTAGCGTACACCTTCTCTTTCACGTGGCCCCAAAGGAAGAAGTTACAAGGTGTTAAATCACAAGATCTCGGTGACCAAGTGTGATCACCTCTTCGAGAGATAACACGATCCGGAAACTTTTCTCGTAAAAGATCAATGGTTTTGTTGCTTGTGTGGCGCGTAGTACCATCTTGTTGAAAGTAAACGTTGTTCAGAGCAATACCATCCTATTCCGGTTATAAAAAATCATTAGTCATCTCTTGATAGCGCAATCCATTCACCATAACTGTTCCTCTAACCTCATTTTCAAAAAAATAAGGTCCAATGACTCTGCCGAACGATAAATCGCGCCAAATAGTCACACGTTGAGGATAGAGAGGCTTTTCAACAATAACTCTTGGGTTTTCCGAGCCCCAGATGCGACAATTTTGCTTGTTGACGAAGCCACCGAGGTGGAAATGGGCCTCATCTTCTTCTCCTACAGCCCCTTTCGGGCCTTCACTTCCTGCTAACAGTGCCTCCAACTCTCTCGGTCCGTTGACCGCGTCTTCACTCAATATGACTTTTCCTCACCACTCAAGATGATTTTTCGATGGAATCCCGGATCATTTTCATGCATTTCAAGGATCCAATCAGCAAAGACACGACGTTGTTGATGATCAACCGGCTTGAGTTCTTGTGTGAACTGAATTTTATAAGCCTTAAGATCCAAATCGTTATGCGAAATACGGTGTAATGGCGTTTGTGGAATGCCTTATTCCAAAGAACGACGAGGAATGGACAAACCTGGGTTTTCTTTAACACTTTCGGCTACAGCAGCAATATTTTCGGCTGTTCTTGAGTGACGTGCACGGGTTTTATTCTTCACATCACTAAGTTGTCCCAACACCTCGAATTTTCCACCAATTTCTGTATTGCGGTTTGACAAGGTGCTTCACGACGACCCAAAAATGTTCGAGTTTTAGGAACCGTCTCTGCCAAATTTTCACCATTTTTATAGTGAATTTTAATAATTTCAATGCCTTGTTTAAGCATTTATTGTTCCATTTTTATCAATGGCGTAGTTTCCACTTGTCAAATGTCGAAAAATGACAGCTGCAAAAGTGACATCTACCGAAATGATGGGCTATTCAAAATAACATACCTGTATCTTATGGGAATTTTTATTATTATTGATGAAAATATCGGTCCTTTCCCTTTTCGATATAAATTTTCGTTGGTCATCAAGTTTTCCTAGATGCTTGCAAAGTACAAAATTAACCACCAACCAAAATAATATTTTGACAATATTTAGTCGTTTTTGCACTCCAAATATCCTAACTTGTCTCCTTTTCGTTCCGGATCGAATCTACTGGTCAAATTGCATAGTCGATTTGAATATAATTTAAACCAGAAAGTGTGAGTTGTAACTTCTGAAATCAACAAAGAAACTAAAATAAGGGAAAATAGACAATCAAAAATTTACTAATTTGTATTGAAAAGAATTGCCATCTAAAAACAAACGATCTGTCCTTGAATACGAACAAAAGCCTCTCTACAAAATACTATTGACCTGCTAAGTTCAAAAATTTTCAACGAATTCTACGTCAAAAATAAAAGCCAACGACTGTCGTTTTTCTTATATCATCGGTTCATTGTTTTCTCTTTTAAGCTCATGATCGACTATAGATTCAGGTGCTAATTAGTTTTTTGCATATTTTGATATTTCTATTTATAAAAATCTCCTGCTTGATTTATTCGTACAATTTATGGATAGCAATAAAACCTCCGGATAATCTATTTACTGATTAGTAAGATAAGTAAGAGAACTTTATCTTCAGGCGTGCTGCAAAATGAAATGGAAATTGACTACTTAAAAATCTTTTAATTTTTATATTCGTTCAGGTTACAGGTTTTGTGAATTTAAAT
This sequence comes from Odontomyia ornata, assembly GCA_963969285.1. Taxonomy (NCBI): domain Eukaryota; kingdom Metazoa; phylum Arthropoda; class Insecta; order Diptera; family Stratiomyidae; genus Odontomyia; species Odontomyia ornata. Next base: position 195,080,930 of record OZ017741.1, read on the forward strand.
ATTTCTATTATCAATTCGACTGATCCTAAATATTGGTTTGTAATCATCACATCTAATAAAGATTATCAAGGAATAATAATTAAAATTTGAAGTTGCGGTGTGAAAATACGGCTTCAATTTCATTGCTACGTATCCGCGAAACTCAAATTGAACTAGAATTTATACTAAATTAGTCTATAAGTAGTGATTTATTGAAACAAAACACATTTGGTGCCCATGTTAAATTTGCCTATTACAATAATTTTATAATATTCCCGATCATTTAATCCATAGTTTTGCTTGTCCAAGAATATGTTTTTTAAAAACCCTTATGTTGATTCTCCATAGCTACTCCTTAAGCTAAGGAAAATGGTAGAAGTCACTGGAAACCAGGTTTGGAGACTAAGCAAGCTTTTTTTTTTGAATGGCAGCAATCGAAGCTTTGGCTTTGTATGCATTACATCATTGGTTAATTACACCAACCTGCAGATACCTTTTTAACTAAATCGCTCCTGTCAAAAGTTTTCAAAAATTAAATTAATTTTTTAAAAACGTTAGTCCGAAGTTAATTTTTATCGGAAAAAATCTTATATTGTCGAAGTAATCGACTCAGGAAATTTCTATCGAATATTTTTACTTCGATTGGTAACGAAAAACAAATTCACAAAGAAAATTTCGCCGCTGGTATGGAGGAGCCCGACGGCTTCCCACCGTTGGGGCAACCTGGGGAAACGACGAATACGAAACTGGCGACAATCACTAAAAGAAAACATAACGAAGAAAACTCCGTAGATGGAGGGTGCAAGCTGCAAATAATAGCGTATAATCAACAAATGGCCAAATTGCAGAAAGAAAATGATGAACTAAGGCAAGAGATACAGTCTGTCAAGGATCTTTTCAAGAAAGGGATGTAGCCTCAAAAGACGCAGCCACAAAATCAATGGCAACAGGTAACAAAGCTGAAGAAAAGTGCAAAGCAAGTAAATCCAGAGGAAGTTCTAAGTGCTGGTGGCACCAACGAGAGCCAAAATTATTTTGCAGCGCTGGAGGGATTAACCGAAGATATGGAAATCGAAGAAAACATCAGAGGTAATTTTAATTAAGATAATGACGTTAATTTCATTCAATATTTAAAGAACAAAAATAAGGAGAAATAACCAGCCCACAGTTCTGCTGGTTCCTCTGAAAAAGCTTCCAACAAGACAGAAAAAGTTCCGCCAATCAACGTGTTCGGACAAACCGGGAAAGATATGGTTCGGCTATTGGCAGCCGAAAATAAACTGGCCAATTTCGAAATCAAAAGAAGTAATGCCGAAAAATTAACTATAAGGACGAAATCACTGGTTGATTTCAAGTCAGCCAAGGATGCGCTGATTTCTGGGGAGGTTCCACGCTTCACCTATACCCCAAAAAGTGAAAAGAATCAGACCTTCTTGTTGAGGGGTTTGGACAGCGGAGAGGATACGGTCGATCTTCTTCAGGTGCTCAAGGAGGCTGCACCAGATATTGATTTTGTTTCAGTCAAAGCCTTTGCGACAAGAAGGTTGACCATAGAAAGGAAGAATTTACCACTTTACCTGGTACAAATTGCAAATAAGAGCAGTCCAAGTGCTCTTCAACAAATAAGGTACTTAAATTTCAGAGTGGTGAGGTGGGAACGCCTCCAGAAAAGAGAAGTCAACCAGTGTTACCGGTGTCAAAGATTTGGACATTCGGCTGCCAGTTGTGCCATGCACTATCGTTGCGTTAAATGCAAAGACGTTCATGCTCCCGGTGAGTGCAAATTGGCTCAGACGGAGCCTAAAGAAAAATTATACTGCGTTAACTGCGGTGTTTTTGGTCACCCAGCATCATATCGAGGATGCTCCCGATATCAAGATGCAAAAGTTAAATTTGCTCCAAAGCAAACACAAGTACACCGTAATATCATACCTTCCAACTTCTTCAAGCCCGGAGTATCATTTGCACTCGCCGCTAGAGGACCAGCAGAAAATGCTGGAAATAATGTAAATAATGTAAGTGGCAATAATGAGCTGCTTCTCAAAATTTACCAGCAACTTAATTCTTTATCGGAGAGAATCGACAAACAAGATTCAAAAATTAACTTTGCTTTTCAGCGTTTAGGTCTTTCAAATGCCTAATAATAACTTGTCATCCAGTCATATTCCCATGGATAGGCTTCCCCTCATATCGATCAACGTCAACTCTATCGTTGCTATACATCGACGTGATTATCTCCTTGAATTTGTTGTTAAGCAAAAGCCTGACATCATACTTCTCACTGAAACCCACCTCAATTCATGGCATTCCATGGAATTCAAAGATTTTGCATTCGTAAGAAACGATAGGGTAATAGGTGATGGGGGAGGTGGCACCGGGATATTGGTTAGAAGACCCTATTGTTTCCAAAATATTGAAAAAGTCGAATTCAAAAACTTTGAATTTCTTGAAGTGTCCGTCATCAAAATTTCACTGCCAGGTGGGGATAACCTCTTCGTTATCTCTGCCAATGCAACTGGTCAAAATGTTCTCAAGTTCAAGGAGGAACTCAATTCCTTGTTTGAAATACTCGAATTGAATAGGCTGCATAATTATTATATTTTTGCCGGTGACCTGAATGCCAAGCATACATCATGGCTAAACGCCACCAATAATCCAAGAGGTGTATTCCTGAAATCATGGATAACAGAGAACCAAATTGAATACAGGTGCAACCTATATGGGTCGGAGTTCCCAACATACCCTAGGACAAATTCATATTTGGACCTCTGCATTGCTCACGCAAGACTTGGATTCAGCTTTAATAGTCCTCGACGGAAACTGCAGGTGCTTCCTTACGATAGCGACCATAACGCAATCGTAATGGAAATCAATCATCAAAGGGATGATTTCTTCCTGATTCCAGTTCAACATGAAAACCATCGGTTGAATTTCAAAAAAACAGACTGGGGAAAGTTTCAAAAGAAGTTTGATCGGGAGTACCAGAAGCAATGTCCTCCTTCTGATGATGGCAACGCTTGCTCAATGGTTCCTAATAACAGAAATCTAACTGACGAAATAGATCTCTATTTGTCGAAGTTAGAGAAGCTGACGTTGGAAACGGTTGAGAAAGTAGTTCCCAAGATTAAACATCGAAACAATATGGAAGGATATGAAACACCAACCATTGGAAGGTTGAAAAGATTGAAAAGCCTTCTTCTCACACGCCTCAACAATATTTATCGACGATTTTTGGACTACAACCATCCCTCGTTGGCTTTGTTGAAATTACACCTGAAGAATGTCCGGAACTTAATCCGTTCATACTTCAGGAGTGAGGTCAGCAATCAATGGGCGGAAAAACTGAGGGGTATTAGCCAACAGGACCCAGATGGCGTTTTCGCGAAAATGAATAGCTTATTCCGCAGGAAGTCTCGAGTGAAGGTATCGAATCTTGAAGTCGCTAGTGATGAGATAAATCTTCTCGATAGGGCTGGCATCGAAATTGATAGTACGACTCCGGATAGAAATGGAAACAGGATTATATGTGATGGATTGCAGAAACTTGCCCTGATTGGAACACATTTTGAATTGGTTCATCTGCCAAACCCAGAGAGAAGGAATGAAATATTTTCGGAGGTCGTTGAAGCAAAAGTTTCCGACTTCAAATCAAGCCTGAACGGCCAATCAATTCTTCATTTCGACGAAACATTAACATCTGACTTCATACCGAGCTTGAATCTTATTGATTATTTTGTCAGCTATGAAGACTTGTGTTTCATATTTCGCAGAATAAACAACAAAAAATCATGCGGTACTGACGGTATTCCAAATATAGTTCTCCGACATTTGCCTGAGGTTGCTATTAGGAATTATTGCATATTGTTCAAAAACATGTTGAACAATTCATATTTCCCAAATGAGTGTAAAAAGGCTAAGGTATTTCCGACCTTGAAGAAAGGAAAAGAATCTTCATGCCCGAAAAGCTATCGCCCAATCAGCTTGCTGCCTAACATCAGCAAGGTGTTTGAAGTGATACTCAACAGAGCATTAAACGCCCACATTGAGAAATATGAGTGGATGCCGAATTGACAATTTGGTTTTCGTGCCAGGCATTCGACCATACATGCAATAACGAAAGTAACCTCAGACATCTGTTGGAAACTAAACAACAAAGAATGTGTTGGAGCATGTCTCATTGATATGGAGAAAGCCTTCGATACGGTGTGGTTAGATGTACTAGTTTTCAAACTTCTTCAGGGACAGGTTCCCCAGATACCTTGTCGCCATGATGTGTAATATGTTATACGGGAAATCGTTTGTTGTAACTGATGGAAATCTGACAACAATGCGCGAATTCAAGGTCTTGAATGGTCTACAGCAGGGAACAGTTACTGCGCCCCTGCTTTTCTCAATATTCATTCGCAAGCTATTGAACAGCTTTGATTTTAATGTCTCACCAACGCGATCATTGGTAGCGTTTGCTAATGATCTGATCATCTATACGGCAGACCGAAAAGCTACAATAGTTCAGAGCAATCTTCAAAAAATGTTTAATGATGTGCAGCTCTACACCGACAATTGGCGAATGAAAATCAATGCGCAGAAGTGCGAAACAATCTTGTTTAGGACAACGCTGCAGGGGGCCAGTCAAGACCTGAAACGTAATTGGAAGGATTTCCACATTATGGCTGGTGAGGGTAGTTCAGAACGGGTTCCACATAAATCCTGTGTTCGATACCTCGGTGTTCATCTCGATCAGTATCTGTACTACACTGAACATGTCAAAATCATGCTCAGTAAGGCACTAAAAGTAGTCATGGCCCTTCGGCGACTCTTTCATTCCAGATACATTGATCAAAAAGTCAAAGTTATTTGTTACAAGACCCTGGTTAGGCCAGTTTTGACATACTGATGCCAGATCTGGTACAACCAGAGTGCTAGAACAATGGAAAGATTAAGAGTTTTCGAAAGGAAATGTCTTCGTGCATGTACTGGTTTGTACAGAAAGCCTGAGACGGATTGGAAGTACTATATATCGAATAGAAGAATTTATCAAACCGCTCAAGTGACAAGAGTCGATATCTTCATATTGAAACTTCTTTGGAATCATATCGCAAGATCTGTAAGTGTGAGTGAAAACCCTTGGATATCACAGCCGTTCCACCCTACAGACGGGTATATTGTGACTTGCCTCACTACTGGCTTCGTTCCTCCAGAAGCATTCGTGTATTTGGACATGAATCGATATATTTTTGATTCTGACGGCGGTCCAATCATATATCACATATACCGACGGGCCACCGATAAGAAGATAAAATATCCTCCGAATCTGAGTTCACGAGACCAACAATTCCAATGAAGATACTCATTTGCTAGATTCGTTGAGGCTGGTCGAGCTGAGATGGAGCAATCTAGGTATTGGTGGCTGAATGACAATGTCTAAATTATTCGTGTTTATTTTCTGTTTTTGTGCTTTTTCTCGTTACTTAGTTTTGGAGATTCATCTCATTATTGCTACATCTAGTGTTGTTGTTTATTTGTATTATAATTTAGGTATAGGTTTCAATATAAGGTAACGTTTTTTTTGTTTTTTTTTTTGATTGAACTTATTTAGAATTAGGGTGTAACATATTAGGTATAGGATATAAGTTCATTGTTGTGTTAGCAACATAAGTAATTTTTGAATAATGCTGGTTGGTTTTTTCTCCTTTTTCCAATTGAATAAAAAAATATGAAATAATCTTAATTAATTTAAATTTGCAAGTGTATTTTTTTCATTAAATGTGTTTAACTGATAACGTATAAATTTAGAGAGCCATTCGGGCCATTAAGTTTTTTTTAGTTTTATTGTTTGGAATTTGCTTTATGTTCTTTTAAAAATTTATAACGATTAGTATTAAATAAAGCGCTTTTGACTTTGACTTTGACCTTTTTAACTAGAAGTATGTTATTATGGGTCTTCAAAATGCTGCCATAGGAAATTCCTGTGACATCAACTAAATAACTAATGATTGTTCTTTCCCTTTTCACATCAATTTAATGTAAATCTATACGATGATTTTTTCTCTACATTGAAGCTTTCATTGCGTCGTATGGAGATCGATCTCGTTTTCGGATGGCTCCGATAGCTTTTTTAAATTACTTAAGGAATTCTTTGTAGCTACATGAGTGAGTTGTATATTTTTTTCTTAATTTTTTCTGAAAAATTATGAGAGGAGAAAAATGTTAGAATAACGTGGTTTCGACGTGTGTGATGGTTATTTATTTTTCATCTCATAGAGATACGAGTATAAGAAAGTATAGAGAGGCCCAAAGGCAACGACTGTAGACAAAATTCACCCACGCTATAGAAATTTTGCCAATGTTTCTCAATTTAATTTAATATTTGAAAAATAAAATGAACTAAGCATATCAGCTATATAATTCGCTTAAATATAAGCTAAACAAATAACAATATATAACAATATAAGCGTTTTCCAATAAGATGTGTTATTTTGAATAGCTCACAATTTTGGCAGATGTCACTTTGAAGCCGTCAATTTTTTGACATTTGACAAGTAGAAACTACGCCATTAATAAAAATAGAACGATAGACGCTTCAACAAGGCATTGAAATTATTAAAATTCACTATAAAAATGGTAAAAATTTGGCAGAGACGGTTCCTAAAACTCGAACATTTTTGGGTCGTCGTGAAGCACCTTGTCAAACCGCAATACAGAAATTGGTGGAAAATTCGAGGTGTTGGGACAACTTAGTGATGTGAAGAATACAACCCGTGCACATGACTCAAGAACAGCTGAAAATATTGCTGCTGTAGCCGAAAGAGTTGAAGAAAACCCAGGTTTGTCCATTCCTCGTCATTCTTTGGAATAAGGCATTCCACAAACGCTATCACACCGTATTTTGCATGAAAATTTGGGTCTTAAGGCTTATAAAGTTTAGTTGACACAAGAACTCAAGCCGATCGGTCGTCAACAATGTCGTGTCTTTGCTGAATGAGTCCTTGAAATGCATGAAAATGATCCGGAATTCCATCGAAAAATCATCTTGAGTGATGAGGCCCATTCCCACCTCGGTGGCTGCGTCAACAAACAAAATTGTCGCATCTGGGGCTCGGAAAACTCAAGAGTTATTGTTGAAAAGCCTCTCTATCCACAACGTGTGACTGTTTGGTGTGTAGTCATTGGACCTTACTTTTTCGAAAATGAGGCTAGAGCAACAGTTACGGTGAATGGATTGCGCTATCGAGAGATGATTAATGATTTTTTATGGCCGGAATGGGATACTATTAATCGGAATAACGTTTACTTTTAATAAGATGGCACTGCGTGCCACACAAGCAACGAAACCATTGATCTTTTACGGGAAAAGTTTCGGGACCGTGTTATCTCTCGAAGAGATGATCACAATTGGCCACCGAGATCTTGTGATTTAACACCTTGTGACTTCTTCCTTTGGAGCCACATAAAAGAAAAGGTCTACACCAACAGCCCAGCGTCGATTCAAGACCTCAAAAATGGAATTTTTGAGGCTATCGAGGACATAGGGCAACCACTTTGCGATTTAGCTATGGGAAATTTCATGAAAAGGATATGGTCCTGTAAGCGTGGTCGTGGTAGTCTTTTGCCTGATGTTATTTTTTACTATTCACGACATACTTTTTTCTTTATAATGTAACAACATTAAATCATTTATATTAAAAATGTCATTTTTCTTTTAATATCAAAATAACACCTCTTATTGGAAAACCCTGCATAAATTTTTAGTAAGTAAATGTTGTTCGTTTAGCTTCTTGGTTTTTGCATGACTTTTGCATATTTCTTTTATCTAATAAAGTTGAAAAAACAAATGAAATGATACTGTTTTTACTGATGCACATGAAATTAATATCTGTCCAATATATTGGACATATGTACGTACCCAAGTGTTGCAAGAAACACATGAGCATGTCACCCAGCAGGATTGACCCAGGGTCCAGTAGCCCAGTGGTGAATTCACTGCTTCTGAATTCACTGGATGCGGGTTCGATTCCTGGCAAAAGTCTCTGGATGTGGGCCGTAAAATAAACAAAAAATCACATAAAACTTGTCCTGTTTTCAGTTCTTTCTAAGTCAAAATGAATCACGGACGAGGTTTCAGCGAGAAGAAATTATTTGTGAGCACTGCCTTTTATCGACAGTGAATGCGATGTCCCAAGCGATGAGCAGGTACCGTACGTGGCAGACATTCGCTCTTTCAATCAGTTGGATCAAGCAGCTCACCGACGCTACCATGCCACCGACTCATTTGTAATAGGAGCCCTTGGAAGAAGAATTCAAATTACCGGCTTCCTGTTTGGAAGAGATTAGCGTCGATTTGAATGAGATTCTTAACATAGTCTCACCACAAGAAAGTCTCGAATTTATTGCACAAAATAGAAAGACATCAAGTGGCGTAAGCGACCAACTGCAGCCATGCCAGACAGAATTACTTACGTTCGTGCAGACAAGGAGTCGATTGAGAGCACCAGTATCGGCACTCCTGTAGTAATCGAGCAGCTCGCCTAGGCAAACTGCTTGTGGGAAATTCACGAAAAGAAGCAATTTCATAACAATAAGAATGCTACGCGATTTCGCGAAGCAATTATAAGATTCGGCTTGGACGAGAATCTTCTGTTACCGCTATTCAGAGAACTCGAGCGAGTGCATGGAAAGAGAGGCTCATCGAGTGAAACGGTAAATGGAATGGAAACAAAGCGGGGACTGGCGATTTGAAGAACGAGCTTGATTGCCGTTGCTTTAGCTAGTGCTATGGGTTTTTAGTTAATTTCAGCGATATTACATGGTGATTTATGAGTGAACCTGTGGAATTGAGTTAAAACTTTGTAAGCTACTTAGAGTGCATTTAAACTAAGTCGCAAATGTGAGAATCATCAGATATTCGCAATATAATATCCAAGTGGACGGATTTTTGTGAAAATATCTCGCACATATTGTGACATAACATTAAAAATTTTGCCTTTAGGTCGCGCCAGCTAGTTGTGAATTGTGAATAGTAACGGCAAAAAGATATGAAGAGTGAGATGAGACCGATCATCAATGTAAATGTTTGTCGCCAGATGTGATTTTAATATGTTTAATGTTAAATTTGCGTCAAGTGATGCAAGCGATGTGAAAATTGTTGTTCATCGATTAAATTGGTAAAGGAAATAAACACTCATAAGACTTGCGTATTCGTATCGCTAAACTAATTGCACTTTGCCAAATCGAAAATTGTGTAACTTATAAAATTGATTTTTCATAATCCCTTGACTTACATTAGTGAAATATCGGATCGTGATTTGATCCCGTACTGGCGGGCAGCGCACAGTTGGGGAGTAACAAGGAATCTTTTGGGATCGTACGGGGAAGTAAAGAAAGTTATCGTCGCCTTATCATGTTTTGAAAAGTGTCCAGAACTTTGTATGTGGAAAATTCACGTGAATTTTTAGATAACCTTGTTGGTAAATAGTCGTGACCACATTTACAGTGCAGTGTGATTTACTTGCGCGTTGGCCTCAGTTTTGCAAGAGTGCACGATACGTTTTGGAGTGCCGTAAAACTGAATCTCATCGCAGCTTGAGAATTCGGGACCATCTTCTAGCGAAAAAAAAATTTCCCACAGATAACCCCAAAAGCTACCTTTGTTCCTCCATCATCGTGAGCAAGTGTGAATGATTACTTGCCGTGTATTATTACTTAAATAGTTTAATTTTCTTCTTCTTCTTCTTCTTCTTAGCACTACAGCCCCTCTCGGGCCTTCGCTTCCTGCAAATAGTGCCTCCAACTGTCTCGGTCCATTGAGCGCGTCCTCCAATTTTAAAACCCAAGCAGCGATGAACTGTCTTCATCGACCGAGTCAGACCAGCATGTCCTCGGTTTCCCCACTGGTCTCCGGCCATCAGACCTCCCAACGAATACCTTTTTAGGTATGCGTTGTTCGTCCATACGATTCATGTGGCCAGTCCATTGCAGTTTCTGCAGTCTTACAATCGTTGAGACCTCCGGCTCGTCATAAATTTCATACAGCTCATGGTTGTATCGAATTCGCGATTGGCGCCCACCTAGCTTCGCTCCGATTATTCGCCTCGGAATCCGTCTTTCAAAGGCGTTCAATATATTTGCGAATGCTTTGGTTAGGGTCCGTGTTTCACACCCACAGCATAACACAGGTCCTATCACAGATTTATTTACTTGGAGCTTTGTTTTCCTGTGTATGTAGCTGGTCTTCAAGACTGTTAAAACCGCTTTCATTATTTTGGCGCCTAAATACACAAATTCGCTAGCATTTTCGGAACTGTACTCGCCAAGTATGATATTTTGCGTATTTGAGGTATTTTTCCCTGACTACGTCATGAGCTTTGTAACCTAGCCCTACTAGTTTTGCTTCGCTGTCGAGTTTCAGGAAGAGTTCTTTGGCAGTTGTTAATGACCGTAACAAAATGTTGATGTCGTCCGCATAGGCTACTACTTGGTTCGACTTGTATAGTAACGTGCCTCGCGTATCGACAGGTAACTTCTTTATGACGTACTCCAGAGCCAAATTGAATAGCAATGGGGCCAGCCCATCTCCCTGCTTTAGTCCGAGTTGAAATTTGATCGACTGAATTTCACGAATACAGTTCGAATTAATTCAACCTTTTTAGGGTTTTGTAAAATAATTTTACAAAACCCTACTAGTTTCGCAACCAGTCTGTCCGTCTGTCCGTCCGTCCGTCCGTCCGTCCGTGTGTCACAGCAGTTTTTCTCGGAAACTACTTAAGCTAGAAACATCAAATTTTGTGTGTAGCTGTAAAGTGGTGATCTCTTCAAAGTTCAACTACAAAAAAATTTTATAAGGTATTTAAGGGGGGTCTCCCCATATAGGAGAGTGAACCCCCGAAAAAAAAAAATTCATTGAAGGTAGCCGATATGGGTATCAAATGAAAGGCCTTGATAAAAACTTTTCAAAACAGGTCTTAGTTTGGCAAAATTTGCTTCGAGGGGTGCACAGGGAGGGGAAATACACGAAAAATTTGTGTCCCCCCCCCCCCCCCCCCTCGCGATTGGACACCTGTGATCCGAAAAATCTGAAAAAAATCAGGATTGTAGGCCTTGGTGAGTACAATAACAAATACTTTAGAAGTCGAAATTCACTTAACTTTGTTAGTAATAGTATGATTTATCGATTTTATGTTTTCATGAATAAAATCTTAACGGTACCCTCAAATTCAATGAAACTGAGTACGTAGATGTCTATTTATAAGATTGATCTATTTCATAAAGATTGAACCATATTTAGCGAAGCTATAGCGGTTTGAATTTTCCTGTATTACTATGGAACAATATGCGCTGCATTTATTACTATGGCAAATGGAACAACATGCGCTTTTTACCGACTCAGACACTACAGTCTTGCTAGGATTTGCATGAAAATTTCAGGAATGATAGGTGTCATGTATATCTTTGAGAATTGGTTCAGCTAGTGGTATCAGTAATCGTAAAACAAAATAGTGGCTGTTTTTAATGCGAAGATTGAATAATTTTGAGTTATTTTTTCCCAACTTCAACGCTTAAGGTGCATACTTTGAACACTTGATTCTATTTAATGAATGACTGAAGATGAGTACCTACAATTAATACTCATAAGCGAAACAAGTCAAGGAGGCGGGAGAGAGCTCCTAGCAAAAGGGTTTTGTAACCATTCTAGGATTCGAAAAAATTGGCCATGAATCGATGATAACAGTACAGGAGAGTGGCCCCTGAAAAAAAAAATTCATCAAACGTAGCCGATAGGAGTATGAAATAAAAGTTTTCTCGGGAGCTCTTCAAAACAGTTGTTGAACTGTCCGTTTTTGCTTCAGTGGGGGCACAGGGGGGAAACACATGAAAAATGTAAAATGAAAAATGAAATAATTATCAAGGGAGATATTTATGACCAAAAACCTCAGAAGTCGAAATTCGTTCAACTTTGTTAATAAAAATATGATCTTCGTATTTCATATTTTCTCCAATAAAATCGTTGACATGTTTCTTGATTTGATTCGATCTGGTGACTGCATTTTGTAAATTGAATACAAAGCCCTTCTGACATGAGCGTAGGTCTGTTTACCCAACTTGTTTTATTCTAAACAGCCGCCTTGAGTGAATTGGGTGTGATAAAAATGATTTAATAGTGATTGTTGAGATTGTACGTTCTCTTGCTGCTTATTTCTTCGGTCACTAATGCTGTGAATCAATTGGAATATAGCAATAAAAGGAATAAAATTTAAATAAAAGAAAAAAAAATTAAACACGTAAAAAAAAAATATTGGGTTAAATGCAGCAAATCTTCTTACAGCTGCTTTCAATGTGCCTAAAGTGCTTTGAGCCTCAATCGTGTTAAAATTTAAAAAAAAAGCAAATTTAAAGTTTTGGTAAAATTTTAAAACCAAAAACAAAAAAAAAGTTTGCTGGTCCCTCACCCCGCCCCTACAACAAGCGCTCTTCGGAGGAGCTAGGTAAGTACCCTTTTGTGCTTGCTTATTTAATGAATCAAACAAAAAATTTTTTTTGTATGATAGTTTACAAATATGTGAATTTTATAATGGTATTCCAAAAATGATATGTGTTTCTTCCAAAAAAAATAGCTCTACTTGAATAAAATAATAATAAATGACTAGAGAAATGTGATAAACTGTAACGAATAAAGGAAAATTAATGTTGTCTTTGTATTAATTTCATAATTTTAAACACAAGGAAGAATTGAGGGAAAGCTTATCTCTACTATTTATCTATTTAAATATATTGGTCAAAAAACCTTAAATTACTAGAATACTTGCACTGAATCGAATAAAAAGAAATGCATAGTTCAAAATTGAAGATTCTGTCTTTCTATTTAACTTGAACCTTGACCGGGTATGGGACCTGCCACGTTGGCTGGCCCCTCCACTCATAAGCTAGCCATCAGGTAAGCTCAACCCATTTTTTTGTTGTTACAAGTGCTCTTGCAGGGTGTCACGTTAGAAATGGGACGCTACGTCACAACAAGCGATTTCAGTTGGGGGCCCTGGGGTCCTGACTAGCCCGTGGAGACCAGGTGGGTAAGCAACCAACCCTAGAACCGCCCCCAGGAGCCAATTGGCGAGTTTGAGGTTCCCCGGAATGGTCCTTCCACCAGAATAACTACTGGTGACTTTTACTCGGCTCGTTGAGCCGCATATTACCACTTTCAGAGAATTTTACTAACACCACTAATTTTCACTGAAGACTGCCACCAAGGAAAGAAAAAACAACCTCCGCTAAAGGGGACGTCTGCGTGGATTGAGATCTCCGATGGGAAGGATCCTTGCGCACTCCAGGCCAAATATACTCCTTCCGCCAACACTGCGCACTCCACGCGTAAAAGCACTGCTGAAACATTTTACACAACACGAAAATTTTAACTAAGAAATCAAATTCTAAACCAATATATATTCGGTTTCATGCAAGTTATTATTCGTAAATTAATAGTCGGGTCTTAACACTTACACAGTATTCTTACTTCCTACGTTGGGGGTCCCGTCGATGATTGAAATCTTCGCACCTCAACTCAATATGTCGCAGCAGCCTGATTCGATTTCCTACGCTGGTTGTCTCGAGCAATTTTTCCTTCTGACAATGGGTTGATCTCCACTTGTTGATTCGCAAGATGTTCTTCGTTGGCCAAGTATCCGTAAAATAGAGACCGTTTCCAACGTCGCTGGCTCTTTTATCACATTGGCCCAACTGCTCTTTGATTTGAGTTGAAGAACCCAAGTTCAAGGCCACAACATTCATCAGGGCTGCTCAACCTTGCAGCGTTTATCTCGGGCGCAAACCCAGTTTTTTTCTTGGTGGCCATCTTCCTTCCGCGCGTAGTACTGCATTATCAATAACAGCCTTACCGATTTGTTTTGATTGAAGTGTCAGTTGTGTTCTCTCATCATTGCTTCGCCACGAAGAAATAGCAAAGATAATATCATTCTCTTGAGGATTGTAATAACATCCATATCCAAAGGACCGTAACACATAAACGCCATATGTTTAGATGCCGCCTGGCTTGTAGACATTCTGAAATGGCACTTCATTGGACAGCTGTGGATTTGTAGAATTCAGGAACGGGTAGATTGTTTTCGATGGCCATCAATTTCAATCCTAGAAGGTGCCGATCAACTCCTTGTTCTTTACGTGCCATCAAGGTGTAGTCACGATGGGCCTAACAGCTATTTTGAGTCATTCGACACGTTCTTCATCAGCGCAATCAGTAAGCATAGAACATGCAAAGCCAATGGATTCGATGGAGCAGGAGCGAATCGTTTAAGTACGACTGTAAACATGCATTCGAAGGTGGGCCGATTCGTATTGAGCACCAGGTACTTGTGCAGTTTAAAGAAAGCATGTTGCATAGCCATTCGAATACAGCCATCAGGACTGAGCTTTTGTGATTTAATAAATTCCTTTCCATAGCATTTATAATGCAACGCTTCCATTTCCAAGTCACTTGCTAATTTGCCAACTCGTTCTGATGCTTCACATATGTGAGCTTTTGTTTTCTCATTCACATTAAATGGGAGTGTTGATCCTGTATCATAGTCGCATGTGTCAACAGGACAATCATTCAATTTCCCTAACTTACAACAATAAATAATATAAGCAGTCATAATTGCGACGGATTGTCCTTTGGCAGGAGAGTGTACGTAGCACAACCTATTCACGCCATTTCGATTGATTACCCCCTGAATTGTTTTATCCATCCACCGATTGCCAGCATTTTGTGTTGGACCTCCGCCATGGATCAATTGATCACTTGTAACTATCATATCATTTTCATCATGCTTAATGGGTACTTCTTGGTCCAGATAAACAACAAATAGTGACTTTAGTATTGCATCAAGTGATCGTTTGTTATTAAAATCATTTTGAATTTCTTCACAGGCAAGACTGCACGCATCACGACAATCCGTTAATAAAATTCCCATGGATAACGCTGGTTCAGAATCAGAATCGACAATGGTTTTGAAAATTTTACTAATGATTTTAGCATTCAGAATTTCGCCTGAGGGAGAGTATGCAAGTATTTGGAAGATATGGTTTGTATGCACGACCACAATATGCTTTGATGTTGGATTATAAGTATGCAAATCGGCATTTAAATGAGATATTTGGCAGGTCCCAAATATTTTTTTATACTGGGACATTTCTAATTCCTGTTTTCCCATCTTTTCTACTGGAAGCTTATTATTATCTATCAAACTTTTGTAAGCTAGTGTGGCGTAGGTAACTTGCCCCGCGTATTTCAAATATTCTTCTTCACTATTGATTTTCTGCGTCGGGAATGCCATATCACGACTAGAGAATACAGTCACAGGATTGCGATACGTTAAGTAGGCTGCATTCAACCATCGTTTCGCAACTGTTCTTTCTATACCGAATGTTGAAGAATAATGGTCAAAAAAGACGATCGTGTTTCAAGAAGTTTTAAATCAAACATTGAGAATTTCGCGATCAATGAATTGTTGCTAGAGGCGTCTGCTTTTGCAAATTCTAATATACCCAATGATAATTTTTCACCAACATTAACTACAGCGATCCATAATATCCATCTAGGTATTCGAGCGAACATGCAATGCAGATCTAGCCATAAATACGATTTGGAATTAGTCATTGGACTATATTGTTTAACTATAATTTAATCGACGCGTGAGAAATCCTCCAAATTATTTCTCGACGAGGGTATTGTTGTTGCTGCAGTCAGATTATAAGATTTTGCGAATACAGATTTAAAAGGTGTCAATCAAATGATACATTCTTCATTTTCTTATTCGATGGCTCTCTGAAACCAATCGTGCTTATTTCGGCATACATTTCTTTTGGCTGTAATTGCTCCTATGTTGAGTTTCAATTGAACATTATAGTTGTTTTTTTTTCGCTTAGTAATTAATACCTAACATTACTTAATGCCAATGATTTACATCGGTTATCGTAACCTTACTTTAGTCCTTCTCACCAGTACTTCAGCGCGTGTAGTGGTTTCTTGGTAATCTTCCGAATAAAATGTTGGAGTGCAAGGAATCCTTCCCTTCTAGGAATGATTTCGGGGTTTAATTTATATTTCGTAACAAGAGTAGAGTGGTCTTTCGCACAAATTTCTTATATAAGGTAAAGTTTTATATGATTCAGTCATATAACACTTTAACATAATCTAAAATAGTTTTGTTTTTCATTTAAGGGGAAAGTTTACATGAATTAGTTTTGTATGAATTTTTCATTTAAATGAAAAATAAATGGCTACGTCTGCAATGGATCTTGACCCGGATGGAGGGTGCGAGGGTGTACCGCTTCCTCCTCGATGTCCTACTCTTATTTGGGAGTCGAAAATGTGAGTTGTAAAGACGAAATCCTCTCGCGCGCGTTGATCAAGTTCGGTCAGTCGCGCTTTGATAGTTCATTCCTTCGGTAGGT
Source organism: Odontomyia ornata (assembly GCA_963969285.1). Classification (NCBI taxonomy): domain Eukaryota; kingdom Metazoa; phylum Arthropoda; class Insecta; order Diptera; family Stratiomyidae; genus Odontomyia; species Odontomyia ornata. The sequence continues at coordinate 195,097,349 of OZ017741.1, forward strand.
TACCTACCTCGGTCTTGATACTGTCGAACCAAGATACTTGTAATGTTTAATTTGTGAATGCAAAATGTTTTTTGTAGTGGGCCCTTGTGATGGGGATGTGATGCTTATGAATAAGCAAATATAATTAAAAGACTACCGGGATATTTTAAAGGATACTCTTTTTAATATGCTCTTATTCATGAAGAAAAATTCACAGTTGAACTAACGATTTATAATACGAAGGCGATTTTTTTCGTTCATGACAACTATATTCGTCATTATACAAAAATAGTACATTTTTGATGTAAATAAATTTGTGTGAATTGCCTTCTGAGCTCGGTAATGAATATGAATTCGTTTTTAAATTATACACTTTGCATAAAAGTATGGCATATTATACTTTAATGATTCCATTGAAGAAATACTCAGAACTAAAATCTTTTAAAACATTTACGTGTATTTGAATGTGCAACAATTTTTGTTTAACATGCTTGGCAATGCTTTTAATCCATACTCACAAGGTAAAGCTCACCTTCCATCAACATACGAGTAGTGATCAGCTTTTTGAAAGCACTGCAGGTATTTACGATTCTGCATCAACAAATCCGATTGCAATGGTTGTCACGGTCCATGACACACTTCTTTAAAAGTCCACTTTACATGAAAATATCAAGTGAAAAAACTTTCAAACAATTTTAATATCACTTCTTTTCTACTTCACAACTCCATTCAATACTTCACTGATACACCTGTATTAAGCAAGCTAAGACATAGAGATAGCTTCATCCCATGTAAGCTTTTTAATTTGATGTTTACGCATTTGAGATCTTGTTTTGTATACTGTTGCCAAGCGTTGAAGAAAGTGATGGCGGGAAAATTTGAATTTGTTATTTGAATTTTAATAAATACTTGTTGCTCAATACTATATATATTTTGCCAATATGTACTAATGTCAGCTATATGTGGTAATTAATCAATCTAATACAAGCATGCCTCATCAGGCGTGAATTTAAAATATTGTTATTTGTTCAAACTTCTATTGAAACCAAGCAAGTGATGCTAAATGGAGATTTGGGTAGCAAAGGAATTAACGATATATAATGAAGGAAAATCCTATTGATTCAATCATTAAATATACAATATTTAACTGCATTAAATATAATTCGATTTATTTTATAGCCAACCAAATGTAAGAAATTGACGTATTCATAACTCCAAAACCAATTGAATATACGATTCAATTTTCATCATCTTCAAACGTAAATGCCTATAAATTTGTGAACGAAAAGCCCCCTTGGCTAAATTGATCAATATGAAAATTCCAATAAAGTACTTCACCGTCATATGTAGACTAATATGCGATAATAGAATTTTCCTTTTTTTCTCAGCCTACACACAACACGCAGATACGAATCTGAATGTGTTCTTTTATCCTGCAATCCATCCTCCTACATATCAGAAGGTATAGATGGAATAAATTTACCGCTAAGGAATAAATTTACTACACGTAAATATGGAAATTTCTTTTCTTACCAATTTCGGCAATGATGAAGATATCATAAAGAATATCTACTCGAGTCGTTGGATCTAACCAAACAAGAAAGACATTGTAGTATTGCGTGGATAAAGGCTTGAGTGGGAATCATAGCATAAAGTGAAGGATTTCAAGGAATAAATGATGGTATCTACAATAAGTGGGCAGCTTTTTTGGCTGATTCTCCTTGCAAATAGACAATAATAATGGAAAAGGAAAGGGAATTCAAATGGTAATGTATCCTTTAAGGATGAATGATGACGGCAAATTGGAATTTGGGTACCTTTTGAGCTTTGTTAAACTTTCATTTCTGGATTATTTCAGCGGTGAATTACGTTTGATGAAATTTTTCACAATACTTTTTGGATATAACATTGAATCAAATGTTTTATTTTCATGTAAAATATGTGGGAGGAGTTTTTTCGATCATGATCTAATAAATGATTATTTGAAAAATATGTATATGATTGTGTATTGTTCAAGATGCTTTAACTCTTGGGACGGAAAGGTTCAAACAAAAAAAGTCCAACTGACCGGGAGACTTTTAATGCGTTATGCAGCTCATACAAAATTGTACTTTTAATGAAAAGATAACAAGTCATTGAGATGTCCTAAGCTGCAGTGTGAATTTGGGTGAAATGCGAAGTTTACCTTCTATAGAGTGAGGCACGGAAAGCTCTCTTATATCAAAACGACGGTATGACGAACGGGGCATTAAAAATAAAGTATATTCAATTTAGCTTTTTAAGCTATGTTTCAAAAATAATATCGGCCGGCAATAAACATATTGAGCCTATAGCGCACTCTTCGTTGTGTAAAATAAAAACGCACAATTGTGTTTTCTAATTTCGATGTAATTTGTAATTTTGTACTCTCTGACTGCGCTCATCAACTTCTCTTTCTTTAATCAAACTGGATTTTGTGTCACCGCTGTTAGAGCTGTGGTTTGGTTATTATTGCTTTTAGTGCAGTGGAAAAAATTGTACAATTTAGTAAAGTGTACCTATAACCTTTCTAGCAAGTATTGGCATATAGATATAACAAGTTGGGTAAATAGACCTACGCTCATGTCAGAAGGGTTTTGTATTCAATTAACAAAATGCAGTCACCAGATCGAATCAAATCAAGAAACATGTCAAAGACGATTTTATTGGAGAAAATATGAAATGCGAAGGTCATACTATTTATAACAAAGTTCAATGAATTTCGACTTTTGAGGTTTTTGGTATTGTTATACTCATAAATATCTCCCTTGATAATTATTTCAGATGTCCATCCTCGACGGAGGAAACACATTTTTCATGTATTTCCCCCCTGTGCCCCCACTGAAGCAAAGACTGACAGTTTAACAACTGTTTTGAAAAGCTCCCATGAAAACTTTCATTTCATACTCATATCGGCTACATTTGATGAGTCTTTTTTTTCAGGGGCCACTCTCCTGTGCTGAAATCATCGATTCATGGCCAATTTTTTCGAATCCTAGAATGGTTACAAAACCCCTTTACTAGAAGCTCTCTCCCGCCTCCTTGACTTATTTCACTTATGAGCATTAATTGTAGGTACTCATCTTCAGTCATTCATTAAATTGAATCAAGTGTTCAAAGCGTGCATCTTAAACGTTGAAGTTGGGAAAAAATAGCTCAAAATTATTCAATCTTCGCATTTAAAACAGCCATTATCTTGTTTTACGATTACTGATACTACTAGCTGAACCGATTCTCAAAGATATACATGACACCTATCATTCCTGAAATTTTCATGCAAATCCTAGCAAAACTGTAGTGTCTGAGTCGGTAAAAAGCGCATGTTGTTCCATAGCCATATGTTGCCATAGTAATACATGCAGCGCATATTGTTCCATAGTAATACAGGAAAATTTAAACCGCTATAACATCGCTAAATATGATTCAATCTTTATGAAACTTTCAGGATAAATCAATCTTATAAATAGTCATCTATGTACTGAATTTCATAGAATTTAAGGGTACCGTTAAGATTTTATTCAAGAAAACATAAAATGGATAAATCATACTATTGCTAACAAAGTTGAGCGAATTGCGGCTTTTCACGTATTTTTTGTTGTTGTACTCACCAAGGCCTACAATCCTGATTTTTTTCAGATTTTTCGGATCACAGGTGTCCAATCGCGAGGGGGGGACACAAATTTTTCGTGTATTTCCCCTCCCTGTGCGCCCCTCGAAGCAAATTTTGGCAAACTAAGACCTGTTTTGAAAAGTTCTCATCAAGACCTTTCATTTGGTACCCATATCGGCTACCTTCAATGAAATTTTTTTTTCGGGGGGTCACTCTCCTATATGGGGAGACCCCCCTTAAATACCTTATAAAATTTTTTTGTAGCTGAACTTTGAAGAGATCACCACTTTACACCTACACACAAAATTCGATGTTTCTAGGCTAAGTAGTTTCCGAGAAAAACTGCTGTGACACACGGACGGACGGACAGACGGACAGACGGACAGACTGGTCGTGAAACTAGTAGGGTTTTGTAAAATTATTTTACAAAACCCTAAAAATGTTTAAAATGAATGAAAATTTAAAAAATGAAATTAATTTGTCGTCGCTACATCACTCCCTGTCCAGTGTGATACCTGTCATACGAAATGGCTAGGCTTGGCGATCACGAAATCTCACAGTTCTTCCGTATCGTGTTTGGTATGGTGATTGGGAATGATTGTTGCGCTGGTTTGGCTGGTCGTCATCGTTGCGGTGGTGTACTAATTTACTGGATTTCGGTGTTTGGTCGTCCTGATCTTGTATTGTAAAGGCGGGTGTCAATCGATCAACAGAAATGTTCTGATGCTTTCCATTAACGATCACTTCAAAAACTTTACAGCCACGCTAAATGACAATATATGGTCCTTTATACGTCGGCTGAAGTGGAGTACGAATGGTATCGACTCTGACAAAAACATGCGAACAATCTTTTCAAGCAGGGTGGACGAAAACTGTACTACTGGTATGATGCGTGGTCTTTGCAGGTTGAAAAATATTCATTCTTCGTCGAAACTTTTTTATAAATTCTTCATCACTGAGGTGCTCCTTCGATCGCTCGAAAAATTCTCCTGGAATGCGAAGTGCTTGTCCGAAAGTCATTTCTTCTGGTGTTGCTTTTATATCGTTTTTCCAGATGCTGCGAAGTTCGTTGTACCAATCATTAGATAATTTGGCTCTAAGAGATGATTTTAACGACCTGTGCCATCTTTCGATAATGCCGTTTGACTGCTGATGGTAGCTTGTCTTTCGCAGATGTAATACTCCTAAGATTCTGTTTAGCTGGCGAAACAATTCCGATTTGAACTGTCATCCTTGACCCGTGGTTATTCTTGCGGGGACGCCGTAACGAGGTATCCAGCCAATTGTCATTGTCATTTTTAACGTTGCCTTTGATAAGACCTTGCAGTTTGTCTTGAATGACTGCGGCGTTTGGAATGAAACGCTTTTCGAAATGGATTATGGCTTCTACTTTACAAGGTAATGGTTTAATACCTTGGGGTGTGACTAAGTGGCTCAAGAACTCCAGTTCATTTTGGGCGGATTTGCACTTGTCCGGATTTGCCCTTAGTCCACACTGTGAAAGTCGATCCAAAACGATTCTAACTTGCTCTTGATGTTGCTCGATATTCTGACTTGCGATGAAAATATCATCTATATATGCTATGACAAAATCAAGTCCATGAAGCACTTGATGGATTAGCCATTGAAATGTCTGCGCGGCATTTTTGAGACCAAATATCATAAATGCGAACTCAAATAGGCCATAGGGCGTAATGATGGCAGTTTTTGGTATATCGCACGGTTCAACCGAAACCTGATTAAAAGTCATTTTTAAATCAATCTTGCTGAAAATATTTTTGCCATGTAAAATGCATACAAAATCTTGTATGTGCGGTATCGGGTACTTGTCTGGTACCGTAATAGAATTGAGTTGGCGATAATCGCCACGTGCTCGCCAAGTATCATCAGGTTTTTTGACCATATGAAGAGGTGTTGCTCAATTACTCTTTGATGGACGGCATATGCCCCTCAATAGCAAGTCATTAAACTCTGTTTTAGCCGCAGCAAGTTTGTCGGGAGACAATTTTCTTGCTCTTGATGCGACTGGTGGACCTTTGGTGACAATGCAATGTGTGACCATTGTTTTGATTTTTTCCATCAGTACCACATGTTCATGCAACATTTGCCTATACCTTCATAAATATTATTACGAATGGATCCTTAGAATTAGTAAGTATTGCTTGAGGTGTTGAAGATTTGATGACGATGCCTATACTGTTAAGTTTAGCTGATGTATCTACTAGTGCTCGTTTTTGCAAGTCTTCTCCAAGGCCGTGATACTTCAAAAAATGTGCCCTTATTAGCGGTATGTTAACATCAGCGACAATAAAAATCCAGTCAAAAGTGCGGCGTAAGTTGAGTGAAACGGTAAGTTTTCTCTGGCTGTATGTATTTATCACTGATTCATTAGCAGCATACAGTTGCTTATAATTGGTATTACTGGCATCGTACTGTTTTGATTCTAGTGTTAATGGATTGACCGATACATCTGCACCCGTATCTATAAGAAATCTACGTTCAATAAGATTATCGTATATAAAAAGGCGTGGTGTGGATGCACCAAGTTCGTCCGCCTCGAAAAAAATTTGGTGCTTTAGTTTTCCGAACTCCTGAATTGGCAACGTAGCACACATTTGGTTGAATTCTGCCCAAACTTATGATAATACCAGTTCTTGTCTTTGGGCTTGCTTGCGCTGCGGCGAAGTTTATGCGAACTGGACGATGGTTGGTTACGCTATCTTGCGTTACGTAGCTTCTGAACTACCGCTTCTAGTTTCTCAATTTGCCTTTGAAATGATCCAGTATTGTCGTCAGAGGTTGTATGGTTTGCAGTTGCATAAACCTGAGGGACATCAGTGGATTCCCAAGCTTTGTCGGCAATTTTCGCTAAACGAAGTAATGGTTCCGATGATACAGATAGAATTGCACGTATAGTTTCGGGTAAGTTCTGCAGCCATAGAGTTTTTAGGATATCATCACTGACAGCCACTGATACTAATTGTCTCATTTGAAACAGTAAAAATGAAGGTTTTCTATCACCCAATTACATTTGTGACATTAATTTCCTTAGCTCAGTCGGTTCGCCATCAGCAAATTCTTCAATGATTTTTGCTCTCAAGACGAGAAATTTATCATCTGTTAGTGGATTTTTAATAATATCGAAAGCTTTCCATGCGGTGTTCGCCGGCAGTTGACTAACTACATGATGAAATTTGAGCCAATCCGATGGAATTTTAGCTACTGTGAATCGTGGCTCAATTTGATAAAACCACAGCTCGAGATTAGCCGGGAAAAATTCCGGGGGCATTAAATGCAAAGTGTTACAACCAGGCTGCTGGTGCTCCGCTGGTGTGTCACTCTTTGCATTGTTGGGATGATTTTCTGACGTTTCATCTGCTTCGTTGTGTATTTTTGGTAGCATACCTAATCATAGGGTACGACATAAGTGGTTTTACTACATTTTTTCTTTTTAATTACAACATGTTGGGTAGACAGACCTATGCTCATGTCAGAAGGGTTTTGTACTCAACTTACAAAATGCAGTAACCAGCAACGAATAAAATCAAGAAACATGTCAAAGACGATTTAATTGGAGAAAATGTGAAATTCGAGCATCATACTATTATTAACAAAGTTGAACGAATTTTGACTTCTAAGGTATTTGTTAGTTATACCCATAAATATCTCCTTTGATAATTTTTTCAGATTTTTTTGATCACGGGTGTCCATTCGCGAGGGAGGAAACACATTTTTTATGTATTTCCCCCCCTGTGCCCCCAATGAAGCAAAAACTCTCAGTATAGAGAACTTTCAGTTGATACTCATATCGGCTACCTTTCATGAAATTTTTTTTCAGGGACCACTCCTCTGTACTGTAATCATCGATTCATGGCCTATTTTTTCGAATCCTAGAATGGTTACAAAGCCCTTTTGCTAGGAGCTCTCTCCTGCCTCTTCGACTTGTTTCAATTGTATGTACTCATCTTCATGATACCTATCACTCCTGAAATTTTCATGCAAATGGTAGCAAAGCTGTAGTGTCTAAGTCGGTAAAAAGCGCATATGGCTCCATAGCCGTATGTTTCCATAGTAATACAGGGCATATTGCTCCATAGTTATACAGGAAAATTCAAATCGCTATAACTTCGTTAAATACTATTCGATCTTTATGAAACTTTCAGAAAAGATCAATCGTATAAATTATTGAGTTTAAAGGTACCGTTTAGATTTTATTTAAGAAAACACCAAATCGATGAATCATACTATTACTAACAAAGTTGAGTGAATTTCGACTTCTCATGTATTTGTTGTTGTTGTATTCATTAAGGCCTACATTCATGATTTTTTTCAGATTTTTCGGATGGAAGGTGTCCAATCGCGAGGGGAGGGTACGCGAAAAGTTCGTACATTTCCCCTTCCCCTGCCCCCCACGGTACTTATAAGGCAATTTTAAGACTTGTTTTGAAAAGGTCTCATTGAAACCTTTCCAATGGCACCCTATTCGACTACCAATGGTGAAAAATTGTTTTTGAGGGGTCACCTCCCTATAGGGGAGACCCCCCTTAAACGCCTTTGAAAAAATTTTTCACCCCAAAACTTTCAAGAAGTCACCACTTCTGACCTTTCTACAAAGTTTCATGGCTATAGCCTCTATAGTTTCGGAGAAAAAGTGCTGTTACATACAGACGGACGGACGGACGGACGGACGGACAGACGAACACAGGTCGTGATTGCAATAGGGTTTTGTATTTTAGTACAAAACCCTAAAAATCGATATTCAAGGGTCTCTATTATGTAGCGCCCTCTTCGTTTTGTAAAATAAAAACTCACAATTATGTTTCCTAATTTTGATGTAATTTGATTTTATTCTCGCGTATACGTTCTGACTGCGCACATTAACTTCTCTTTATTTATTCAAACCAGATTTTGTGTCACTGTTGTTAGTGCAGTGGTTTGGTTACTATTGCTTTTAGTGCAGTGGAATGAACTGTACAATTTAGTAAAGTGTATAATAACCTTTCTGGCAAATATTGACATGTAGAAATAAAAATGTATAGAATAAATTAAAATGTAAAAAATGAAATTAATTTGTAGTCGCTACAAAGCTTTTGTGGAAGCTTCACATGATTTACTCGAGTGTGACGCGGTATATCTGCATGATATTTTCCTCAATTGTAGTCTTTCAGTCATTCGCAGTTGTTGGATGACCTTTTAAACCCTCAGCTTTGAGTTAACTCCTCAGATAAAAATCACAAGGGCTGGGGAGCTCGGGGGCTGCTAAGCTGGCGTAGGCAATGGGCTGTGGATTCTGTAGCGCCATATATCTGGAATAAAAAGCTCTGTGAATCATACTGCACTAAATGGCGATCCGGAGACCTAGAACCAGGAAATAACTTTGTTTTTTTTTTTTAAGTCAGCTTTCAGCCACCGCCAATAATCCTCTTCTCACTATTTGACATCTACTCTCTACCATCATGCAGTGTATATCATCACTTTAAGTCATCATACACCATTTTCAGTCACCGATCGTCATCATACGGCATAATCCACCCTTTTCAACCATCATCAGCTATTGCCAACCATCATTAGCCATCGTGAACAATTTTCAGTCATTGTAAGGCACAATCCCATATTATGAGATGTTATCCACCATCATAAGCTATAATACCGCATCGTTAGCCCCCACCTGTAATCATCAGCCATCACCACACATCATCTGGCATTACCCCCCATCGCAGTCCATCATATGCTATCATAAAACATCGTCAGCCATCACTAGCTATCATTTAGTACCATCCGCCATTATTCATTATCGTTTGCCATCATCAGCTATCATCCACCATCATCAGATGTCACCTATTGTCATCTAGCATCAGCCAGCTGCATTCACTCTCATCGGCCACCATCCAACATCATCAGCCATCATAAGGTAAAGTTCGTCATCATAATTTGTTTATTTATTTATTGTCAACAATGTTTTACAGGCTAACGCCCAGTTACAAGTGTATATAAAACAATAAGGTCAATAAACATTAATAATACATAGTGTATTATAATTTAGATTTAAGCACATTTTGAATCTCAAAACGCGGAATAGGACCAAGCTCCAAGGAACTGTGCGTCCTCGGTAAGCGAACCATGGCTGAGTTGAATCTTACATCTTTACGGGCAAATGGAACTCTTAAAAATTTTCGATAAAGGAGTTTGTCAAACTGCATTCCGAACCTGTACGCAATTAACTAGTTGCGAATCTATGTGATGATGTAGAGTTTAAAAAGCAGATACCCATCTAGATATGTACTGCGAGAGTTTAACATTGGTAATTTGGGTGAGGAAAGACGATTTTCATAGGAATGGCAAGCTAAATTGAAATTATACAACAAAATTCTGGTAAACTACCTCTGGACAGATTCAATAGTGGCTACAATGTAGCCTTGATGCGGTGACCATACGTGTGAGCAATATTCGAGGATACCGCGGACCAGTGTGACAAACAAGCTAACTGCTACTTGAATATTATGAAAGACTTTTACGTAGCGCAGTATGAAACCAGATATTTTGAAAGCTTTGTTTGCGATTTGTTGAATATGGACATCAAACCTAAGGCTAGAGTCAAAGAAAACTCCAAAATTCTTTATTCGAGTAGCACGAGCCAGCACCTCAGAATCAATTGAATATGTTAAAAATATGGGACATTTTTTAATTGTGAATGACATTATGTGCCACTTAGGAATGTTTAAATGAAGGTGGTTTAAATGGCACCAATCACTTATAGTATTAAGATCGTTTGATAAATCAAGGCAGCCTTGAGAGCTATCAACTCTTCAGTATAGTTTCAGATCGTCTGCATAAAGTAATGATGGTGAACATAAACATAAAGGCAGCTCGTTGATATATATATATATATATATATATATATATATATATATATATATATATATATATATATATATACATATATATATATATATATATATATATATATATATATATATATATATATATATATATATATATATATATATATATATATATATTATATATATATATATATATATATATATATATATATATAAAATAATAAAGGGCCAAGTATAGATCCTTGAGGTACTCCTAATGATGGTGAGAAGTTATTGGATCTCCTGCCATTTATACGAACACAATATGAACGGGAAGGGAAGTAGGAATGAAACCAGGTAATTATGCTTTCAGAGAATCCATAATGTTTCAGCTTTGTTAGCAAGATTTGATGTGGTACGGAATCAAATGCTTTTCGAAAATCCGTATGTATGGCATCAACCGGAATAAAAATAGGACAGTTATTTGAAATACCAGACGGACTACCAGATTTGAAAATGGAAGTATAATAATATACCATTTTCCAAATATCAGGAAATATACTAATAAAAATGCCAAAGTTAAACAAATAAGACAATGGGGAAGAAAGAGCTGACGAAAGCAATTTTACAAAAAAGCAAGAGATTCTGTCTGGATCATGGCCAAAAGAGTCATTCAAATTGATAAGTATATTTTCAATATAAGAGGGCAATACCTGTATGTTGAAATTAGCCAAAATGGTCTTATACAAAAAGGTAGAACGAAAACTATGGTTAACAAGAGGATTACTAAAGGTAGAAGCGAAAAAACGTGCAAAGAGATTAAGATTTGAGTCAGGATTATCTGCGCTTGAATTGTGCAAATACAAGTTATTTGGTATACCCCGCAATTTCTTAAGTGCACGAATATAAGTCCAAAATGGGTTTGGTTGGCTTTTATAGAGTGATTCTCCAATATGACCAAAATAACTATTGATGGCGCATTTTGTCACCGTTTTTGCTAATGACGAAAATTCACCTACTGCTTATGAGGACTTTAGGAGCTTATATTTCTTTCTAGCCTTGTCTTTATTTTTGAGAACCTGACATACTTTTCTATTAAACCATGCAGCATCAGTACCATTTTTTCGGTAATAGATTGGAGTGTGTTCAGTAATGAGTTTGTACAACAGGGCGTAGAATTTCGACGTGGCTTCCTATCAAGAGGTATTAGCAAAAAGGTTATTCCACTTTATATTAGAAAGTGCATTGGATTTCGCAGGAAAATTTGTCCTTCTGAAATTATAAATAACTGGTTGAAAGGTACGGTCACAACTTAATACCGGTATGGCCAGATTAACACATAATGGAGGGTGATGTGGATCACCTCAAACATAAGGATCGCCAGAAGTTAGTACTACATTATTTGAGAGTGTTGAGCTTAAGAGTACAAGATCCAGTCGCCTTCCATTAATGTTCTGAATGAAGTTTGCCTGTACAAATTAATTGAAGGAGATAAATGGTGACAAGAAATTGGATAAGGTATTGGGTTTAGCAATTTCAGGATGTCAGGGAATGTCCCAATCTACAAGACGTGCATTGAAGTCTTCACAAATAAATAAGTCGTGCGGAAATTTAAAAATGATGAACTGATTTACTTCATCAAAAACGTCTTCATACACACTTAAGGCGCAGCCCCCAGTGAAACTGCAAATTTGGGTAAATTTTACAGCCGTTCACCTCAGAAACGTTACGAATATTCGCAAAAATTTTTTAGCAAGAAGTCAGAATGAACCTTTGGTTATCGAACAAACTCATTATATTTTGCAAAAAATTTGTTGCAAAAATTATTAAATTCAAACAAAATAGCATGTTTTCGTTAAAAAATGTAGTAGATCTCGGAAACTACTTAACGTACCGAGTTGATTTAAGCTACGGTTGTTAGATCTATAGTGTTTGCAGTGAATTAACTCATCAAAAATTTAAAAAAGTTTTTTGCAAAAAATTTTTTAGAACAAAATGTGGAAATTTGAAACATTTCAATGTGCATGCATGATATTTGTTCAGTGTGTGCAAATTACACATTTTGTTCTAGGAAAATTTTTGCAAAAAACTTTTTTAAATTTTTGATGAGTTAATTCACTGTAAATAATTTAGATCTAACAACCGAAGCTTAAATCAACTCGGTAAGTTAAGTAGTTTCCGAGATCTACTACATTTTTTAACGAAAACTTGCTTTTTTGTTTGAATTTAATAGCTTTTGCAACAAACTTTTTGCAAAATGTAATGATTTGATTCGATAGCTAAAGGTTCATTCCGACTTCTTGCTAAAAATTTTTTGCAATTTTTTGTAACGTTTCTGAGGTGAACGGCTGTAAATTTTACCCAAATTTGCAGTTTCACTGGGGGCTGCGCCTTAAAGGAGAATCGCAAGAAACATAGATACTAACAATTAGTAAAGAAGAACCGGGGTTATCAAATCCCTAACTAGTACACATTCTACTGGTGAAGAAGGAAGGAAATCATTGTAACGAATACATTGAAGATTGTGTTTAGACTCCAATGAAAACTCTCCCAGCATCAGACTTAGACGACATAGATGTATCGCGATCACGACGAAATATTTTGTGTGTAGAAGAAATATCGAAATCACTAATGGTATCATTCACGATTCTGTGGTGCAGACAATATCATCATTAGTCACTGTAATTGAAATTAAAAAATTTTGGAGCTTAGTTCTAAGTCCCTGACATTCTGATAAAAAATACTTCATTTATAAATTTTCTGTTGAACGTTAATTGATATTCCGTGGATTCATCGAGTGTTGAAAATTTTTCCTTCTATCAGAGACGAATTCCTTTACTAGAGCACTTTTCGGCCGAAATTCCTGCGATAAGATAGCTCGACACCATGAACCATTATCCCTTCGATAAGATAGCTACATCACTGTGAACCATTATCAGACATCACCCGGTATCACATGGCAGCACCCGTTGTGGTCTGTCATCATCCAACATTATCAGGCATCATTGACCATAATCAGCCATTATCCATCGTTTCAACTGAAATGGCATTAAGTTTATTCGGATTCTGCATTTTCGTGGGTGCGGTAAAATTGCTCGAACGATTTCCCTATTTTTGCCTGCTTTAAGTTTTCAGAACCATGAGGCCTAGTGATCCACATATATAGCTTGTAAGCCAGGGTCCATAGAATTTTGTTAATCTTATTGAAGAGCTCTTTCTAGTGCTAGACTTTATAAGAATTTTTTCTAGCCAACCTGCATACCATCATTTCTTGAACATTGGCTGCATCATGTTGAAGCTTGTAGCATTTTCTTTTCTTTGCATTAGCTCTTATGGGTCAACAGAGAAAGGATATAGTTTACATGGGTACCTGCTAAGAAAATGGCTAGTCCCACGGTAAGTAAAAGACAGGAATTAGTTCAATGTAACAATCAGTACCCCTTACCTATTGCAATGAGGTCCCAGCTTACACCCATTCAGAATACCCGCAACATAACTGTTATGTATTCAAAACTAGCTTCTTTACCATTCCAACCATAACCATCACGATTTTTCAGGACAGGCTTCTCTATATTCAGAGGATGACACTAACCTATCATAGACTTAGTCTAATAAATGGTAAAGACCAAAGCTCCACTAAGCTCTTCGTGATACTCTGCCTCAGTATCATTTCCTATGAGACTCCTGTGCTAAGGTAGGTAGTCTCACCACGGGTACGCAGGTGCGGTCTTCCCAAAAACTTTTTGTTTCTGAGAATTTCTCTCAGGGACCCGCTAATCCCTTCTGCGCTTTGACTACTGTGTTTCATTTTTCGTTACTTTCAAATTTTTTTTATACTGGATCGAAAAAGGTAGTCGCCCCCAGAGCCGCTTGATGCACAATATGAAATTTTGAGATCCTAAAAGTTATAATCAAAACCTTTCATTTGCACCCCACTTGACTACCTTGGAAAAACATTTTTCTAGGGTGACTTCAGTATAAGCGGGGACCCCCTTTAAAATATTTGAAACGTTCAATAAGACCAAAACTTTTGAAAGACCACCGCTGACGTTTTGACGAAGTTTTAACTTTGTAGCTTCTATAGTTTCTGAGGAAACTTGCTGTAAGTCACGGGCAGATGGTTTGACAGGAACCGAAACAAGTAGGTCTGTGTAGAGTTTGCTTTAAAAAGCCCTAAGAATGTTAACAACAGAAGGATCTGCATATACGACATGTAAAGTATATGCACGTTCGTTCAACTTGCCTCCTCCTGGTCCATTGCATGCCAATCTCCACCCAACCAGCCTCTTCACATCCTCAGTGCAGCGTTTCAGGTCCATCGTGCTCTGACTACACTCTTCTAGCCTATTTGAAACTGCAGTTCATCATAATCATCAGTTTCGATATGTTCAATACCTTCAATAGATTCAACAAATTGAGCAGGTTCAACAGGTTCAAAAGAATTAACAGGATCAATGGATACAACGGCTACAACGGATAAAACAAAAACTTCCACTATCCCGCTTTCAGTTTCACTTCCCTTTCAGATCCGCACCCTTTACGACACAAGCAATTTTCACTTCTAGTTCCACTACACTTCCATCCTTCCCTGTCCCTTTATAATGGCGTGGTACCCACCCGATTAGCGGAGTTCTCGCTGGTCAGTAATACACAGCAGTCTTATCGTCCTGAATTCATTGCTGGTAGAAAGAAAAATTACAGGAAGATTTAATGAAGCCCATACTAGAATTTGTTATGTTTTAAATTGCGATTTCTTAAGAACGCGCTGAAAATTTTGGCACCTAAAACACGTTGGCGTTTTTCAATTATCCCATTGTAAATACTAAGGTTAAAATGTGCTTTTATTTTCTCGCTAATTGATCGTTCTAGAACCCTAAATATCTGAGCCATAATCAGTAAATGTTCTGTAGCAAATGTTCCATGCATATGAAATCGTGCCCCTGCAAGCATTTTGATGTTATGAAAAGCCGGATACGAAAAACCGGAAAATAGTTTCTTCGCCATCCCTACCTAGGCACAATTAATGAATACAGTCACCAGAGCAACGCATATTTCTACGTTTGATTGGCTCTTGGTATTAGTAGTTTGTTTTGTTTCAATGCATAGGATTTCACTCAGTGTGCGAAATGAAGTTACTACATTGAACACAAATGCAAAATGTTTGGGGACTGAACTGAAGGATCGATCATCCTTATACTATAAATGAATCACTGCTTAACAGTAAGCTGTCAGCTTGGATTTCAATACGTTAGTCCCTTATTTTTGACACAGACATGAAATATACTTCAGTTCATTTTGATTTAAATAATATTTTAAGAATAAAATAGGAAACCATTCACACCTAACGGTAATAAATGGGTTTAAAATATACATTTAATTTTGATGCTTCTTCTTATTTTTTGACCCCTTGTTTTTTTCAACCAGCCCTCCAACTGCCTCGGCCTATTGACCGCCTCCTTCGATTTTTAAATCCGAGCAATCATGAACTGTTTTCGCCAACCGAGTCAGAGCAGCGTTTCTTCGGTTTTCCCACGGCCCTTCGGCTTTCAGTTCTCCCAGCGATTACCTTTTTGGGTATCCGTTGCTTATCCATACGATTCATGTGGCCAGTCCATTGTAGCTTTCGCAGTCCTACAATCGTTGAGACCTCCGGTTCGTTAAAAATTTCATACAGCTCATGGTCGTATCGCTCAAAGTCGTTCAATATGTTTGCGGATACTAAGGTTAGGGTCCATATTTTGCACCAATAGCATAGCGCACATCTTATCACAGATTTGTATACTTGGAGCTTTGTTTTCCTGTACATGCAGCTGGTCTTCAAGATCATCAAAACTGAATAAAATATTTTCATTACCGGTCCTCATTATTTTGGCGCCTAGATGCCCAAATTTGCCCGCATTTTCAATATTGCATTCGCCAAATGTGATATTTGGGGTATTTGAGGTATTAATTTTTATTTGAGTTCTTTTTTTTAATTTTCTAAGAAAAAACCGAAAAATCGGTTCTTCCAAAAACCGGTTTTTTGGCTGGGAAAAACCACCCAGTTAAACCAAAGATGACATAAAGCATTCTCGATCAGGCTGCAAAGACGTATGTTACATACCTAGAAATTATCGGTGTAGTTAGGCCATAGATATAGAGAGTACTGGATCTACAACCGGTCGGGAGAGCCGAAAAAAATTAGCAACTTTCGCAAAAGTTGTGTGAAGTTGACGTTTGAAGTGATATGTTTTTGTTTTTGCACTTAATTCACTCCGAAACATGTTCGCGTTTATAAAGTTTTTAATTTTGAAAATCCCGTTTATGAAATCGGCACTTTAGTTGTCTGTTTTTATTAAAAACTTGCGAATTTTAAATCGGCTTTGACACATGAGTTTTCTCGCCTCTACGAATTTCATCAGCTTTGACGTTCGAGTTTTCTATGAGAGAACGTTTGTTGTGTTGTACTCAAACTGTTCTACGAATGATAACGACCGCGCGATCGTGTGCACGTGAAATGAAATTTTGTCGGTGTGCGCGGGTGTAAGTGGGGGAAGTGATTCTTCTGAAGAGAGCAAAGAAAAACCTATCTGGAAACAAAGGAGAAGGAGAAGCAGAAGGAATCATATAGTTTCGAGAGCGTAAGTTATTTAAGTCATTTATGTGTGAAATTTGCTTCCCACATGGACGAGTACACAGATTCTCGTTGCTCGTCCATTTACTTATAACTCTTTGAGTTAAGCACTGAATTTAACCCCGATTTGAAGAATTATCACTACTCTGCTTCATATGCAGCACATATGCAAGATACATTGTAAAGATCTCTGTCCAAACACATGATAGTTGTTAGTATACTAATTGCGAAGATACTTAAAATAAAAGTAAGACCTCACCGCATTTTGCTATGAACTAATTTT
The DNA here is from genome assembly GCA_963969285.1 of Odontomyia ornata. NCBI lineage: Eukaryota > Metazoa > Arthropoda > Insecta > Diptera > Stratiomyidae > Odontomyia > Odontomyia ornata. The sequence continues at coordinate 195,114,673 of OZ017741.1, forward strand.
ATAGCTAGAGTAAAATACAATTTGAAAAATTAAATTCAGCTATATTTAAGATATCATATTAATTTGTAATTAAATTTAAATTGTTCGATTAGATGCATTATCAGTCTTACCAATCAATTACAAAAATATATTTATTTAAAAAGTACGAGACCAAAAATCAAGAGTGATACTTAACACATTTAATGTTGCTTAATTTGTATTGATTGGAATTGAATATTCTTAGAGTCACAAATATTTTTAGGAGTTATGTTTGTTTAAAAGCAGCCAAAATTAATGCCGCTTCCATAAATGCAAAATAAAATTAAAAGTTAATTACCATCACGCGTCTTTGTCTTTGTAGTATAAGCAATCTTTCCACTATGAAAAGAGTGATAAGCTTTGAACACAATGGTAATTTGTTAATTATAGTTGAAATATTTCCTTTGATATGTTTATAATTTAATATAATTCCTATAGCGCTAATCACTTAATCGACTTTATGGCGTTATTGAAAAAATCTTAAAGCTAGTGAGCGCTATCTATTCACGTTCGTTTTTAATGGATTCGGTGGCTGATGAAGATCAGATGTGTCTTAAGGGCCTAAAATTTGTTTCTTTTACTTCAAGTTTTCAGTTTTTGCTTAATTCTGAATTTCTGAAGATGATGATGATCTTAGAGTATAAAAATACGTTTAAATGGAGTAAAGCTTAAATTTAGAAGTTGTTATAATATATGTGTTCTACGAATATTCTGCTTAAATTATTCTAATTAATTTTCCTATGAATAATACTAGCTAATACATTTATTCTGAATATTTGTGTTTCAACGCGATAATCTCAAAAAGTCGTAACTTTTCCAAGACGTAGTCGAAGAAGTTTTTTACGCTTTTTCGCATTCACTTTAGTCCACAATGTACGACTTCCTTCCACCAGAAGATATTCATCGCAAAAATCGATTTCATCTATATCTTCTGCATCTTTGGTGTCGTGATTATCTTCTGGGTATTTTTCGGAGCGTGAATCACCCGATACGAAACCACTTTCAGGACGTGACAAGGATGCTGAATTCCATGGTAGTTGTTGAAACCATCGAGCTACCTTGGCATTTGTTGAAAGCTAAAAAAGAAAGAAATATTGAACATAAAAATTGGGGTGCAATAAATTGATTGGTTTAATAAAACAATAAATAAATATTGAAACAAATGCTACCAATTTCAATATAGTTCTATTTAAATATTTTGAATTGTCTATCTAATATAAAGGGTATTTTTTTACGGCCGGAGAGTTTCTAATTGAAATTAAACCAAGAGAAAGGTTTTTGATATCCATGAAATTGGCTTTATTTGAAATATTTTTTTGTCTTTAATATTTAAAAATGATACCAAGTATGTGACCGCCGCAGCTGGTGCGTACGTGGCGTTATCTGAAGGTCCAGTTTTCACACATAGTTAACAGTAAATCAGGTTGTATTTCGGCAATAACGCATCAAATGTTGGCTTCCAATTACTGAATTGTTTCTGGTTTATTGACGTAGACATTCAACTTTACATATGCTCAAAGATGGTAGTCTAACAGTGTCAAATCGCACAAAGGCGGTGGCCAGTTAAGTGGGGTATTTTATCAAATTAATTGTTCGTTAAATGTATTTTTTCAGTAAATTAATTGTATCGTGTGCTGTGTGACATATTTCCAATTGAGGTACCAAAAAGATAGGTATCATGTCTCTGTACCACTCAGTTATAACTGTAACATTGTAACCTCACTGACAACTTTCACATTGTAACCATCATTATTTTTGAAGACACATGAACCAATCGCCTCACCGGTGCAGAAGGCGAACCAGACTGTGACTTTTTCTGGATGTAATGGTATTATCATCGCTCCAAATGCGGCAATTTTGCTTGTTGACAAAGCTATTTAACCAAAAGAGTGCTTCATTATTGAAAAAAAAATTTGGCCTATGCAACAAACGTGGCTTCTAATCATGATGAATTGCCAAACAGAACTAGCCTCAAAACAATCGCGAGCCCTAATATCAGCTGTTTCCCGCCTCTAAAAAACAATATCTATGTTGACCTAGCAAAAATGAAATAATGGAATTGTTGCTTGCTTTTAAATTTCAATCCTGCGCTATGTTGGAGCCCGCAATTGCATTGATTCATTGCGTAAACAATGATACGATGTTGAAGAATTGAATGATAAAAGGTTGATGGTAAAAATTTGATCAATTAATCATATAATTTTCTTCATGGTGTCAGGGGGTGGACATTGGGAACAGGATAATTGTAGAGGGAAAACAATAAACTAGCGCGCACCGTTTGTTAATAATCAATTTATTATGTTCAAAATACGAATGACTCGGTCGATGGTTCGGATTTCTCGATTTTTTCCGTGGCCGGTACTCTTCAATTGGTATTGTCATGATACTCGACCATCCTGACATTGAATCGTCTCGATTCATTTCTCCGTGCCTGAATCCGCAGCATCATCGTAAAAATCGAGTTCGGGACTCACGACGATCCACGGTTTCAACTTTTCGACCGTATACACCGAACAGAACTTCTGTTGGCTCGGACGTGCGATTCCCACGTCCTCGAAGAGATATCTGTTATTTCGTAAAACTCTCGAAATGATATAGAGCCCACGAAATTTGGGCTCTAACTTTTGAGATTCTCTCGTAGCAGCACTTACGTTCTCTAGAACGATGAGATCTCCTTCCTTGTAGATAAAAGGTTTCTTGTGTTTCGCGTTGAACCTCAATCTCAATTTCTCTCTTTCGGTGCTAATTTGCTCTGCAGCCAATTGTCTTTGGTTAACTATATCGCATTTTGTTGGATCAGCAGGCGCTTTATCTGATGTTAGAGCCATAACTAGCCGATTTGTGATGATTTCTCGAAGGCAATAATCGAATATTAACTCAATCGGATAAACTGAGTCACAAAGTGACATTGCGAATTCAGAGACCACAGAAGATTGCGCAATTGTAAATCCCAATCCTGATGATCAGTTAGTGCAGTCCTTAAAAATGATAAGATGGACTGATTAGCACATTCGATGTAGCCATTCGCTCTAGGTGTTCTGACGGCAACCTTAATATGTTGAATCTCATTAGATGCGCAGAATTCAGCAAATTCTCGTGATGTAAAAGCAGTGCCTCGATCGCTAATCATACGCTTAGCTAGACCAAAGTACAACGTCAGATCCCTGAATGCATCGATGACGGACTTCAGTTTCGTAGTTTTTATAGCTCTCAAAATTAAATACTTAGTGAACGAATCAGATATTCCAATGATGTGCAAACCACCTCGATGACTGCGTGGAAATCTCCCAAGTGATCAACGTGTAACGTCCAGAACGGAATAGGTGTCACCTCATCCGAATAGAGTTGACCCCCCGGTTTGCCTGTGATTCCTTTATTATAGCAGCACTCTAAGCATGCTGTGATGTACGTTTTCATGTATTTTCGGAGATTGTTGAACCAAAAATCTTGCCAAACTCGATTTATTGTCTTATCAAGACCAAAGTGGCCCATGTCAGGTGGTACGTGTGGAGGATTTTCCACCTAACTGCAGACGGAACGACGAATGTGAGATCTTGGTCGATCTGACGATATAACCGACCGTTTTTGAGCTGATAATCTGACTTGATCTGTTTGGATTGAGCGGGCTCAATATCGCCTCTCAGAACTTTGATTAACTCCTTCAACTTCACGTCTTGTCGTCGTAGGAGCACAAGCTAGTCTTCGTTTACTTCCTCTCGCATTATGTTCCCCGATGCTATCTCTGGCTCGTTCGGTGGTTCGTTTGGAGTCCTGCTTAGAGCATCTACGTGACTCATGCGTTCAGCCGATCGATGTATGATGCGGAAATCTTACTCCTGTAGCTTCAGAAACCATTCACCGATGTGCGGTAGCAATGGCTTATTGCGGTGCAATCGGTGATTATCTCGAAATGCTTACCGAGCAAATAAATATGGAACCTTTCCAACGACTCGACCGTAGCCAAAACTTCAAGCTCATGACTATGGTAACTACTTTCGATTTCGCTACACTGGCGGCTGTAGTAGAAAACCGGTCTGAATTTGCCACCGTCGTCTCGTTGCATGAGGATTCTGGCAAGAGCCAGTGTGCTCGCATCAGTGTAAACTTGATGTTCCTTCATTGGATCGTATGCACTGAGCACTGGATCGCAGCGAAGTGCTGATTTCAATTTTTCGAATGCGTCTTGTTGTTCGGTTGACCAACGAAATTGTGAATTTTCCTTCTGCTTCAACAAAAGTGTAAGCGGCCTCGATTTTAGAGAAAAACCATGAATGTATTTGCGGAAAAAGCCGCTCAATCCCAGAAATCTTCGAACTTCTGTAACGTTAGTTGGTTCTGGGAACTCTCGACTTGCATGAGTCATTTCAGCTCCTGGTTTTATTCCATCTTCATCGACTCGATGAGCCAAAAACGTGATTTGTTTGGACAAAAGCGTCCACTTAGAGGGCCGAAGTGTCATATTGATGTATAACTAGGAATTCACAGATTTTGATTAAACCCTTGGCGATGATTTTGCTGGGCAGAATTACTTGATCTACGTAGCTAACTGCTCGATTTTCCATTTGTCGTACCAACTTGGTAATGACCTCATGAAAATAACTCGGTGCATTGCACAGGCCGAAAGGCATCCAGTTGAATTCGTATTGGCCTGCATACGTGATAAATACTGTGTATTTCCTGCACTCTTCTGCGATTGGTATTTGATAAAAGCCGGACATTAAATCGGGAGTTGTGTATAATAAATTACCAGAGATCGTTGATAGCTTCTCCTCAACAGTTGGCACGAGAAACGGACGCTTTTCAGTGATAGCATTGAGCTCCCGGAAATCAACACAGAGACGGTCCTCACCATTTATCTTGCGAACGAGAACAATTGGCGACGAATATTCTGATGATGATGGACGTATGATATCGTTTTTGAGTAGTTCGTTTACTCTTTCTTGTATGCGCTCACGCTTCGCGAACGGTATTCGGTATGGCTGGTGTCGGACAGGTTTTAAGGTCGTTAACCTTATCGTCACCGTTACCGAGTTGCATTAACCTAACTGAGCAAGCGACTCAGACAAGTATTCTCCATGGAACAGGATAATTGTAGAGGGAAAACAATAAACAAACGCGCACTGTTTGTTAATAATCAATTTATTGCATTCAAAATACAATGACTCGGTTGATGGTTCGGATGCGACTAAATCTTCTCGATTTCTTCCGTGGCCAGTGCTCTTCAATTGGTGTTGCCATGGCAATGGTTTACAACCAGTTTGCAATAATCTGACAGTAAATGGATCCGTTTTATAGAAAAGAAAGACGGGTCTGATGGCGAATAAATTTTCAGTTAATTTTGCTAGCTATTTCATTATGAAAGCTTTGTTGTATTATTAGAATTAACTCGTTGTGGCTGATGCCAGTAGTATTTCACAAAAGAGACAACAACAGCTGACATATTCTATTATCGTTGGAATTCCATTTTAAAGCCCCATCAATAGGTTTCATTGCTTTAATGGGCGATAAAAAATTAATTATAAATGCAACGGAGATGGAAGTCACAGTTTCACTTCAATTTGGTCAAACTTTCAGAAAAACTGTATCGCATAAATAAGGCTAAGTTTAAGCGAGCAAAAAAAAACGATAGCACCTTTTTAGACAAAAATCGTTGATTCCTGTTCTGACCAATGTATAGCTCCGATTAAGACAACATTTAACACACACGTTTACTGCACAGTAAAATTATGCTTACAATAAAAAATTTAGAATCGTTTCGAGATATAAAAACCTGCAAATCTTGTTTTACCAAACTGATTTTGCCGATATGTTGTAGTTTGGTTTTGGCTAAATATGTCTGGACAACAAAATTATTTTGAGAAAAACTTTCGGCCAGCATATCGACAACTTACGTGAAATATTTAGGAGGCTCCAAATGGCAAACTTAAAGTTAAATGTCAAGAAGTCCTCATTATTTGCGAAAGAAACTCACTAATTAGGACATGTTGTATCTTTGGCTGGGGTTAGAATTAATATTGGAAAAATAGAAATAGTAAGGGTAATCACGAGCTTTGCAGCTTTCAGGGTTTAGCTACATACTATTGACGTTTTGTCAAAGATTTTTTTTAGACCATTGCATCAACTCACCGAGAAGAACTGAGCTATGACCTGAACTGAGCAATATGAGGCATCCTTCGACTAGCTGAAGGAGGAGCTGTGGGAAGCTCCTCAATTAACTTACCCAGCCCTAGAAAAAATACTTGTACTGGATAAGGACGCAAACAATACTGAAATTGGAGTAGTTTTATCTGAGTATGTTGATGGAGAAGAGAAGCTCCTAGTATACTGTAGCAGAGTTCTCTCCAAGTGCAAACAAAACTATTGTTGACAAGAGTTCTTAATTATAGTGATTTTGTTTTACAACTATCTAAATGGGTAGAAACTGCTTCTTGGAACTGATCATGCCATATTTAGATGGTTGCTCGATTTCAAGGAGCCCAACGGTATGTATATATATATATATATATATATATATATATATATATATATATATATATATATATGTAGGATGAACATAGATGGCGTTGCTAGAATTTTTCCATATGATTTTTTATTAGTACTAACCTTCAAACGATATGTCTATAAATTTGACAGCGATCGGACTATTGATTCGTGAGTTATAGCATTTTGTGCTAAGCAACTCGTGTTATTGAAACAAAAATGGAAAAAAGTGAATTTCGAGTTTTGATAAAGCAAATTTTTTGATGAAAAAAAATACAGTTGAAACCAAACAATGGCTTAATAAACATTATCCAGACTCTACTCCATTGAGCTAAATGGTAGGAATGTGGATTGCTGAATTTAAACGTGGTCGGATCAGCTCAAATGATGCGGCCGCATTTGCAAAAGAAAAAAAAGTTGTTTCAGCAAGACAACGCACCGTGTCACAAATCGATGAAAACGATGGCCAATTGAATGAATTGGGCTTCGAATTGCTTACCCACCCACCGTATTCTCCTGATTTAGCCCCGAGCGACTTTTTCCTGTTTTCAGATCTCAAGAGAATGCTTGCTGGAAAGACATTTAAGTCCAATGTTGAAGTAACCGCTGAAACTGAATCCTATTTTGATGGGAAAGAGACATCCTACTACAAGAAGAAAAGTGGTATCGAAAGTTGGAAAATCACTATACTCGTTGTATCGCCCTCGAAGACAACTATGTTGAGTAATGAAATCGAGTTTTGTCAAAAAAATTTTTTCTTACTTATCCTACGGACTTATTGAATGGCCTGTTATACACACATATATATATATATATATATATATATATATATATATATATATATATATATATATATATATATATGTATATATATAGTATATTTACAGTATATATATAGTGTATATATATAAATATATATATATATATATATATATATATATATATATATATATATATATATATATATGCATATAGTATATATATAGTGTATATATACATATACATATACGTATATATATATATATATATATATATATATATATATATATATATATATATATATATATATATATATATATATATATATATATATCAGTTCTTGCAAAAAGATTGAGACTACCATTTGTAAATTTTTTCCAAATTTTTCAAGTTTTCATCACACTTTGAAGTCTTAAGGCTATATTTCTTATTTTTGTGAGAGGAGGTACTTTGAGAAATAAGCATTCCTGCTGATATTCCTATGTCTGCAATTCATAAAGTTCTATTATATATATATATTAATATTTTTATGATTTTCCCCAAAAGAAAAAGCTCGAACAAATAACTTGTTCTGTAAATTACCTTCTTAAATCAGAATACAAAATACAGCTTCACCTTTTTCTATCATCCTTGGCCATGACATCACGTTTCAATCTAGTTACTTCCGGAGACTAAACTAAAACTTGGATCAATTTAGAAACGTAGACTTTCGATTCAGTTCCATGGAAAATCAATTTTACAGTCAGTGAGCTAACAAGCTTACTTTCCATGTTCCTAGCACATCCAATTTCTGGTCACCATCACCAACGCCACTATTTTGATCCAACACAACGACAAACTTCAAAGGAAGCAGTTCTGTCTTACTGCTAAATTGCTCCTGCTCCAGAAACTTGCTAGCAGCTCATACAATTTTCATTATACAATATCCTCGGTAAAATTTTCTTGAAACAAGCTTCATGCCGTTTCTCTCATTTAACCATTTCGATTTTGGTTTCTAGTAGAATTTACCCGCAAGTATACTCACGCAGAATGTTAAATGGTAAAAGAGAACCAGGAAGAGAAGGCCGTGATTTTACAATTTTGAAAATTGGAATTTAACACCGCCCTTCGCTGTTGGATTAGAGGAAATGCATGTCACGTGAGGCATTTTAAAATCCTATATACATGAATTTAGTTCGTGTTACTTCGTGGAATGATGATTAAAAGGAATTATCTGATAGTGTAGCAGAGTAAATCGGGAGTTTCGTGGAAACTTTTGCAGAACATTTCATTACAAACATTCAGAGCATCTGGTAATGAATTTAAAGTGATATTGATTGATGCATATTTTGGACTAACTTGAGAATTAAGGGCGGCTTAACTTTAGAAAGACCGGTTTTCATTGCAATATTAATAAACACAGAAAAAATAATAAATAAAATTTCCTTTCTTTAAGCGCTATTTATTATTAAATTTACTATCCAGATACCGGTATTTTCAAGACAAGTTATCCTCTTCATCAGTGGCGGTATTTTAAAGCTCTTTTTACAATCATCCGAATATTTAAACCTTTCACATTTAATGGCAGAAAAGATACATCAGGTAATAACCATAATTATCATTTATTATTACCGCGGGAACTAACATACAATTATAATAAAATTAACGGTTAGATGAGGCAGGCACAAAATTTACAAAGAGCTTAAAGGTATATTTACTACAGGGAATTACAAAAAGTTGTAATGCTATTATGGGTTAGCTACGGCAGGTGAAATAATTATGGAGATTTCATTACAAAAAGTTAGTTATTTGATAATTTTAATTAGGTCACTATATCCATTCCCTAGATCCATATTTAAGCGTTGTTCACTGGGAACTCTCGAGATCTATAAGGATTCGCAAGCATCCAACTTTTTCCAGTCCCGGACTCCCTTTACTATGTGTCGATCAGCCCTTTAAATAGTATGAGATTCCTCAATAATATGTCTGCCTAATGATGATCTTGCTGTTTCTATTCCACCTTTTCTGATGATCTGTTCAGACTCCTTAATATGTTCTTGGCATCTAGTTTTTGCCAAGAGTTTTGTCTGCCCAATATACCTGTATACCTTATCGCATTTTGGGCAGCTGATCCTATAGATTCCACTCTTTTCCTCCTTTTTCTGTCCATCCTTAGTTGATCCAAGAATTGTTTCAACGCTATATTTTCTGCTAGTGCTAGCCGTATTGCATCCTGTCTTTTTCAAAATGGGTTTCAATCTTTTTGTAGCTGACGAATGAGTGATTGGCATGCATTTTCGGATTTGTCGTCGCTCTTGTAGAAATAGTGACGTGAGCCTATTTTTCTAATGTTGTTTCTCCATTTTCCGTATACGTTGCTCCATCAAGTTCCTGCTGTACCCATTTTCGCTAGCCGTGTCCACGATATATTGTTTTTCTCGTTCCAGATGCTGGTTATTTAAGGGTACCGTTATCATACAATGGATCATACAATTGAATGTAGCCATTTTCTGTCCACAAGGATGGTTAGAAGAACAGGGAATTATTCTCTGGGTACTTGTGCTCTTCTTGTAGATGTCAAATTCTAATCCACCTTGGACCTTTATGATCAAAAGATCCAGGAACGGTAATTGGCCCTGACTCTCTTTTTCCATGGTGAATATTATTTTAGTATGTATCCCATTGAGTACATGTAGTAGCTCTTCAGCCTCATTTGCTTTAACCATCGTGAAAACTTCATCCACATATCTGGCCCATATCTTAGGCATCATTCGTTTTTTCCCCAGCCAATCCATAAAAATATCACTCAACAGAGGTGAAAGCGTGTTGCCCATAGCTGCTCCTGTCGTCCCTTTGTAAAATTTGTCCTTGAAAATAAATTAGTTTTCATTCATACATACAGTTGCTAATTTACTATAGCATTTAACCCGTCTTCTCCATTCCATTGAATCACTATGTTTCATTAGCCAGTCTTCAAACAGTGCCAAGGACTGCTTAACTGGTAGGCTGGGAAACAGTGATTTGATATCATAGAAAATCAATAAATAGCCCTCCTCAACTTTCACATGTTGAAGCTTCTCCAGTTTTGCGCATTCTTTTAAAAGCCATTTGGCTATGTTCTTTATAGGTGCATTAGTGGCTGCGATAATTTCCCTTAATTGATTCCCCGCGTTATGAATTTTGGGCAGACACTTTATTCTTGGTAGGCAGGGGTCAGACATTCTAAGTTTTTTAATGTCACCAATTTCTGCTTTCGATTCCTTAAGGGCTTTTTCCACTCCGTTTATCAAGTCCGGTAAGGGGCCTGCTCTTAATTGGTGGTAGTCTCCGCTATTCGATTTTTCAAGTACCATATCATCATACTGCTTCTTGTCTATTATTATCACAGAATTTCCTTTGTCTGCCTTTGCATAATACACTGGTTTTTCTTTTAGTTCTTTCAACAGCTTCCGTTCGGTATTTTGGTTCATTCCTCCTACTCGACTTGCTCCAATTATTTCCACCATTCTCTTCCGTAAGGCAGGATGCAATACGGCTAGCACTAGCAGAAAATACAGCGTTGAAACAATTCTTGGATCAACTAAGGAAGGAAAGAAAAAGGAGGAACAGAGTGGAATCTATAGGATCAGCTGCCCAAAATGCGATAAAGTATGCAGGTATATAAGGCAGACAAAACTCTTGGCAAAAGCTAGATGCCAAGAACATATTAAGGAGTCTGAACAGATCATCAGAAAAGGTGGAATAGAAACAGCAAGATCATCAGTAGTCGGACATATTATTAAGGAATCTCATACTATTCAATGGGCTAATCGACACATAGTACAGGAAGTCCGGGACTGGAAAAAGTTGGATGCTTGCGAATCCTTATGGACCTCGAGAGTTCCCAGTGAACAACGCTTAAATATGGATCTAGGGAATGGATATAGAGACCTAATTAAAATTATCAAATAACTAACTTTTTGTAATGAAATCTCCATAATTATTTTACCTGCCGTAGCTAACCCATAATAGCATTACAACTTTTTGTAACTCCCTGTAATAAATATACCTTTAAGCTCTTTGTAAATTTTGTACCTGCCTCATCTAACCCTTAATTGCATTAGAATTGTATGTTAGTTCCCTCGGTAATACTAAATGATGCCATTAAATGTGAAAGGTTTAAATATTCGGATGATTGTAAGAAGAGCTTTAGAATACCGCCACTGATGAACAAGATAACTTGTCTTAAAAACACCGGTATCTGGGTAGTAAATTCAATAATAAATAGCGCTTAAAAATAAGGAAATTTTATTTTTTTAATTTTTTCAGTATCATCACAGGTGCTATTATTTCCGAAATGCAAATCGTAATAATTACCATTAGCTTATATGAATTGGTATCTCGTGATTTTTAAGAAAATTATTTCAATTTTTAAATGATCATCATCTATGGCGCGACAGCCTAAGCCGGCCCTTGGCCTCCGCGATTAATTTCCTCAAATCATCACGGTTCCACGACCTTGTCCGCCAGCTGTTTTCTCCCAACAAGGATCTGCTGTCAGCTTCTATTGTGTCTTTTCATCGAGTATTCGATCTTTCTGCTGGACGTCTACCTTGTGCTCTACTCGTCCATATTCTTTTGGGTAGCCGGTTTTCTTCCATTCATTCTACATGGCCTGCCCATTGCAATTTCCGTAACTTTGTGCAAGAGGAAACATGTGGATCGTCAAATGGTTCATACAAGTCATTGTTGCAACGTCGTCTCCTCTCTGTTCCTTGTTTCACTGGGCCGTAGATTTTTCGGAGCACATTGCGTTCAAATACATCCACTGCCGTTTTGGATTCACTCGTCAGGATCCATGTTTCACTTCCATTTTTCAGCACAGGTTTGACTAATGTTTTGTGAATGCGGAGCTTATTTTGCCTGTGCATCATTTTGGACCTTAGAATGAGAAGTACGGCTCTCGTCCTTTTTGGCACTTCATCTATTCAGGTTGGTTCCAAGATACACAAAGTTATCCACTACCTCAAGGTTATAGTCGCCTACGGTCAAGTTTTGTCGAACTGGAGTTTTCTCCCTCGCTTGAGTCGTGAATTTCGTTTTAGTTTCATTAACTTGTAGGCCGATTCAGTTTGCTTCAGTTTCTGGGCTCAGGAATGCCCCCTTGGCATCTGAGATTGAAAGTACCGTAATATTGACGTCATCAGCATACGTTGCCAATTATGGGGACTTGGGCATTTGCGTACCCGAAATTTCAGCTAATGTCTTCCTGATGGCGTGTAGCAGCGCAATATTAAATAGCATTAGGGCAAGTTCATCCCCTTGTTGCAAGCCTAATTCCGTTATAAATCTGTCCATTATTTCACCGTTTACCTTGACGTGCGACCCTGTGTTTAACATCGTGACCTTGACCATACGGACTAATTTTGTTGGGACGCCAAAGTCAAGTATTAATTTGTACTACGCCTTTCTGGCAACAATGTCGTATATTTGCATGAAGTCTACAAGGAGTTGGTGCACGTCGATATTATATTCCCAGCTCTTTTCGAGCATCTGATTAATTGATGTTTCGTCTATTGTAGACCGTCCACTTCGAAAGCCTCCCTGATATTCTCCTATAATACTTTCATAGTACGGATTGTAGTAATCAAGCAGTCACATAAGCGAACTGTTCGAAAATTTTCCTATCTTCTATTCAAAATTTTAATGCTAGATTTAGGAAAATATTTAATTACTTCTATTCCTAGTCGTAGTATGTAAAATATTTATTATTAAATGTAATTTTATATCAATTTTCCTTTATATAAAATTTAAACATTTCCCTTTAATTATATTCCTCATGAGATTTTACTTTTATTATTATTCAGAATCTTTCTCGTTTTTCTTTACTACAGTTAATTTTTCTTGAAAAAATTTTATATCTACCAATTAAAATTTTGAACATGGGAACACTGATTTAGTGCACCCAATGGTGCATTACATTACCGAAGGCAATCGCACGCGGCTGAGTGAGCAGCTGATGCAAAACACAGGATGAGAAAGAGGAAAGACAAGTTTTGAGGATGGATCGGAGAGTTTGACTTGGACTGCGCCACTGGGAAGGCGCGAAAAATGATTGCCAGATTTTCTTGGCCGCATTTTAAAGTCGGGAATATTTGGAAAATTAGATTGTATGAGATTCGAAAAATCGTTTAAAAGTTTATAAAATGTACATGTGTAGTATAAAAATTGATTTGCTTACTGCGTGAAGTGTTCCGGAGCACCCCTTTTAAAGTGAAGATTTGCGGCTCCATTAGTCTTCCGTTCCGCATGTAGCATCTCGCGACCCCACTCGTGAAATCCATTCGAAGTTGGATTCGTCGTTGGCTCCAAATTCTTTGTGACAATTCATTATAACGAGTGTAAGTCATCTTGTTAGAAAACAAATGCGGTGTAATTCTAGCCGGTAAACATATTACACTACAATGCTTAATTCCCCGTAGTCGTGGCTTACTGTGATAGGATTTCTACCAGTTCCGTGGTAGTGTTCTCTTGGAAGATTCAATTTTCCCCAAATTACCTACCCATTAGCAAAACTTCATCAAAATGTGTTCCTTTTCTTCCCATTAAAATTTCAAGAAAAGCAATCGAACCGATGATGCATTAATACCGTGGCGGTCCCAAAAATATCTGACCTGACAAAGAAAACTGGTCCCAAAAATACCTGGCTCGACGAAGTGAACCAGTTCCAAAAATATTCAACCCGACAAAGGAAACCGGTCCCAAAAAGACCCGTAGCCCGCCATTGAAATAGTTGGGGATGTTTCATTGGAACGATAAAATTTGAGCTGCTATTGCTCATTTTTTGTACATTTTACCTCGAAATATTAAAAGCATCCCCCCTGAAGAACTTGTAGTAAGTTAAATACCAGCGACCAGGAGTTCTGAATTTAACATTAACGAAATATGTCGAACGTGAAGGGTGCAACAGATGTGCCGGTTTTTCAATAACGATCCTGCATTAAATTCCACCGCCTAGGCTGATGAGGTTCGAATAAATTTTGTAAAGCGTCGCTCACTTCCGACGTCGAATTGCCCAGCAAAGTTTGTCCGATCTGCGCAGAAGAAATTAAAAGGTCATACGCATCCAAAATTAAGTGTGAACGCGCAACAGAACGAATTTGCAAGACCACTGAAAATTTGCCAATATCACCTTTCTCGATTTCAGTAACGTCATCTACATCGTCATCGAGCGCTCGTGAGGATGTGGGTAAGTACCCTTTTGTTAATTTTTTATATACAATTATTAATTTTTCGATTTTTTTCTAAGTTGTTTTGCATTTTTCTTCATATACCATTCTTAATTTTCGGAAAATTTTTCGTAAATTTTTTGTCCTTGTATACAATTATTATTTTTTTTCAAATTTTATCTAATTCGTTTTGCTTTTTTCTATACCATTCTTAATTTTCGCTAATTTTGTCTTAAACTTTTTTGTCCCTTTTTTCATACCATTATTGATTTTACTAGTTTTTTTTAAATTTGGTTTTGTCACATTGCTTACTAAATAAAATTATATATATTGTGTTTAATTACTGTTATGAAAATATTTTTCATAAGTAAATATTGGAATCAAAATTAAATTGACAGGTGGAAGATCTAGTCTACTTAAACTATAACACCTTTCATTAACCCTGACCGGGTATAGGACCCGCATCGATAGCAGGCTCCTCCACTAGAATGGGCTAGCCATCGGGCGCGCTCCTCCGTTTTTTTGTCGTTAACAGGGGCTCTTGCCGGGTAGAGTGGCCTGCCGCTCGCGTGCCCATTTATGGTATAGGGTTATGTGATTTCATTACCTAACACTAGAGCATAAATCGGTTACGTTTGTATTTCTCATTTGAGGGAAAGAGTCATACAAAGTGCTTTTGTATGAGTTTTTCACTTAAATGGGAAACACATGGCCGAGGCTAAGCTTGGATCTTGATCCGGTTGGGAGGGTGCGAGGGGGCACCGCTACCATCTGGTTGCCACACTCTTATTTGTGAGTCGGTAACGACGAAGTCCTCTTCAGTCTGTCATTGAGTTTGCAATTTCCTTTGACCCTTAGTTGGTTACCTCCTTTTTGACTGCGGTTGACATTTCTTTGACCCCGGAATTTGTGGTCGCGAAATTCTTTTGGAGTGGGTCCTTGTACTGGGGAAAAAAAACCCGCCCCACGACACCGCAACGCTAGCCTGCCAGCGCATTCGCGCGTCCCCAGACAAGGCTTATCTCGGCGGATTCCAACATCCTCTTCCTCTGAGTCAGCAGACTATCGCTGCAGTCCTGTACGGATGCCAATCCAACCAATTTCACTACAGTATTTAATTTTCTTTCTATGATTTTGGAGAGCACTTCATAAATAATTCTTATTTTAGTGATTCTTTGGTTGGATCATAAGCCCGTTCCGTTATGCTACGTACTGGATTTAAATCAGAACGTATTGCAGCAGCGTGTACTCAGTACTAACTATATATTCTAATTAGAAATATAATCAGTCTAAGAGTTTGTTGCTTAATTTTACGATGTCCTTAAAAAAAATAGTTAATAACTGATTATACTTAGGGGGCCACGTGATTCTAGCCGTATTTTTACATATGCCATTTTCAAGTCTTTCTAGCCTTCTAAGTCTTTCTATACGCAGTGTACAGTAACATGACAAAAACCGATTGTTGCCAACCAAAGATGTGTGTATCAGTCAATTTAAGTTAAAAACAACACAGCTGATATATGGACCAATACATTGCCTTTTTGAATCGTTCCAACATGTATTCACCTTAGTCCATCATCAACTCAGTGTGAAACCATGGTAATAAACTCAAGAAAGCCATAATCTCTTGCCTAACAAACAGAAAGGGCCAATTTAAATTAACTCCTGCTCGAACAACATCTGGTATCAACCACATTTCAGTCCTTTTCTATATTGCTTTGAAAAGGACATTTATCATTCAAAGTACAAATGCTTCCAATTTTATTCACGTTTCCATATCAACTACACGTGTCACCGTACATTTCTCTATTATACGGTTCACGTTCACAATCCTTCGCACACAACCAAATGATTTTATGCCAACGTGAATCTGAGAAATAGGATTAATCTTTAAGCTGTTTGAATTTCATCTTTCACCATTCATTCGATGTCCGTCACATGCAGGCAAATCTCATTACATAATAATCTTTTCCAGGACGACCGAAACGTACCGACTAGCTTTTCGGATATGACAAACAAAGTTGAAATGTGGAAAAATACGAATTTTCCAACCAACAAACAAACTGGCAAACAAACAGATTACATTCAGATAAGAATGATGAAATAGCTGGATGCGAGATGGCGAACGAGTTGGAAAAGTCATTTTGTTTGTGCGATAATCGTTTTCCCCAGAATTATTTCCAAATGGATGGAAGTTACTGGCCAAGAGAAATGGCAGCGTTAAAACAAAAGTTCTTGGATGAAATTGTTCGTACAAGTGGTACAGGATTGTATGAATTTATCATGAATGCATAGAAGTGGAAAAGTTGATGCACATACTACGAGTATACCATACTCGTATTACTCATAATACGATATGTTCTTTGTGTTTGCCTATAAATATTTTATGGTAAACCGGCCTTTTCTTTTAATGTTATCGGGCAAATATAACATGCAGTTTGATAATTTCCTTATATACTTGTAGTTCGAATTACGAGTAAATAGAAGAAAAGCCACAATAAAGCTTTTGGAATCGCATTAATGTAACTTTAATAGTTATTTCATAAAAATTGTAAACGCTTCGGACAATAAACGCCAATTGTACATATATTTTAGGGCCTCGTAAATCGAGTTTTACAAAGACCTACCGATTTCACGTCCTGCTTGCCCGTCTGTCCGTGCATTATATCATATTGAAGCTACAAAGCTAAAACTTTATGGGAAGGTCAAAAATGGCAAACACTCGAAAGCTTAGGTCTTATTAAAAACTTCAAAAAGGTTTAAGCGGGGTTCCCCATTATACAGAAGTGACCCTTAAATAAAATAAAAAAAAAAGTAGTCGAGCGGGGTACCAAATATAAGGTCTTGTTTGGAATTCTAAGAATCTGAATTAAAAAAGTCAGTTTGTGCATCGATAAGACAACTATGAGCCGAAAAATCTAAAAAAACTTACGGAGATAGATCTTTAAGAGCACAAGGGCAAAACAAATACTTCAGAAATCAAAGTCAATCAACTTTGTTAATAATAGTATGACTTGTCAATTTTACGTTTTCGCCTATAAAACCGAAACTTTACCCTTTAACTTTTCTCAATATTATCTAGATAAGCAAAATATCCTTCTGTTCACAAAATTTCATAGAAATTGGATCGTAATGAAGTAGGATATAGCCATTTCAATTAAATGGAGTGAAAACAATAACACGATTGGATGGTTTATATATGAGTATACATATTGCAAATCGACCTACACACAAGTTTTCTTCATATTTTCAGGAAAGTCTCAGGAAAAGTGTTTCATTTGAATATATTGAATTGGCAGAGATTCTACAAAAATCTTTTTAGCCAGAAAAACATGGCGGCTGCTATATGCTTATGAAATAAACCCCTCAATCATTGAAAAATTTCACGGGATTTTCAACCAAAAAACAATTAGATATTAAAAAACAAGTTGGGTAAACAGACCTACGATCATGTCAGAAGGGTTTTGTATTCAATTTACAAAATCCAGTCACCAGATCGAATCAAATCAAGAAACATGTCAAAGACGATTTTATTGGAGAAAATATGAAACTCGAAGATCATACTATTATTAACAAAGTTGAACGAATTTCGACTTCTGAGGTTTTTGTTATTGTTATACTCATAAATATCTCTCTTGATGATTATTTCAGATGTGCATTCGCGAGGGAGGAAACACATTTTTCATGTATTTCCCCCCTGTGCCCCCACTGAAGCCTAAACGGACAGTTTAAGAACTGTTTTGAAAAGCTCCCATGAAAACTTTGATTTCATACTCATATCGGCTACGTTTGATGAATTCTTTTTTCAGGGGCCACTCTCCTGTACTGTTATCATCGATTAATGGCCAATTTTTTCGAATCCTAGAATGGTTACAAAGCCCTTTTGTTAGGAGATCTCTCCCGCCTCCTTGACTTGTTTCACGTATGAGCATTAATTGTAGGTACTTATCTTCAGTCATTCATTAAATTGAATCAAGTGTTCAAAGCATGCACCTTAAACGTTGAAGTTGGGAAAAAATAACTCAAAATTATTCAATCTTCGCATTTAAAACAGCCACTTTTTTGTTTTACGTTTACTGATACCACTAGCTGAACCGATTCGGTAAGATATTCATGACACCTATCATCCCTGAAATTTTCATGCAAATCCTAACAAAACTGTAGTGTCTGAGTCGGTAAAAAGCGTATGTTGTTCCATAGCCATATGTTGCCATAGTAATAAATGCAGCGCATATTCTTCCATAGTAATACAGGAAAATTAAAACCGCTATAACGTCGCTAAATATAATTCAATCTATATGAAACTTTAGGGGTAGATCAATCTCATAAATAGTCATCTGTGTACTCATTGAATTTAAGGGTACCGTTAAGATTTTATTCAAAAAACATAAAATCGATAAATCATACTATTACTAACAAAGTTGAGCGACTTCGACTTATCACGTGTTTGTTGTTGTTGTACTCACCAAGGCCTACATTCCTGATATTTTTCAGATTTTTCGGATGGAAGGTGTCCAATCGCGAGGGGGGGACACAAATTTTTCGTGTATTTCCGCTCCCTGTGCGTCCGTCAAAGCTAACTTTTCCAAACTAAGACCTATTTTGAAAAGTTCTCGTTGAGACCTTTCATTTGATACCCATATCAGCTACCTTCAACGATTTTTTTTTTTTTGGGTCACTCCCCTATACGGGGAGGCCCCCCTTAAATACCTTATACAATTTTTTTGTAAATGAACTTTGAAGAGAGCATCACTTTACACCTACATAAAAAATTTGATGTTTCTAGCTTAAGTAGTTTCCGAGAAAAACTGCTGTGACACACGGACGGACAGCCAGACAGACGGACAGACAGGACGGGTTTTGTAAAATTATTTTACAAAACCCTAATAACTTATCTTAACGTTTTGACCACTTTCGTGGTCTTTTTCAGAAATATGGTGACATGGAGTATACATTTCATTCATATCACATACTTTTAGTTAATTACCCCAATAAAAACAATTACTTTATTGGATCCTCCAAGCCGTTGTCGGCGATGACGGGTGATAGTGGAGTTCTTATTGGCATATCTGCTTGTAGAGTATTTTGTTGTAGCTCAATATGTTGTTGTTCGTTATGCAAAATTTTAGTGCTTCCATGAAAGTTCTTCAGCTGATACCTATGGTGTTTTTTATTTCCTCCCATCCTTTTAGGATAAGGTTTGACCAGAAAACACTTAAAAAACACAGTGAAACCATGAGTAATAACAAAATATGTCGATGATATCCAAGCAATAGTGCAAAAACGAGAGATCGATATTTTCTTGGAGCTTTTGAAAAACGACCATACGAAACTATGCTTTCCTACGGAGTTGGAGAATAACGGAAAACTAGCCTATTTGAACTCTTTAGTGCCAAAGGAGGCCACAACCTCAAAATGGACTGGTTTCAAAAAACAAATGCTTCTGGAAGATTTCTTCATTTCAAGTAAGGCCATCCAAAACATTTAAAAATGAATATCACAAACAACATGACGAGGAAGAAAACTCTAGTTCAATAAAACCCGACTGTAGGCGACTACAGCCTTGAAAGTGGAGATAGCTTTGTGTATCTCTGAATATAAGACGTGCCAAAAAGGTCGAGATTGGAAGCCGCATAATTTTTGCAAATAAAGCCTATTACTCTGTACTTCTCATTCTAAGGTCCAGAGTTGTGCACAGGCAAAATAAGCTCCTCATTTATAAAATACTAGTCAAACCTGTTCTGTTACGAATCGAAAAAAAACGGCTACCCAAAAGAACATGGACGGGTAGAGCATAAGGTAGACGTCCAGCAGGAAGACCAGGGATTTGACGCTCACAGCAGATCCTTGTTGAGAGTGCAAGATGATTGGAGGGAATTAATCTTTTATTAATATCAATAGACTCATTCCGTCCTCGCCGGCGTCTCGCTTTCGACTCCCTAGTCCGCCCATCGTTGTGTGTCTCGTCTAAGATGGGCCAAGACATTAGTACATTTTTTCCTATTGAGGCAACATCATATACAACATACCATGCAACAGCTGTAATATGTTATATACCGGAACCAAGAACAATGGCTCAAAAACAGAATTGTAAGACACAAAGCGGTAACCGCAACAAAACGGCCGTGATATCGCATTACGTATAGATGGGATATCTACCTGATTTTGTAAACATATCAACAATCGGTGAGGAGGGAAATTACAAGAAAAGGTTGATTTTAGAAGCATTGAACATTAATACGACGACAAACACAATGAACCAAAAACGGGCACGGATAGGATTAGCGAGGTGTACTGTGGCTTGTTGGCACTAGAGTAATTGTTTTTATTAGTGTAATTTATTAAAAGCATGTGATATGAGTGAAATCCAAACCGTGGAACCAGAATTCAGAAGAAATCCACAAAGCGGTCAAAACGTTAAAACAAATTATTATTTAATATCATATTGTTTCTTGACAAAAAGTCTGAGAAATTTGCAAAAAAAGTTGAAGTAAAATGTAACTTTACATAACACGAATGAAAATCGCTGTAAACCTCATGTTCGCTCAAACTGTCAGTTGACGGGGTTTTGGAACAACGGTTCAATCAGGGAAACTTCAAACGGCTACAATTTTCGTGAATATGATTTGGTTTCCTTCAAACTTAGAAGAAGAAGAAGAAGCTTGTGCAAGAATACTGAAATTTCGTTAAGTTCAAGGAAAATTCAAAAAGTATATGTTAAGAAAACTGAAGGGCGGAGACCAGAGGGAAAATCGAGGAAACGCTGGTCTGATTCGGTCGACTAAAACAGTTCATCGCTACTTGGATTTCAAAATTGGAGGACGTGGTCAATAAATCGAGACAATTCGAGGCGCTTTTTGCAGGAAGTGTAGGACCGAAAGGGGTTGCAGTAATTTGAAGAAGAAGACTTCTAAAATATTTTTTGTTGTTGTACTCATAAATACCTGCATTCATGATTTTTCAGATCTTTCGCATCATAGGTTTCCAACGGCAAAAGAACATTTTTCGTTTATTCCCCCCTGTGGTCCACAAAGCTGGAAATACTATTTTAAGACCTGTTTTGAAAAGTTCGCATCAATACCTTTAATTTGTTACCCCGCAAGACTACTCTCATTTAAAAAAAATTGCGGCTCCCTTCCAAAATGGGGTCCAGAACCGTTAGAAAATTTATTGATACTTAAACTTTTCAGGGGTCATCACTTCTGATGCACCAACACAGTTTTGTGTCTGCAGCTGCTATAGATTTTTTAAAAAACTGCTATGGTAAAGAGACGGGACGGACGGACTGACAGGCGACCAGACAAAACTGATTTCAATAGGGTTTTATAAGTAGTACATAACCCTTAAAAGGCCAATTTTCGGGTCTCCAGCAAGAGCAAAGATTCCACTCGTTCCAACTTTTCGAGCTCTGGCAATGATGCCAAGCAAACTGTTTTGATTTGATGGAATTTTAGCCGGTAATGTTCCCAGCCTAAATCTGTTCGGTACTACTGCTACCAACAAAAATAATACAATGCTACACAAAGCTCTTGGATCATTTGAGGCCGGCAAGCTTTTTAAGGGGAGGTGCACTGTGGGATTTTCCTCTGAAGCTGCGAAAGTGATCTACAATAACGTTAATCAATTCATTGATCCTGCAAGCTTTTGACAAAAATACAAAGAGAGCCTGTTGAAAGACGTTAAATGACAATAGGATAGTGAATTGCTAAATAGTACGCAGCTGCTCATTAAGGAGGTGCAGAACATACTAAAGTGTTTTCCATTTAGGACATGACAATTTTATCTGTTAATAAAACACAGAAATATTTAAGATATTAAGTTCAAATTTATTATTCGATTTCGGTCATATGACCACCACAAGGAGTTCACAGCAGTATATTCTTTGGACCCAATTTTCCACCACTCTGGCACACATTTCGACTGGAACGTTGGCGATTTCGCGTTGGATGTTGCCTTTGAGCTCATCCAAAGTTGCTGGCTTGTTGGCATTGGCCAGTCTCTTGATATCGCCCCATAAAAAGAAATCCAATGGCGTTAGATCGCACGAACGAGGCGGCAATTGGACCGGAGCATTTTTCAAGGCAACACGTCCACCAAATTTGGCTTTCAATAAATCGATTATGAGGCGTGCAGTGTGGCTTGTGGCACTATCTTATTGAAACCACATATCGTTGATGTCAAGTTCATCCAATCCTGGCCACAAATAATCTTCCAACTTAACACGATAGCGCTCTCCGTTGACGGTAACATGACAGTCGTTTTCATCCACAAAAAATATGGCCCAGTCACACCTCCGGCATGAAAACCGCACCAAACAGGAATTTTTTGTGAGTACAACGATGTTTCAAGTAGTAAAGGGTAGTTCAACCAAAACGCACGATGTGAATTGTAAAGAAAACAAAAAGTTTTCAGAGAATCATGTTGATATTTTATAGTATAATAGAAAAATCGGTGACAATTATGTGTAAAACAAAATTTCGCCCAAATGCTCGCCACGACTGCGGTGACATACTTCTATCCGATGGTCCATATTTTCAATAACTCTGAGACATAATTGAGGTTCAATGTCGTTAATGTGGTAAATTATATCATTCTTTAGCTCTTGAATTGTTCTTGGCTTATTGGCATACACTTTTTCTTTTAAATATCCCCAGAGAAAGAAGTCCAACGGTGCAAAATCACATGATCGTGGCGGCAAATTAACATCGCCACAACGTGAAATGACACGGCCATTGAATTTTTCGCGCGAAAGAGCCATTTTTTCGTAGGCTGAGTGGCAAGCGGCACAATCCTGTTGGAACCACATCTCATCCAGGTCCATAACCTCAATTTTTCGCCACAAGAAGTCCGTTATCATCCAGCAATAGCGAGCACTATTCACTGGAACTGCTTGGCCGTCCTCATTTTTGAAGAAGTACGGTCCGATGACGCCGCCAGCCCATAAACCGCACCAAACAGTCACTCTTTGGGGATGCATCTCATTTGCCCAAATGTGGCAATTCTGCTTGTTAACGAATCCACTGAGGCGAAAGCATACCTCGTCGCTGAAAATGATTTTCTTTATAAAGTCACCATTCTCTTCTGTCTGTTCAACCAACCATTCGGCCTATTGCCGACGCTTGAAATGTTCATTAGGCTTCAGCTCTTCTTGAATTGTTGGGCACATCAACGAGTCGAAGTTGACGGCTCTTCTGCCGCACTATCACAAACAACAGCAATGTTTTCCGCGGAACGAACTGGGCAAGCATGCACAGGTGATTTTACCTTTCCTACAGACCCAGTTTGCTGAAATTTGCGCACGATTCTCCCGATTGCGGACACATTTGGTCGATTATGCTGACCAAAAAAAAATTACGAAGTGCACGAAAAGCATTTTGATTTGGACGCCCATTTTCGTAAAAGGCTTCAACAACCTTAATGCGCTGCTCAATTGTGTACCTCTCCAATGTTGAATTTGTCTAACACTGCAACAAAGAAATATCACATTAAGTTGGGAGAAAAATTCTCCATTTTCTTCAAACTTTCCTAGAGCCCTATTGGAGAAGTTTCAGCGTTCGAATGATCAAGTGGCTTTAGTTCTGGAGTCAATTTGATCAAGTAACTATATAGACCAAGATCTTTTCGCGAAGTACACCACAGTGTCGTTTGAACGATATCCAGTTCTTGAGAACGACGTGGAATCGACTAATTTGGCTAATTTTAAATCAATCCACTTACGGCTGCGAAATTTCCTTTGTTTCAAGGGGTACTTCATCCTTTTGGTCCAATAGTGAAAATTTGGACTCAAACATATCCACTATAGCACGCACAGCGTGTCGAATGGGACGATTATTACGGCCGAAAATTAGAGTAGGCGCTCTTAAAGTTGCGACAACCGACTTAGAATTTCGGTAGTAGTTTTGAATAATTTTCGAACGTTGCTGGTTTGTGAATTTTAACATGATAAAAATGTGAACTTTAACGTTTTGACATTGATAGTTCATTAAAGAAGTTTAAGAGTGCGTTCATATAAAAATACAGAATTATTATGCCCCTAATGGCAAGCCCTATATACGCTTGCTGTTGATTGAGAATGTAGTTTTAGCTCAAGCAGGATAAAACTTTAAACAGTACAGACTTCCTTAATCAAAAAGATAAATACTAATTTTCGGTAAAGGATGAATGTTTCTGACCCTGGTGTACTAAGATAGGCATTGTTATGAAATGAAGAGTTACTGAGAGAAAAAGCGCTTTGTGTTTATCAGCAGATCTTTAGCAATATTGAGAAAAGAATTGGAGAAATTTTTTTCTGGGTGCTTCTGGTGGCATTGGGATAACCTTCCTTATCAATTCGATATTAGCGATGGTAAAAAGTAATCGTGGTATTACTTTAAATTTCGTACCATCAGGAATTAGACAAACACAATGATAGGCACGTATCACGGCTTATACTTCCTTCAAGCTGCCATTAAATCTAGTCTATGTCGAAACATTACGCTTTAACATTTCAAATCAGAGTAATGCGGTTCCAGTGGGTTAAGTGCTGCGCAATAGAGAACTTACAGTTTTGACGCACTAAATAAAGCTCTAAAGGATATCAGAGGGAACGAGGTCATAGTGGGTGGCTGTTTACTACCTGGAGACTTTTGTCAAACTATACCGATAGTTCCAAGGGATACTCGAGGTTGAAGTTTACATTAAGACCTCAAATTCTTGACCCTTAATAAAAAAAATCCACGATGATGTTTCCGAAATTAATAACATTTTGTTGAAAGCGTTCGACGGGGAACACTTAAAAATCGGTGGGCATTATAGTACATATAGAAAATAATATATACCAATATCAAGTTTTGAAAAAATACTCATTGTATTTGTCGATTCAAATAAGGAAAACACGCTGCACATTATTCAAATTAATTTACTGATTAATATTTAGATGAAAGCAAAACTCGAATCATCGTGATACCATGCATACATGACATTTCGCTTAGAATTCTATTGTCAACTGATGTCTTGCATAAATGATACCATCTTAGGGATAATACAGTAGCAAAAAAATCGTACATAAAGCCATGCGTTTTGAATTCAATTGTGGACTTTTAAAGTAATGAAACATTACCAGATACATTTTCTCCCTTTTTTGGGGTATTCTTACTTTGGGGTTTCTCTATCTTCCAGCAGTGATTGAGCAAGGGCTGAGGAACTAGGTGTGGTCGTAGCTGAACAGGTGGCTGGTGGACAGGGGCTGGAGGTTGAGCAACAGGTTGATGCTTATTATTTTCGTAAAAACGAGCTCGTCGATTGGTCTATCTTGGCTCACTCAGTTCAGTCGATTTTGACTCTATTTGGTTCTGAGGATCAGTCTGCTGCAAACATGTTATTTGTTCAATATGGCGTTTATAGACTTGTCCATTAGAATTAATTTCCTAGTGAATATTGCCCAAATTTATGGATATTGTTTCTAAGAAGACGTTGAAGAATCCATTTATGTCTCAATGTAATTAGCTTCTTGTAGTTTGCGGGTTTTTTTGAGTGCACACTTTTACAGTTCTAACGCATCTCTTTTAGCATATGCATCTTGAAGAGCGTAAGGAATTTCTCGAGCATGTGCAAAAACTGGTGTTGTTCCAAATTTTAAATGCATTTTTACTGGAGGTCCCGATAACTTATCAGCAGCTGAACTAAAAACCTTTTAGTAGAATTTCTAAACTGCTAACTTGATCTTTTGTGTAGGAGACGTAAGCGTTAGGTTACGCACATCGAGTGGAATTATGATGCATATAGCTAGCAAATTGCCTGTTGGTAGGCTCTAATTGAAACGAGGGTTTTATTTTTTGCAGTGTACTACTGCTGATAATACCGCACGGTGCTTCGATATCGAGCCCCATATCGAGATTCACATCGTCGATTTTTACACTAAGCATTTTTTATGGATTGTACTTGTCACATGAATTTCACTGATTTTATTCAGGGTAATTGAAGAATCAGTTTTTTTTTGTGTAGAATTGCACGAATATCGAATCTCATTTGTTTGACTTGGCACCTTTTTCGCTCTGCAAACTTTCGCAACGTGCCCTTTCCTATGGCAGAAATTGCAGCGCGAAAGTGTTGTCCACCGCATCCGTGTCAGAATCGCAGTCTACGATCGTTGGAAGTAATATGTGCCGTATGACATTGACTACTAAACTTCGACTTCCTGTGCGTAATAGTAGTGATAAAAGCGTATGAGTCGTTTCCAACATTATAAAAGGCAATTTTACCTTCTCGGCTGTTTGATACGTCAGCTCGAGGGTCTGGGTGATGTTATAGGTAGCTTTCAATGTGTTTGGCTTCTTTGCGATGATCACATCACACATGTTACGCTCGGATATTCTATGGAGTAACTACTCAATAGTATTCGATCCAAAATAGTATCTTATTCACAAAATACTGTTCCTTGTCTTGATCGAAGAACGAAATTTGCTACAGGCTCAGCCTACCTCTTTGTTATTAGGCGGAATTTCACGCTTTCTGCGTATTTGTGTCTTGCACTGTCAAAATAATCTGTGTGTCTTTTGTATTTTCATGTAAGCGAACGCTTCTGGTTTTTTTCGGGGCAGTTAAGAATTTCAAAGCTTCATTGAGTTCCATGCCCATGTGAACAAGAAGGAAATATATTTGCGCCTTAATGGCTTCAACGACTTAAATCTGAAATAAATCGTTGACACAGTACCAATAAAAATCAGACGTATAGCCATATATGCTTTCAAAATCGTAAAAAAAATCGTTCGATTTTATCGATACTAGATGGCGCTGATGAGCCTACTCGAAGAGACTAGTTCGCGTCGTGACGCAATGTTTGCGTTTTCGGGTCTGAGTAAATAAGTAAGTTTTGAATTCAATTACACAATTTTGATATAATGAAAGATTAGCAGATACAACAAAACTGAAGTAAATTTTCTGAAAGTTTTACAAAAACCGGCAAAAATGATAAAAATTGTATAAAAGATAACAAAAATTGGGAAAGCAAACGTTAACCGTACTTAAAACGGATTCTTTAGTTACTTAGTTGTTCAAAAGCTTGAGAGAAGATTTATATCCCGAATTTAGATTCTTGGAATCAAACTGTAGCTTAGGTAAAAAAGAAGAAAATTAAAAATTTCTTTGCAATTTAGTATCAATAATTTATTTTAGAAATGCACGACGCGTTTCGTTGAACTAGTCAACATTATCAAGTGCAGTCAATGTTGACTAGTTCAACGAAACGCGTCGTGCATTTCTAAAATAAATTATTGATACTAAATTGCAAAGAAATTTTTAATTTTCTTCTTTTTTACAGAATGTATCAAAAAGTAAGCACTAATTTCTCATAGATCTTTTGTAGCTTAGGTGGCACTTACCGAAATGTGGCGTTTTAGTTTAAAATCTTAATTTAATGTATTTAGACAGCTGTCTTCAGGAGCATATTTTAATACGTCAATTTAACTGTTTTGGATGATAAAATATCAAATTCTATGGTTATTTATGAGGCTAAGATACACAGCTAAATGAATTCAGTCCTGATAATAATGCCTGAATTTGACTAAAGTTACATACCATCCCCACCACGTCAAAAATGTATGTGAAATAAAAGATAGAATTTTTAAAAACCAAAAACCGTTTCATTTTCATTCTATTGATATATTACAACAGCAATAAATTAAAAATTAAAATTTTTGTGATTATGTTTCCTCGTCTAGGTACTTTATTCGATTATAAAATATACATTCGATTCGCAACGAAATCAATATCTAAATATGATATGCAGATTAAAACCGTACTTTGCATCTATATATAATTCGTATTTATGATTTATGAAGGATCAAATGTATTTATCGAGATCCTTCTTCGATTTGATTATGAATTGCACGTGTGGGATTTGAGGGATGGGAGTAGATATTGGTCGTGATGAAATAAAGGAAGGATGGTGCGATGACGATATAATTGACGGGAGTAGACCCATTTTCATTTTTCAAAGTACGATATTAAAACAACTTATCAGCAATCCTAAAAAACTTAACTGGATAGACTAGATAATCACTTAACTGTAACTAAGCATTCTTCGCGACTTAACCTGAATATTCGATAAATAAATGTATTTACAGCTTCGTTTATAGGTATACTCGGTTCAGGATGTGAACTTGCCTTCTACGATAAAATTTGGCATTTAATTTTTCTTGTTTTTAATAATAATGACCTTTACAACTATAGTCTAATAATACTCAAGTGACGAGGACTAACTACTTGGTAGTGTGCCTGGCCCAGGCCGTTCTTTGTACTTCGCTCATCATTTGGCTTCGGTTTGGTACCTTTTCGCTCGTACTTCTCGTGATGAAGCTTGGAGTCGCTGAAAGCTTCCTTGTGTTGGTTACGTTTCCTTGTTCATCGGTTACCTTCAGCATCACCACGTTTGGAACGTTCAATTTGCGATCATTCGACCTTCGAAGGTCGTACGAGGACTCCCCACATGCACCACTGCTTCCGCTTGCACTGGTAACAGGTACTATGACCTTAACATTGCCATCCTGATCAATTGTTGTTAGAGTCCCTACTTGTGACAAGGGTTTAATAAATTGTGCTCCCGTATCATCGAGCTTGTTCAGATTCTTATCTATGCTCAGTCCGAGATTGTCATCTAGGGGACTGTGCAGGTACGAGCCCCTGTTCAGCGTTCCTAGCGGCGAAGGAGTTAAATTTCCAGCCAAATTGCTTGCTGAGCTGAGAAAATTGTAGTTGTTATTTCCTGGACTGCCTGCCATGTGAGATGGATTGGCGAATATGAAGGAATTGTGCGGCGAATTGTTATTGTTCATGCTTTGATTGGCATTGGGACTATTTCCACCATTGCTGTTGGCACCGGCTCCGCTCTGATTCACTCCCAAATTCAAATTTTGCAACCTGTTCAACAGTTCCTGATTCATCTGATAGAGATCATTCTGTGTGATGACATCTTGCACAGTTTGCGCTGCCAAATTGTTGTTGTTCATGTTTTGCATTTGATTCATAGCGGGATATGTATTGGACAAATTCTGTAAACTTTGGTTGTAGTTTTGCAGATTTTGTAAATTTTGACTTTGTTGATTCAGCCCGCTGAGCTGATTCGTTAATGTACTCAACTGCTGATTGATTGATCCCAGATTGTTTAGATGCTGACTGATTGACGGTAGATTATTGTTGTTCGGTGATGAAAGAAATGCTTTACGGATCGGCGACGCCATATCGGTTGACTGAGGATCTTGCAGGAGCATTTGTAGTTGCGACTAAAAAGAATTTTAAAAGAATAAACTTTATGAGAAACGTATTGACTGAGCAGGAGATGCAGGAATACTTTTGAAGACATATTGTTATTGAATGCAAACAGACAATTACAACAAGTATTAGACACATCTGATCAACAAGATTATTAACGAAGAGCGCGTACTTACCATTAAGTTAGTTTAAGATGAAATCAGATTAAATGCGGTAAGAACAGCCGATTTTTACCAGATTTATATCAACATTTTACAGCAACGCTAGTGATTTTTATAAATAAACGTTTGGTCAATTTCGTCTCCATAATTTTTGGATGTTTCAGCCTGGTTCAGTTTACGGCAGGAACAACTACTAACATGACATACTGTTTTACTATTCATTCATAGATATGATTGAACGTCAGATTAATCAATTGCCGATACATTTCATTACTAACCAAACCTTTGCGGAATTCACTATCGTTATGTGAACTAGATTTTCTTCGGCAGGAGCCTATCCATAAAGCTACGAAGACTAAGGGCGGAATACTCGAATTAATAATAAGTTGTTACCATCGAAGGTTTGAGTCAAATGTCAATAAAGATAGGCGAAGCCATTCGGGCATAGCATGAACCAATTCCAATTTAACGCAGTAGAGGCGTAGTAAAGGGTTTCCTTCTGCTGTTAAATATGTCTTTTCTAGCGCTGATACACCCAAAAAACTCAAGATCTAGGTGAACTTGTAGCTGGAGAGAAGGAAGGAGGGGTACACAAGAGAATTCGCAAAAGAAGTGATTTCGAATTTCGGTGAGGTTTCTGGGACTAGACATTAGAAACCACAAATACACATGTCGAGAGATTTTTTGTTTAAGCTGCGTGATAAGAGCTTCTACTGTGAGGTAACTTTCCAAGTTGCAAATCTAGGTTACACTAGTGATGAAACTATTAGCTTTAGGAAGGCGATAAAGAATAACAGTTAGGAATGGTCCTTTTAATCATGCTATATGTTTATACTGATCCCCATAAGCTGTCCAAACAGCGACGTAAGAAAGTAAATCAATAAACATATGGCAAACCAAACTGCTACCGCTTACACAGCAAAGTACAAACTTTGTCCCAACTCTAATTCAAAAGCCTTGAAACATCGAAGGATAATTCAAGAGCAACACTTCAACCATAGACAATCTCAGGTGGGTGGTGAGAAACGGTTACCAATTCTGGCAAGAAAAAAACTTTTTTCCTCAATTTAAATTACAGCGCTAATGCTCAAATAGCTCAAATTGAACGAAAGATAGCTAACTTTATGTGTATTACGTCAGCAAAAAAGTCATGAAAAGATAGGTGCCAGATTTTTGTGTTCCATTCTTTAAATCCTAACTTTGAAAATAGAAAAGGACCGAACCATCGTAAGCCCAATAGCAAATGATAAATTTTTGTACCAAAATTTTGTACATTAGATCGTCTTAATAATACCATCTGTTTAGGTACGTATCTAAGCTTCAGTCTAGTTTTCAAAATGAAGAAAATAGAACACTTAAACATTCAAGAAAATAAGCTGGTATCAAAATATAATAATAATCCATCCCACAACAGTCCAAATACGGACACTGGCATTGAGATTTATTGTTAGGGTATCTCATTCCATGACCGTAAAGGAGTTCAAGCTGATATGGTCAATATCACGCTCAACCATGTGATTATTAACTAATTTTTTTCAATTAGTACCAATCACAGCTGGGTAGATTGATAGTCCGAAAGTAGCATCAGAAGCTCAAACTCGATGCCGCCACCGAGGTTTGAACTTTGGAGCTGCTGCTAAGGCAGAGTGTGCCCTAGCCCACTGCTCCACATGGACTACAGTATTTATATATAAGAATTGTCAAAGAAGAACTAGACCACACCACCGAAAGTTTGGAAATCAAAGAGTCCTGAACCATTGAATAAATTAGGCCTATGAGCAATTGAAACTGATTTAGGGAAATTCAATGCTCAAAATTCAATCGGCGATTCAAGCCAAAATGAAATTCAGATACTTGAATCTTATTTATGAACGAGATTCGAAAACATGTGCTGAATGACGAAATTCCCGAAATTTTGTAATTGTTGTAATTGCACCTTGTTGCGTAATCTCGTATATGCTGTTAAGTTGCAACTCAATAAAAATTTGATTAACACTATCATAGGATGAAACATATTCCATAAATCCTTTTATATTGAAAATTAGCAAAAGTATGCCATGCTCCTCCATTTATGTACATGGTGGACAGTGTTTCACTTTGGTGAAATACCGAGAAAGGAACTTTTTTTCTCGCTTTATGACAGACTGCTGCTATTCACCGTCTATGTATTACAAGCCATGCTGTTTCAAATAACTCAAATCTCGTTGGAGATTCGTGAACAAGATTAGATTATAGTATATCTTGAGCGTAGTATACAGCCAACACAATGAAGTCAAAAATTGGGTGTGTCTTACAAAAAGGTCTAAATATTGATCAAAGTTGTTATATATCACAATCAATAGGAAGCATGGTTCGTTTAAAAAAACTGCTAAACATTTTTCAAGAGGTTGGATAAAAAAAATGCTTTATATTTTTTTGTGGCTTAAACGACACTTCAAAATGTTTGGACGCTTACTGTCTCTCAAGGCGCTCACAGTATCTACTCAGACCCTCTGTGCAGCGTTCGAGATTTATTGTCCTATTTAATTGTACCGGTAATTGTTAAATACTTAAAGTTTACATTTTCAATGCCAATATTGTTAAGTATGTTTCAAGATTGATTTCAGATTTCTTTCAGATTTGGGTTGATCGTTAGACAGCCAGTAACTTAAGCCTTAACTTTTCTCGAAACTATATTTTCCGAATTGGGAGGAAATAGGTTTTTTTACAGAAAGGAAGGAAAGGGAATAATTTTCCCTATGGAAGTATATATTGTAGGATTATTTTATTAAAATTGATGGTTTTATATGAACAACTTTCCGACCATTTTTACAGCAAAAATTAAACTTTTTTTCAATTAAGAGCCATTTTCTCAAAACTTAATATTTTTTAAATCGGTTACATACTTCTACAGCTTATTAATCGAAGTTAAAAGCCTTTTGTTGCAGCGTTTCCGCCTGACAGACACTACATTATAGGTGAGCTCTTGGATTGCTACCCAAACTACTGATATTGTCTGAATAATCATGCCCAAAAAAATCATAAACATTCTTGGATGTGTACTAGATGACGGCCTTCAAAAGATTTTTGATGACTATTCAATTTATTACAGAAAAATAAAACATTTTTTCACTCCTACTGTGGCCTAAGGCCTTAAAAGAAAATGAAAATGCTAAAATTCCATATAGAAATTAAGAAAGCGTCAAATATACCCATAATATATAATGTATATAACAAGTCACTCACACTATATTACTCAAGGACATTACTAGGCCTAGCTTAAAAACTAAGAAGAAACTTTCGGGGGGCTGGTAAAGCTCAATTAACTAACGTTTGGGCTCACCAAAGTGAGGTTTGCTACTAGTCTCTTTAAATTGTAGATTTAAGTCTCAGGGACAAATTGATTCGTATCGGCTTCGCTACTAAAATCAAAAGAATTAACTCAAAGATTGTGGTTATACTCGTATTTAACTGCCACTTACCCAACTATACTGGAAAACTATAGCTGAGAAATAATCCTGAAAAGTTCTTATACCGATGGTGTGGAAGAGAAATCACGCATACTACAAGCAATTCTGCATTTTTGTGTAAATCGTTCATACTTAAATCTTCCAGAGAAGTAGTGGTGGATTATATCGGAAAATTATTTATCGAGAACACCAAAAACTTAACACCATACAAAAAAATCTCTAAAAGGATCTTCCACGCAGATATATAGTAGGTTGGTTTAGTTTAAAAAATCATATTCCGGGTCCAAAACTTAGCAGGCGCCTTTCAGTAAATCCTTTTTAACATTTTTGAAGAGTTTATCCGTGAAGGTGTAATCCAATTACACATGTACGAGTATACCATCAAACCAGATAGGAGGCCAGTAAGGGTTCTGGCTAAACTAGCATCTAAAAACTTGAAAAAATAGAAGAAATGCAGATTTTTTTCAGCGGCATCGAAGTTTTCTTGGGAGCTTTACAGAAAATATTAAAGTTTTGCCAGCAAAAAGAAAATAACATTTGTCAATCTATTTCTCACTGGCTTCTTTGTAGAATATACGACAAGTTACGCGCGAATAGCTCGACCAGTTTCAAGCTTGTGTTATGCCTCTAGCATGGGAGTTTCTTAATTAAAAACGTAAGTGTCCAAGTAATTTACAGTCCAGTATTGCTGTAGATGTTCCAAGGAATTTGGCACGAGAGATTCTCGATTGGTTTCCGTTGTAGCTGCAGAATCAAAGTCGTGCTTGGATATGTCATATTCTTAATGAGCATCCAATTGAATTGAAAATAAAAGGTGGTCGTCTGAACGAAACTCTAGACGGAAACGATGGTTTGGTCAGGGTAAAGTTGGTATAGAACGGGGTCGTAGTAGGAATCTCAAAAATATGGTGATTTTTTATGAAAATGATGTTTGCCATCCATCAAATCTGTTAGATTTATCATTTAACATATAGGCTTAGGTAACAATTTTAATTACTCACTGTACTCACTGTAGCAAACATGATAAGGACACTGTATCAAGAAAGAAAAAATCCTACTTTGTAAGCTGCATATCAGCTGAAAATACAGTATAAGTACTTTTCAGCAATGATCGATGAACTTTCGAAGTTTGTTTCACCATTTCCAATCGAATTCACTCACCAAATGGTAGTAGTTAAAAAGCTCACCGAATAAGGAATTTTTTTTTATACGTTTCAAAATAATTAATAAAGGTATAGCTATTGAAGTTACGCGGTTTGTAGCAGGACAATTTCTAGCAAACAAATTTCTGAATTTAAAGGAGGTCATCATTGCCAAAAATGATAGCCCTTATGAGTTTAAGTAGCCAGTAGCGAACACAGAAAGATTAAAATCACATCAAGTCGCTGCAAAGTTTGAATAGCCAATTGTCGACAGGTTCATATACGAGTATTTGCAGCGATTCTTCAGCAACGTTAGTTGTCAATTAGTAGCGGACAAAATTTTTCTGTTGTTTGATCTTTTCTTTCCTCTTTCGTTAAAAATGTCACTCGGCTATCTTTGGTAGAATAAAGTTACGAGTGCTGATATGGGTGGTCTTTCGTAAAAATCTCCGCAACAATTTTGAGCGTCGTTAGTTTCGCAAAGATACTATTTTTGACTTTTAGCTTTTATGTTTCTGGATAATTTTGATGTCATTATGGGGCAGACATATGATACGACAACTAAAAATTTTGCTAGTGTATTATTTATGTTAACAAAACTTTCTAAATTACAACGTAGATTAGCTACTGCGAGAATTCCGGGGAAAGTTAAATCTTCTATTTCGTGGGTCATTGCGGCTAGCGAGGCCAAAGACACAGCTTTTCCCTGTTCATGTGAAAGGAGTCACTAAGAATAGAAAAACTCAACCATGAAAGAAAAATTTATAGATGATAGAGTGGATAGCTCTAGGGTTTTTTTAAAATAAGTGTTGATCCATTTCTAAATATAGAAATAAGACGGGAACTTTAAACCTTACTTAAGCAAGGTAAAATTAATGAGTCTCTAAATAATCTTTTGTTTATCCCACAAGTTAACCTCTTTCATTATCCACACCAGTTATCCGAGTGCACTAGATTTTTGTAGGCTTCAAGAAATTCATTTGGAAATAAGTCTAGTAGGCAGGATAGTGCTCCTACCCGAAGGGCTTTGTAAACATTCTAAGGTTCAAAACAACTTTTCTGACACGAATCAATTATAAACGAACAATTGAGAGTCTCTTTCATAAACACAAAACAGCCGCTATTTTGTTCAATATTAAATAATTTAAATTTTAATACTCGGCCAACAAAAATTAACCAAATAGAGCACTAACTTTGAATTTTTCATGAAAATGCAAAGCAAATTGCAGCATCTAGCCGAT
The DNA here is from genome assembly GCA_963969285.1 of Odontomyia ornata. Lineage (NCBI taxonomy): Eukaryota > Metazoa > Arthropoda > Insecta > Diptera > Stratiomyidae > Odontomyia > Odontomyia ornata. Next base: position 195,150,356 of record OZ017741.1, read on the forward strand.
TTGAAATAATTCCGCTGTTGACAGTACCATGTCCGGTTAAGAAAGGAGGAGGTATTCCCTTGTTTCCCCAACCCACAGCTCCCATGATTCCTCATCCTAAGCTTAATGAAGAAATTGTAATAAATGTTCACGGGGTCATAAATAAGCGTTTACTGATTCCCCAATTATGGGACACCAAATGCCGAGAAATACCAATAACTGCAAATACACCTGCAGCTTGGCTACTAAATTCTACTTCCACCTCCTTCGTGGGACGTAAGAGGGCGAAAGCGATTCTTCCGCGCCTGATAACGGAATCGAAAGTAACAACCATGCTGCTGGAATTGGGGTTGGGCGACGGGCTAACTCCCCGTCCCTGTCAAACCCTACATTGTTTCAAACCTTCAGCAGAGCCTCGGAATGAATTGAACTTACGATAATGACCTGGCAACCGAAAAAAGACAATGGCATTGGATTCTAGAATGTCAAATCACTGAACAACCCTTGCGCTATTAAAGACATTTTACTACAAGCCGGTCAATTTAAATTAAAAACATTGGCAACCAAGGAAACGAAGTGGACTGCAAGTGTTATTCACGATATCCAAAAGTGAGAAGACTACTGGAAAACGAAAATTCGGAGTGGCCTTCATTGTAGATAGGGAATTCAAATCACACGTTATTGATTTTAAGACAGTAATGAACACTTGTGTGCGATCCGTACCAAAGCGAATTTTTTAAAAATTTGGCTGATAAAATTACACGCCCCAACCGAAGAAAAGGACGAAGAAACGAAGGAAACATTCTACAATCACCTGGAAAAACTAGTTGACTTATAGCCTACAACGACACAAAAATAATTCTAGGTGATTTCAACGCTAAGGTTGACAATGAGCTATTTTATCGGAGAACGACTGCAGGATATTGCCTCTACGATATTTTCCGCGAAACGAGTCACGACACAAACCATTTTCTTGTAAGGAAAAACTATGGATGCAGCATCGCTAAAGTTATGCCCACGAACAGAATCCGGGCTTTAAGACTCCAGAAGCTAAAAGAAAGCTCTGTGCAAGTTGAGTTCAATTTCATTCTAAAGAATGCTTTGCACAACCCGTCAAACCGTTGAATAAATGTTTCTAATATTCTGATACACGAATACCTTTTAATTCCTGATGATCGAGATGAAGAGTATAAATCAATGCGAAAATGAGGAATCATTAACTCATTAAAAAAGTTTCCATCCGGGGACGGCTTGTAGAGGATAGGAAAAACTGGTAATCTGCTCAATCTTTAGAAATCGCAACCAACTCTTTTGCCAAGAACTAAAGGGCAATTTCTTTGCACTAATTACGTCAGCAGCAATCACTTTTTATCGCCAGAACTAGCAGATCATATAAGGATTATTTGATCGTTGTTTAAGGTTCACTTTGGCCTATTTAAAACTATTTTCTACCCTTGAAATTAGTTTTTGACCCTTTAGGCCTAATTTTGAACGTTGAAATCGTAGAGGTTTGGGTCTACAGAAGTGTTTCAGTCAAGATTGTCAAAGAGATAACTTATCTGGATAAAAAACAGCGCAATCGACGTTATGAGGGGCCTCAAAGATATTGTAGGAATAAATTACGAAATCTTGTTAAATTTTGAATGATAATTATAACGTTAAGTTTATTATTGATAATTCTTTTTTTTTTAGTCATAACTACAATAGTTTTTCAGAGAAAGAAAAAAATTGTAAGAGGTAAGTAGTCCGTTAATGGCTATTTCTTCTTTCATTTTATAAATAATAAGTCTCAAATATCTCCACACCGGGAAATATTAGGTTTATTTCTAAATACATGGCATAAAAGGTGCACACCGTTCAAATAAAAATAAAATAAATAAATAAAATAGTTAAGCCATATGGAGTGAGTTGTGCTCTCTCTCTCGGATTGTTAATTGTCGTAAGTTGTGCGTCGTCCCGCCACGCCTGGAAAGGTCCTGAGGAACTGGACGAGTGGCGCTATTTACGGCCCATCTCTAAAGCCGGTCGCCCTCATAAGCCCTCCCTGCGGTTAATTAAAATTTCCGGTAACAGCCAAACAATTTTCGTTTGCAAGAAATGCAATATATTATTCCATTAAAATACTTTGAGTCCTATCATTTGAAATAATAGATAAAATAAACAATTTACGAAAAATTCAAACATACTACTTGGAAAGTTATTCAAGATATTATATGTTTGCTATATTACAACTTAAGACCAAAGGTTCTCTCATTTATTGTAAATAAAAAGAATTCAAACACATTCCCCCCCAATGCCTCATAGAAAAACTTTGTATACTGCTTCCGGCGGGCGTTGCGAAAACGCAACATCGATTTTCTCGAATGATAGAAGCTTTAGAAAATATGTTATTTCAAATTTTTTCAAGACGAAAACGAAAGCATATATGAAATTTCATACTTGTATTGTAGCTTAAGTGCATCTGGTAGCCACCAGAAACGAATTAATACCACGATTTGGTATCTGAGCTGAGTTAGCTAATGTTACATATTGCGGATTTAAGTTTAAACGCTATGCAAGTATGTAGTTCCAATTAAATCGAAGCATAGTATACCAGATATTGCTGGTAGTCTTTTTGTTTGTATTAAAAAAAATTTGAAGTAAACAGCCCATCAACTATGATTTCAATATTTATGTAGCATGAATTATGCAATAAATCCAAAAATTTAATAAGTTCTCGACTAACTTTGAATTTTAAAGTCTATACCTTAGAAGTTAGATCTTGTTCAATCGAATATTTACATCTCAGATCAAATGTGTCTAATTGGCTTAAAAATTTAAAAAAAGCTTCGACTTACCTTAAATTTCCCGGGGACATATTCGCTTATATGCGTCAACACACACAAAACTTTATAATTAATAAAAACACTGAACAACAAAAAAAACGCACATGTATCGGAACAAAACAACATGCACCCGTGGAAAACAACACGAACAAAAATATCATCATCATCATCAACTTCATGAACAAACGGAAAATGCAAACAAACTTTTTTTGATTTTTCCTGGTTGCGATCCAGCTAAAAATAAAGTTCAGAAAACCATGCGTTCAACGTTTCTTTTCACTGCTAAAAATTAATGCGATTAAAGATTAAGCTCGAGCAATAAACAATTATTTATTCGGCGGGGAAGGAATCAAAATGCGAATTTTTCCAGCATCACCACAATCACGGTCATATCGGATGAAAATCAATGAATTGAATTGCTTACCTGTGGCGCGAGTGCGATATTGGCCGACGTCAGACCTGTCTGGTTTGGCTCTGTGTAGCCGCCTAAGGATACCAGCTGCTCCAAGAGTTCGCGATTTTGTTGGAGGAGATGCTTAGTCCGGAGCTGAAACGGGACGAAAAGTGGAAAGCGCCATGAAAATCAATGTTAAACGTGATTATTGCCACTTTGATAATTGACTTTGAGGAACTTAATTCGCGCTTTTGAAAAATTTTTATAGCGAAAGATCTTACACATACCACCGGCCACGTGGTGTCTATGGGATTAGATAAATTGATAATAGATGAGAATCGTTTTTCGTCCGATGAAAGGAAAAATTGTAATTGTTCCCAGAAGGAAGTCTTAATGAATCATTAATATGAAACGTGCAAGATAAGTCGATAATGATAAGGCGATTTTGATTAAAATAACAAAGAAAACCGAAGTCCGGGCTAATATTTACTTTAAATCAATTAACTTAAACGAACTTAACACCTGTGTTGATATGTGTTTCCTTTCGCGAGTGTGGCGCTATTGGATTTATTTCTGTTTTGCATTAATTTTGCGTTTTCTTTAGTAATTACGTATTGGGGGTATTCGATCTACACTTCATTATCATTTTAAAAAAATAAACTTTAAATACTCACTTGTGCTTCTATTCTCGCCTTAGTTTCTGATATAAGCTGTTCCTTAACTAACGTCAACTGGGCAACAGTTTGTCTTGTCTGCAGTGTTTGTTGCTCTAACAATTCACGCAATTGCTGTATTTCTTTAGACGACGACACAGGGGACGTTGGAGACCGTTCACCATCGCTCTGAAAGCAAAGAATGGACACAGTTTAGACCTTTATCTTATTCAGAAGGCAAATTAAAACTCCTGCAACTGAAAGCCTGGTATTTATTTATGGGGACAGAATAAAAAGTTGGATAGACAGAGCTATGCTCATGCCAGAAGGGTTTTGTACTCAAAGTTAGATATGCAGACATTAATAACGAATAAATCCCAGAAAAACTTTAACGATACCTATAACAAATACATACTCGCTTTAAAAGAAAAACGATTGTCACTCCATTTCAATCAGCCACCATTTCGTTGGAATGGTACCAATATCTAATGAAATCTTAAAGATGTTTTTGTTATTCATTTTATCTCAAAATTTGGTGACGATCCAATTAAAAGTGTAATGTCTGGTTGGATGGAAAGGCCAAATGGTGGGAAAACCGTACATTGTTCTTTCGCTTGCCCTACCTACCTCACTATTGATATTGCAATTTGCATAACTGATACTGAAAGATCTCGTCAATACCTTTTATTTGATACCCTACTCGATAATTTTTGAAAAAAAAAAACAATGTTAAGGGGTCTATCCTTATATAGGTAGACCCCCAATAAGAAATGTTGCAATTATTTCAACCATAAAACTTTCATTAACCAGTAACTTCAGAGATGGGCCACAAAATTTCATGACTGGACCCTCTCCAGATCCTGAGAAAACTTGCTGAGACGCACTGACAGAAGGACGGACAGGTATCGATTTCAATAGGGTCTTGTTAAATATATTTCTGTTTACAAAATCCTGAAAACAAAGAAAATTGATAAAATTTCATTAGGTAGGATAAAAATCCATTTCAATGTCCTTGTAACTAAACTGAAATTATTATGTGCAGAATGATCCCAACGAATTTTTCTGTATTTTTTTCTGATTCGAGAGCCTTTTCACTTTTCCTTGCTATACAAGGCTTGTTTATGAAGAAGACATTCTAAAAACTTTGAATTCCTTATCCCAAAAATGGTAAATCTTTGCCCAAAATCTCCAACTCACAAAACAAAGAGCATTGCATTAAAGTTCACTTCAAAGAAACTTTTACAATTTTAAGTTTAAATTATTCATCAGGGGTTGTATATATTTTCGGGGAAAATTTAAATGTTCCTTCTCCGGATTTTGGTTTAGCTGTGATCCAGATCCTTTTTGCATTTATTTAGCTTTTATTGCCATTCAACCGCAGAGTGGAAGTATAAAATGGTGTATATTTTTCGTTTTGAATTAATACACGTTAGACAGAGAGACATGTTTGTCGTACGAGTGCATTCCCTGAGTTTTTAGCTCATATTCAGAAGGGATAAAAGATGTTTAACAACAACAAAAAAGTCATTAAATTTACATGAGATATTTGGAAAATGTTAAAGAGGGTTCGTATGGATGGAATAAATTGAGGTGTATTATGACTTAGTCCGTGTCAAATGGTGTAGAAAAATTTGGAAAAAGGAAAAGCATGTTGTTCTTGTATTTCAGAGTAAAATTAGTAGTCGGAAATAGCGAGCGTATATGTATTTAGGTAAGTTTACATAGCGTTTTGTGATTTCTTGTTGTAAAAATCCTTTTTAGGGGTTTTGTACTGAAATACAAAATCATGCCTGTGTGCGCCTGTCCATATGTATGATACAACAGTTTTTCTCCAAAACTACAGAAGCTACCGCTAACTAACTTTGTGCAAGAATCAGAGGTTGAAAGTTTCTGAGTGAGTAAATTGTTCAAAGAGTTTCAAAGGGGTCTCTCCATATAGGGGGTTGTCCACTAAAATTGTTTTTCACCAAATGAAATCAAATGGGGTGTCTCAATGAGATGTTTTGAAGGTGAGTGAAGGCACTGAAGATGAGAGAGTCAAAACGCATCTAATCATTCAAAAAGTAAGGCCTGACAGCTTTTCAAGAGAAAAAATATATTTGTGGTTTATCTTGAGTTAAATCTGTAGTTAACGGTTGGGACGAATTAAAGATTTTGAGTATTATCCATTCTCTCTTTATTCCCCAAAAACTGAACTTTTTTATATCATCATATCGATTACTTGTACGTCTCTACGCGGCAAGTATAACATTGACAATGCTTAGCATGCTGATCGTTGCATCAAAACTTTTATGCCCACTGACGCGAGCCAATCCGGAGACCAAAGGAAAGCTGTTTTTTACTTGTAGAGGACGCCGGTGCATCATAGTCCTTTTCCTGTTATTCTATGTGTATGCATATCGTAAGCTGAGTACAAAGCCCTTCTGACAGTAGCATACTTCTGTCTACCTTATTTTTTTCCTCTCAAAGACACTAAAATATTCGAGACTTTTTGTCATAACATTGAGTTTCAATTTTCCGTTCGACCGAAGCTGTTATTATGTTGGAAATGATTGCAATCCATTGGGTTGGTTATTTTCAAAAGCATATACTGCTTATACAGAGTCAAGTATTATTTTTGTTTTCAAATTGAGCTTTGAAGAAACAAAACAATCACCAAATTTTGCGGTTGGATACATGAAATTTTTTGTTTCAAATTTTTGAAATAATTTCCTTATATCGTACATTCTTCGCTACAATATTTTTCGAAAAAACACCACTGAAATGCATTTTAGTAACTCCAAGTTATTTAAAAAAAGTGGTAAATCATATATTTAGTTCCTCTTTTTTCGGCTGTTATCGAAGAAACATCGAAACTTGCGAACAAACACTAAAAATAACATTCCACAGATTAATTTGATTTTTTGCAATGTATGCTCGAATAAATTAAATTGGGTAGCAATAATTGGCGAAAATTGAAATAGCATTAGCTTCCAAAATGTGATTACATGAAATTTACAGAATATAAAGATCATTTAGAGGACTACTTAAAACTTTAATCGAGCTAGTGAGTACCTACGAGTATACGATTTCATCAGAGAAAACCTAAAGTTTATAAATCATACTATTATTAACAACATTGAGTGAACTAAGATTTCTAAGGTATTTTTTACTTTCATAAAGGACTACCTCTATGATTTTTTTATACACTTCTTTCTTTTATTGCACCCCTCGATGCAAGTAATGCAAGCTTAAGATCCGTCGTGGAAAGCACTCATCAACGCCTTTCATACAACATCCTACATGACTACGTTTGGAAAAAAAACTGAGGATCTAGTCAGAAGAATTTTTGAGTCCTAAGCTTTGAAGAAATTATCACTTTTGATCTACATACCAATTTTGGTTTTTGAAACTGCAATGTTTGCGGAGAAAACTGCTTGAATACACAGACACACGGACGGACAGACAGATGGACAGTCAAAATCGAGTTCTAAAGTGTTTAGTATTGAGTTAAACCCTAGAAAGCCATTTTGCTATGCTTTGGTACAGCACGTGACTAAATATTTATTGGATTATTTTGAAACGAGCCATGCATGATAGAATTTATGACATATTTCCAGATCAGATTTGTACATAATCAGTATCAGAATGCGTAAATTTATATCTAACATTCTGGGAAGATGGGACTCCCATGCTCGCAAGAGGGCGACTGGACTACCCACCAAACACCTCTCCTGTCCGTCCGAGAATCCAGCTTGGAACCGGTTGACGCATTTCTTCGGACCAGGTCTCGTTTTGCTACGCCGCGCCGTGAGGCGCCTTCAAGCTGGGGGGTTCCTCTTACAGTGGGAGGGGAGAGGGGAAGAGGAGTTGCCAGACAAGCGATCCCCCAACGCCCCCGATTGCGGTGAGTCCCTTTTATCTCTTAGGACTTCCTGAGCATAATGGGACTATACTATCACTGGGACTATACTATCCGGGGTGAGCTCTCCCGTCTCACTGTAGAGGTTCCTTCATAGCGTGTCCCATTTTGTGAACGCAGGTGTGGTAGGCATCGTCTTCCACTAAAACCAATAACCAGGGGACGCTCAAAAGCTGGATCAGATAGAAGTCAGTCTCATCATGCCTTCGATTTAGCCACGGTCTCACATTCGGGATGAGGCGCGCAGTCCACCTTCCCTTCGTGCAATTCACCCAAGACTACCATCAATCGTTGAGCGAGCGCTCTCTCTCTTCGCGGACGACCATCTGCCTGGCGTCCTCATTTTGACACAGGTTTATAGCGCGGCGCTCTGTAGTGAGGAGGGCATCAGGTATCATGCCTGCAATAACTCTCGCCACCGAAACAGAGACTGTCGTATACAAATTGGCAAACCTCAGTGCTCCTTTTCTCTGTACCTATGCCTGGCTTTTCGGTATACGTCCTAGCTGAGAGTTTCGCCCCATATTTCTGCTCCGTACAGTAGCACTTACCATACAACACTCATCAAGAGGCGTCTTCTTGATGGATTGGGTCCCCTACGTTGGCCATAAGTCGACTTAGAGCCGATACTCCTGAAACAGCCTTCTCTGATTTACTCAGAGAAATCTTCGAGTCAATCAGTAGCCCCAGGTACTTCACGGCTGGCTTCGATTCGATTAGTATGTTTCCAATACTGATCATCCTTACTCTAGCGATTCTCTTTTTTATCAAGATAACCACTTCAGTTTTCTCTAGTGCTAGACTGATCCCGCGAGCAGTCATCCATTCTCTCACTCGGCACATTCTGGGAAGGTTAAAAGGAAGCTCAATGCTAAAGAGGCTCTCGAAAATGAAAACAATACTAGAAAAATCTCGCCAGTCTCACCAGCACTCAGATTTCACTGCTCATATACAAAACGAATGGAACGTGAGCGCTGTTGACATATATAAAACACAAAAGAAAACTTTTGAAAAATTATAAAACCAACCAAAAAGGATGAATTAAATTTCATGGAATTAGTGCCAAGTCAGTTTCTCCATTTATCGATGAAGTTTGGCACACGAGTATTTTTGCCAACAATAATAGATATGTCGAAATGGGAACTTGATGACTTTAATCAGATTAACCCTGCAACGGATGAGAAAAACCCTTGTCCATAACCCTCCATGTGGGTGCTCGCTGCGCAGAGGCTAGAAGACTATATGGATTCGATAAACTGATGACATGAAAGGCAACAGCAACTAACTACCTGATGTGGCAGCCAATCAGAGATTAGAACTTCACCCGCTGAAGTGACGGGAGTATGAATTTCGGAAGTCTCAATATCAAATCCCTAAGACAGTCTCTCAAAAGGGGAAAATAAGCCTTTAGGAACCTCTTAGCCAAAAGGTATCAGAAAATATGAAAAAAATCGAATATAGCAGATAGTCACCACGAAGTAGAAAAATCAGGATTGAAACATCTCAATGCAGAATTTACAGCAAGGGCCTTGGAAATCCGATTGATATTAAGTATGGGGACTATCCTTCAATCACATTTAAAATTTTCGTCAACAGAGGAATTCTGAATAAACGGTAATTTAGCTATTCCGCATAGCGCACACCTCCAAACTAGATGATGTAGTATGGCAATTGGTGGTTCATTTATAGAAAGTGGAGGAACCAGTTTAGTAAGCGGCCATGCTTGGTTGTGACCTCAATACAGCCATGACTGAAGAAAAGGTATATTCGACTGTCAGGTAAAGCGTCATCATAAAGTTTTTAACCAATGAAGGCGCCGTTGGGAAATCTTTACTTAGTTAAAGGCACAAGTTTGGGGCAATGCATTGTCTCAGAATCGAGTGTATACGTGGACCAGAGAACTTAAGGGTGGGTGAGAACGTGTCGAAAATAAAAGTCATAATCGACACTCAAGGACAAGTCTTACAGATGACAAAATTAAAAGGAGTTTTACTCATTGATTTGCTTCACGATGAACAAACAGTTTATGCCGTTTACTATTGCCAGTTGTTTCGATTAGCGTAATCTTCCTACCGAAACAAAAGACGAGGTATTCCCGTTAAGCCGTATATCATGTGTTTGACGGGATAAACTGGAAGAAATAGGTTGAGGAATACTCGAACACCCCCCTTATAGTCCAGAATTTTCCCCCCTGTGACTACTTTTTGTTCACGTTCCTGAAAAAATCACTTGGAGGAAAAGGATTCGAATGCAATGAAGAAGTTGAGGAGTACGTGCGCAGTAGGCTGCCCCGGTGGTCAAGATGGATTAGGCCAGTAAGATTCCACGGGAGTTTATCCTAGGAGTTAGTTTTATTTGCTCCTTTGGTGGTTCTCTGTAATACTCCCTAAATGGTCAAGGGCCAGCAGATTATTTTGGGCTAGGTCTCATTTCCTACGTCTAGAAGCTGCTGGATGTAGAAATTTGTACTGTGAAGGGAATAAAGGAAGGAGAAGAAAGGAATGGGAAGGAAGGGGAAAAGATTGCCAGAAAAAGGATCGTTCTGCCCGGGCGACGAGGGCTCAAGTATTGCTTTTCAGGATCGTAAAAAAAGAAACAATACTCAAATAAAATCGATTCCTGTCTGCCCATCAGTGCATTACAGCAAGTCTTCCGTGAAATTAAAGAAGCTGGAGTCATCAAACCTTGAAAAGAGCTCCAAAAAGGTAGGATAATTAACTTTTTGTATGAGTATATTACCCCTTAAATACTTTTAACATCAAAGATAGTTGAGTAGGGTATCAAATGAACGGATTAATAAGATCTTTACACATTATACCTTAAAATTACAACGTTAGTAAAATTGGAAGCAGGAGAAGCAGAAAATGCGAAAACATTGAACTCTCTCTCTCTAATTGAGAATTCCAAGATATCACTTTCGTCAAAAAAAGACTGATTTTAATTATTAGATGCATAGCTTTTCAGAAAACTAAAAAAAGGATGAAGAAGTAAACCGAGAAATTATATGAATGGAAGAATTTTTTTATGAGATGTAAGGTAATGTAATGATCACCATAGGAACTTTCGTTTATTGAGCTTACGTGGGACTTACTAGGCATATAATTCATGGATACAAAAGCTAATAGAGTTTTCATGAAATAAAAGTGGAAAATTCATTCTACCATCTGGCATGATCATATCAGTAGATGCAAAACCCATGAGTTGATACCTGGGTACATCTCAAAACTACCATTCCAATTAAGCAAATTTTTCAAGTGAGGATTTCAAATAACGTAGATTTAAAATTTTTCTATTTTATCCCGAATTGAAAAAAACTTTCCAAAATCATTGATGTCCACTATTGGAGTTGATTTAAGCAGATCAAACCTCCCCACGTCGAATAAGTCTATGCGCAAGCTCACTGACTCGACATAAGGTGTATATAAATTTTTACATCAAGGAAAACGTTGATCACCATAGAAACTTTCTTCCTTTATAGTTCCCATAGGCCAAGGTATACAATATGAATAATTTGCTCAATGAACTGTATATTGTAACAGACACTAGTTTTCATTGGAAGTATTGGAGAACTTAATCATCCAGATCCAATGCGCAAACTTGAATAATCTCCTTCCTTGCCACACTTAACAGCGAGGGAGTGTCAGAGATTGTATTTATGGGGTAGCCCCGGATCACGGGTTTGAATCGTATTGTGACCTAGATCTTTTTAGTCAGCATTAAATGTGCGGATTTCCAGTCGTGACATATGACGATGTGCGCAAGAGTATAATGTAGAATTTTTTTGTTCATAAACTTGTATATACCAGTAAGTTTTCCAAGCAATCCTTCAAGCTACAAGAATGCTTGAAAAACTTACATTAGTTGAAGGAGACAAGTTCAACTCGTTCGGATGAAAAGAGAAAGGCATGGCAAAAAAGAGAGAAAGTTCATGCCTCCTAGGTAAATAGAAACCGGGAATACTCAAATCGAGAGTCAACGGCTGATTATGAAAGTGTTTAATTTGGGATACTTTTAGGGTTTTGTAAAATAATTTTACAAAACCCTGCTAAAATCGCACCTGTCTGTCCGTCTGTGCGTGTGTCTCTTTCTCGTGAAGCGTATAAGCTACGAACATAAAATTTTGCATATAGGTATGAAGTGGTACCCTATTCAAAGTTCCGATGCAAAAAAATTTTACAGGGGTCTTAAGGGGGGTTCTCCCCAATCAGGGGAGTGGCTCTAGAAAAAAAATTCATCGAAGGTATCGAATGAAAGCTCTTAAGGAGAACTTTTCAAAACAGATCTTAAACTGACATTTTTTGTTTTAAGGGGTGCACAGGGAGGGGAAATACAGGAAAAAATGTTGTCCCCCCTCGCGATTGGACACCTGTGATCTCAAAAATATGAAAAAATATGGAAGTTATAGCCATTTGAAATTTCTCTAATTACACCAACAAACACACAATGTTGGTACTTTAAAGACTCACCATCAAATCAGGCACTACAGTTTTTATTTGATTTTCTTAACATTTTCAGATAAGATCAATAACATATGTATGTGTATGTTAAACATCTTTGGGAATTCATTAAAAGATTAATTTATGTTACTTTGCAACAAATGGTGACCATTAAAAATGAAGAAACAATAGATTTTCTTTTAAACGTGCACATCTCGTTGACGGTTTTCTTGGCTTTATTTGTTGTTGGTGACTGCATATCGTAAGTTGAGTATAAAACTCTTCTGACATGAGCGTAGGTCTGTCTACCTAACTTATTCTTGCCTAAGAAAAAGTCAATTAGTGATCATGAAAAAGTTTTCAGTGATCCTTAGTTTGTATTATTTACATCAAAACGCTATAAATATATTTTATTTACCGGTGAAGGAATCTCTCGCGCTTTTGGAAGACAAACTGATTTCAAAAGACCCAACAATGGAAGGAAAAAGAAAAGCTAGAGCAATCACAAAGTTAGCAACACTGTGCATGTCGAAGAATTATTTCACATTTAGAGGAAAGCACTAGAAGCAGAAGTTCGGAGCACCGATGGGTAGTCCACTGTCACCGTTTTCAAGCGAGGTTTTCATGAGCTGCATTGTGGAAAAAAATGGAACAAGAAGGTATGAAGCCCAAATTTTGGGTTCGATATGTAGAAGATCGTTTTGTCATAGTAAACGAAAAAGATATCAACAGCTTGCTGCCGAAATTAAATAACATCCACAAAAATATCAATTTTACAATTGAGGAAGAAACTAAAAATGAATTGCCTTTCATCGACATGAAAATTATGAGGTCTAGCGGTAAATTAGAAATGGATTTATACCGAAAAAAGACAAGCACTCAAAGGACCCTACCAAGAACATCAAAACATCCATACTCGCAAAAAATGGCATTTTTCCGAGCTTGGATACACAGGATGCTGTCAGTACTATTGATCGAATGAAGGAAATAAATTACATCCTGGATGCAGAAAAGAAAAACGGGTATGAAACAGGGACAATCTTAGTAATGATGAAGAAGATCGAAGCAACAATAGCACGAAATAGTTTCACTACGCTCTACACTCAAAGCAGAAGGCAACAACAAGAAGAACAACAAAGAGCAGGGGTCATACATTCGGATCTAATAGGAGGCTTAAACAGATTACTTAAACAAGTTAACATCCAGATAATTTCAAGCAGTGCCCAGTTCCAACTAAAGAGTGGGTTCACGAATGAAAAGGACAGTAAGAAGAAAGAAGAGAATCATTTGCAAACACTGTAATAAAGCATATATTGGACAAACAAGGCGAACGGTCAAAATAAGATTCGAGGAACACACAAAAGAGACTCAATTGGTGATAAGGCGAGGAAACACGAGCAACATTAAATCTTCAGTAGCAAAATATATTTGCGAAGGACATCAAATTGAATGGGACGATTTCACGGTATTGAAGGAAGTAAGGGATATGTGAAAACTTGATGTGTACGAATCATTGTGGATTATGAGGCAGCCAACCGAAACAAGACTCGACGATGACCTGGGTAATGGATACTCTGGCTTCCTGAATTTAATGAAATATATATGAATTTCCCTTTTTTCTTTCTTTTTATACGATTGCACTTGATTAAAAATAAATTATAAATAATATTAACAACAGTAATGATAGATATAAGAACAATTACAGTAATACTAAGATATGTTAAAAAATAAATAAATAAACAATTTGGGTAGATAGACCTACGCTCATGTCCGAAGGAACATTTTTCGCGTATTTCCCCTCCCTGTGCAACCCTCGAAGCAGAAAGTGCCAAATTAAGCCCTGTTTTGAAAAGTTATCATCAAGACCTTTCATTTGATATCCATATCGGCTACTTTTGATGAATTTTTTTTCGGGGGCTACTCTCCTCTATGGGGAGACGCCCTTAAACACCGTATACATTTTTTTTTGTGGTTGGGCTTTGAAGAGAGCACCACTTTACACACACACACACAATTACAAAGTTTGATGTTTCTAGCTTAAGCAGCTTGCGAGGAAAAATGCTGTGACACTTGGACGGACGGATGGACAGACAGGACGCGATTTTAGTAGGGTTTTGCAAAATTATTTTACAAAATCCTAAAAAACATCATCAGATCCTAAGTGAGAACAGGCTAAGTAATTAGATCCAATAAAAAAAAATAAGAAAAATAAGATTAGGACACGTAGGCAGGTAATAAAATCGTATAATAATTAAACCTTAGTAGTCCGCGTGGGGTAGTGGTTAGAGCACTCACCCTGCAAGCCGAAGGTCTCTAGTTCAATCTCATTGGTGACAACGGGAGTTGTTTCAAGTGACTCTTCGGACGGACTTTAAGCTCAGTCAGTTACGATACGTACTGGTTTATAATCAGGACGTTTGTTAGCTGGATGGACGAACACGCGGCTAAAGCATGGTACTAACCATATTACCTTCTCGAGTGCTGGCACATTAGATCAAGATAATAAGTTACTCTAGCTATCTCTAAACGAAGGCCCGAAAGGGGCTATAGTGCTTAAACAAAAAACAAAATTAAACCTGAAGCAATTAGATGTTAGGCAATTAGCACTTGGTTTGTCTTAGTATAAATATCCTTGAAAAGCCTTTGTAACATCAGAAAATAACTGACATTCATGAGGATAGCCAACTTACTCCCGAAATATATAATCTATATGTTAATAAAAAAAATAAAGCGTTTTGATGGAAATAATACAGGCTAAGAATAGTTTGGAAGCGCTAAACATGAGAAAATACACAGTTTCAGTTATTTTTTTGGTTGAGAACGAAGTGCAAAAATGATAATCGGATGAATTATGTGTGTACTATATTTATTTCCTATTGGATTAGCAAGTTGCTGGTTTCCTGTAATCAAGCACCGAATTAATTTTCGCGGGTATAAATACAATTTCTTTGATCCTTGCAATCTATTTACGCGTCTAATTGCCTGTGTATTGCAGTGACTTTTCTCCAATAGTGGTTGCCTCTTGAAAGTTTGGAAATCAAAAAAGGTATTCTAACGTTCCTAATTACAATATTTTACCAATGGTTGTCATGTGGGGTGTCAAAAGAAAGGTCTTTGTTTAAAAGATGTCTTAAATTTGCAGCATTTGTCTCAAAGGGTGAGGAAAGAGGGAAGTCGTCCGAATGATTTGTCACCTCCCCTACCTACTGAATAGACACCAGTGATATGAAAAATTTTTAAAAACGTACATACAGCTCGTTTTCCTCTTTTCATTAAAAACAATAAATCTGAATATATCTATTATAATTCATATATTTTTCTTAATTACATGAGATCTTCTTATAGGGATAAATCGAGGATGTCAACATTTCAGTGATATTTATGTTCAGTAAAGTTTGCCATTTAGTTATGAACCATCTAAAGCTCGAACAAAACTTCCAAAATGTCGAAATTTATTTTGAACGGCAAAGCTTAGTTCGTGAAACCTTTACTGCTTTTCGTTTATTTTATTGTTAACATAATCATTCATCTGAGCAAGCTTTTTGTGCTGTTATTGGTAAATTCCGTACCAGCTATTTATTACAAGATGCTAAGCCACCAACAACACGAAAAATGCGGGTACCGATGAAAATTTCGCATCTGTTAGTGAAGCCAGAAATTACAATTAGTCGACATTCATCGGCGTTATCAAACTATGCTCAACGAATTTTCGTTTCCAAAAGGCAATGAGGTTGACATCGAGAATATTTGGTTCTAACAGGATGGCGCTATATACTACACAGCCACCGGAACAGTCGACTTATTGAAAACGAAATGACAACATTATTTCACGAAATGGTTCAGTCAATTGGCCTTCAAGATCATACGATTTGTCGCCTCCCGACTATTTTGGGGTATATCAAGTCTTTGGTTTATACTAACAAACCAAAAACATTGGAAACATTGTAGTAAAATATTCGACGTACCGTTGACGAAATAAGACCAGATATATTGGAAAAAGTGGTCGGAAATTGGGTTGATCGCTTGTAAATGCTCGTTGTGGTGGTCATTTACCAGAAATCAGTTTAAAACATTAAATGACATTAAATTTACTTTAATTTTTAAAAAACATTCAAAAAAGTTTTGAATATTTTATTACAATTTCAATTACTCAAACTCAAAAAAAAGCGTGATACTGACCATATCATCATCTGGAGTGCCGATACATTCAATCAAGACAATGAGATTTGCTTTAGCACTACAGCCCGAAAGGGGCTGTAGTGCTAATTCAAGGATCCTTGAATTATAGTATCTGATGAGAAACATGTTTAACTTCGTATACCAGGGTTTTTATTCAAGTTATAGTTTTACTTCTTACTTAAAGGTTTAATCCTTACATTTTTCGGACCGAATCAAATACCCAACATATAAAGTATATGATCGTAAACATTTGATAAGAAATCAACCATTAACTCTTCTTGAAGTTGAGAATATGATATAATGCTTTGGGCAAATAACCATCATATGAGCTCTCATAGCCAATAATCATAAAAATATTTTTAATACAAAACTTATCAAATAAATCTTTATAGTCCTTTTGCAATATCCTTTTATTGATTTTCAATAAAATCGGAATGGGAATCCGTTTTCTCGCTTAACGACGAATAAATTGTTCTGATAAAATGTGCCCATAAAAAATATAATTATTTTTCACCACGTACGAAAAAATGTTGTGTACAGTATCCTTTCGAAATAAATGAAAAATGTTCAGTTACCATCCACTAAATTGCATTTATTTTTCGCGATAATTAATTCATGTAATTTTACGCAGCATCTATGCGTGGCTGAAAATTCAAAGAGTGCTTGTGCTTTTCTTTCTACTTTGATAGCAAAGAAAAGAATTTCACGAGAAAGTTTAAAACTCCTTGAAAGCTTTGATGGGTTCTATGGAATGTAAAGGATGGAAATTTGATTTCTTTATCAAAAGAAAATAACTTAAATTTCTTGTAGATATTTAAGAAATGTTGACTTTGAATACTGAAAATGTATTTCTGAATCTTTTTTTGCTGTCGACCTTCCAAGCTTTTTATTACATTGCATGAAAGCTTGAAGCACATCCCTGACGTTATCCTTAAGCACCTTGGAACGCTCCAAAAGCACTTTCAAAGCAAATAAATTTTCACACAAAATTGCACGTCCCAAGTGTCCACAAGTAAAATCTCTCTTATTTTATTGGCAATTAAATGGGAAATAAAACAGTATTTTCTTTATATGCTATTTATATTCTTACTCCACTTTGCTAGCTCGCAACTGTTGAAATCCTCATGTCCGTTCCGTTCACGTAACGTGATGCACGTTGCAATTCTTTTTGCCAAAGGGATGTATATGCACGCGGAAAATCGTCTGGAATGTTGAGTTACCTGCAATCTACTCAACTTCATCATGTTGTTGCGATTGTTATCCCAACTGCAATATTAAGTTTTCTTGCACGTGCAACTTGCCAAGAGATTTCCACCTCATAATCATGTTGGTTATATAAGTTTATGGTTGAATCAAGAAAAACTTTTGGATGAGCCCCAGAACGATGTAACGAGTGTTCTCCTGGTGGATATTAAATTTTGATATGCTTTGCAGGTTGTAAGGAAAATTTCGTTAAGTACCACTTGCGCGATGCATCAAATTGGCCACGCATTTGTGTATTTCATTTGAAATTTGCATTAACATAAAATGAATAAAATACCAAGCATGAATCCCGTTACTGATTGCCCAGGATATACGAGAGTAATCAAAATTAGATTAGTCGTTTTATAGGCCTATATAAAATTACGGTGCGTTTATTGCTTCCACGAGTTAAATGCTTGTTTTTTCTTGTGATGAATCCTACGTGGAATTTTTACAGCATGAATTTTCAATTTATTGTTGCAAAAATTGAGATATCCGTAAAAGCCCACGTTTAGCTTTTGATTGAATTTCCTTGATTTTATAGGCAAATTTGCAAGGTTGGCTTCAGTGGAATTTATCTTTGACCTTGCAGTGAAAAAATCAATTTCTATTATACATCTTTCCAAAATATAAGTTTAAGTTATCATTTGTACAGTTTAATTTAAGCTGACTAACTTTTTAACTCCGCTATAGACAGTCCCAAGCTCGTTTGAGGGAGCCCCGTCGTTTCCCCAACCCATAGCTTCCATGATTCCTCATCCCAAACCCCGGGCATGGGTGTTTTCAGTCTAACGTGCACAAGATTGGTAAGTCACTGTCCCCCGATTGTCGGTATTGCCCAGGAGAAGAAGACAATGTCTGCCACACATTTTTTATGAGCATAAAATGGGACAGGCTGCGAACAGCCCTCCACAGGGAGCCCGGATAATATAGTCGCGGTGATCCTCGAATCGGTTGACAAATGGAACCAGGTGGCACATTATGTTCGGGTTGTCCTTAAAGATCAAAGGGACTCACAGCAGCGGGGGCGCAGGGACTGGGGGATCGCTTGGCTGGCACTTCCTCTTCCCCTCTCCTCTCTCGCTAGAAGAGGGATCCCCCAGCTTGAAGGCGCTTCACGGCGTAACAAAACGAGACCTGATCCGAAGTAATGTGTTAAACGGTTCCAGGCTGGGTTCTCAGGTTGACAGGGGAGGTGTTTAGTGGGTAGTTCAGTCGCCTTCTTGCGAAAATGGAAGTCCCACACTTTGTGCGTAAATGGGCGTTCATTTCCCTACCACAAAAAAAAAAACCCAATTAAATGGTAGCAAATGTTCTCGGGGTTGCACATTGGGTTTGCTGATTCCTTAATGACGGGACAGTAAATGCCGGGAAATGCTAATAACTGTAAATATATCTACAGCTATGCTTGTAAATGCTACTTATACCTCCTTTGTGGGTACGTAAGAGGGTGAAAGCGAATCTTCCGCGCCTGATAACGGAATCGAAGTAATAACCATGTCACCGGAATGGAGGCTGGGCGACGTTCTAACTCCCCGTGATTGGGGAACCTTAAAATGTTTCGAAACCTGCAGATGGGCCTCAGAGTGGATTGGACTCATGGCAACGACCTCGCAATCGTAAAAAGAACTATGGCATTGGATCCTGGAATGTCAAATCACTCAACTTCCCTGGTGCTATTAAGGACCTTTTATAACAGGCCAGTAAATATAAATTAAAAATACTGGAAAACGAGAATTCAGAGTGGCCTTTATTGAGGACAGGGAGTTCAATTCGCACATTATTGCTTTCAAGGCAATAAACGTTCGGTTGTGTGCAATCCGTATAAAACCTAAATTCTCAAAAATCTGGCTGATCAATGTTCCGTAAAAAGGACGAAGGAAACGTTCTACAATCACCCAGAAAGGCTAGTTGACTCATTGCCTACAAACGACAAAAAAGTAATTCTGGTAGATTTCAACGCTAAGGTTGGCGATGAGGTATCTCATCGAGGAACGACTGGAGGATAAAGCCGCCACGATAAAACAAATGACAACGGACCAGCACCTGATCGACTCTACATGTAGTAGGAATCTAGTCATACTTTTGACTAGCTTCCCGCATCAACGCATTCATAAAATGACTTGGGTGTCACCGGATGGCATTACACAAAACCAGATCGATCAGGTTCTGATCCCAAAACTTTGGGCCTCGATCATACTTGACGTCCGTACATACCGAGGAGCCAATTGTAACTCAGATCATTATTTGATCAAAATAACCTATCGATGTCATATGTCAAAGGCATATTCGGCGAAGACCAGCCCGCTATGAAAATTTGAAATCGAAAGGCTCCAAACGGCGTCTGTGGTCAAAAATTTCACGGAGACCCTCGACAACCAGCTGGTTCCCATCTTATCAGACGCATCGTTAAAGACAAGCAACGAGCTCTGGATGGACGTGAAAGCAGCCTTGTCTGCCTAGTAGATTTCGTGGCAGACTTGTTATTTTTTAGCAGCCGTGCTAGAAGTGTAGTCAGTCGACTCCGATCGGCGTAGAGCATCACTGTTTATCAGCGACTTAAGGCACTCTATGTAAATTTGAAGTCGATTTTGTGTTCCAACACTCCTAGCCCTACATTTTTACTACATCTTGGAGCAAAATAAATACTTTTTCAATATGAAGAGTAAAAGTAGGCTTGAAACCAATTAGATCGAGGGTCATTGTAGGCTTTTGCTATTGAAAATATTATGCATCATGGAATTTTTTATGTGTTGTGTCAGCTCTCCTGGTGACTCTGTTGCAGATAAAAACAAACGCGAGCAAGTAACGAATGTATGAAAGTGCAACAGTATCCGGCAATGACAACGAGTGTTTACCTAACGACGACAACAAATAGAGCATGTCATGGATACTGAATGCTGCCCACATGCAAATGCGGACGACTGCAATAAACTCGAGTACTCAACCGACTCTGCTGATGTTTGCGCACTACACGCACACGTATGCGTGGCCAACATATTTCCAAACGAGCTTAGCAGCGCCACCTGCCCATGGGGTATTTTCTGAACCACCACAAAATAACGTGTGAGCACGCACAGCAAGCTTGTGTGTGGAGCAGCGAAATGCAGGTGTAAACAACGTGTCAACAAACGTCACGCATTATGTCACTGTACAAGAAGTCATAGACGTACTGCCAGAGTTTGATCCGTTCAGTCAAGATTCCGTCGTTATTCATCGGTTTGACAGTCTTGCTTCAATTTACCAGTGGCCAGAGCAAGTTCTTTTATTAGCTGTGTTGGTGAAGCTAAAGGGAGTGGATGGACGGACTGCCAGAAATTTTCGAGACATAGCCGCAATTTTGCAAAAGTTTCTCACGGATTTTCCTACCGTAACAAATGAGGCGGACGTACATCTTAGAATGGCAGCGACAATCAAGGAGAACCCAGAACACTTCTATTACCGGGTGTGTTCAATCGGCCGAAAAAGTGGATTATCAGATACGGCAGTAATAAAATATATTAGACGCGGTCTCAACGATACGCAAATGCAGCAAACGTTTTCCGACCATAATTTCGTTGATCTGATGGAATTACAACGATCAATACAGATATACGGAACCGCGTCAATTTCTAGACCGAAAATTTAAGCGACAGTGAAGATACAGGCAAGTGATCAACAAGCAAATCAGAAGTCACAACGATGTTTTAACTGTGGTCAGGTGGGGCATTATTCAAAATAATGTCCAAAGCCGCAACGTCAGGACCAATGCGATAAATGACAATGGACAGGGCACGTAATAGATGCATGTAATTATCTGCCATCAACAAAACGAATATTTATAAACCGGGTCGGGAAACGAAAGGACACAACGAGGCATACGCTAGTGAAGATTTTCAAAAACGAGGTTTTTCATCTGGATGTTTTTTGACCTGGGGAGCGAAAAATCACTGATAAACCGATCTATAGCTGAGTAGATAACGAATCTAGTGCCTGGTAAAATACTGGAACTTCATGGATTTGGTGGAGGAGTTTGCGTATGTCAGTATAAGATAGTCTGCCATCTCAAAATCGATGAACAACACAGCGCGGCTGACTTCTACGTGGTTGACAACGGATTTCTGAGAAGTGGCCTGCTATGTGATGGAGAACGGAGTTCGCTGAAATGAGTGTAAAAAGCCCAGCATAACCACGCATTTGACACTTTACGAGGGAAAACGACTCAAACAAATTATCCAAAATGATTTTGAATGTTTTGCAGAATCAAGCCAATTAGGAAAGCGTGTGACCACGAAGATGACGATCAAATTAATAACATCAGAACCAGTTCAACTTAAGCCATATCGGATTCCATTTGCTATAAGGGAAAAAGTTAAAGCGATAGTGGATGAGTTGTTGAAAAATCGGATCATTCGACTAAGCAAATCTCCACACTCATCTCCCATAGTACTAGTTGGCAAGAAAAACGGCGAGGATCGCTTTTGTGTCGATTTTTGATAGTTAAATTCGACTACAGTCAAGCAATGTTTTCCTATGCCAGTATTGGAAGAAATACTGTTGCAGCTGGCTGACGAAAATCGGTATTATACGATCCTCGATTTCTTTTCTGGGTATCATCAGGTGGAAATCGAGGAGTCTTTAAAGAAGTACACAGCTTTTACTACTCACGACGGACTGTTGGGCTGGTTAATGCTCCGTGGCTATTTAAAATTATGATAAACGATCTTTTATCGAAAATAGGGAAGAGAGAAGCAATGGGATATCTTGATGATATCGTTATACCGAGTAAATCTGTTGAACAAGGATTAAAGAGTTTGAAGATGTTTTTCTCGATCATTAAGGAAACAGGCTTACATTAAAATTCTATAAGTACTAATTCTTGCAGACGGAGATTCATTTTTTGGGAAAACATGCTGTTTCCTACGACGGAAAATATCCACAATATGCGTACATTTGTGGTGTTAACTGAATTTTTCCAGGAATTCGTCGCTAACTACGCATTAACAATACAACCACTAACCCAGTTATTAAAGAAAATAGGCAACTGTACCATTGCCTTTGAGAAATCGAAGGAAATTCTGAATACGAGACCCATTTTGGCGATCTATATTGCGAAATATCAACATCAGGTACATACAGATGCAAGTAGTACTGGCTTGGCTGACATGATTTTATAGTCAGCAGATGCCGAAACGTATCCACCAGTATTTTATTATAGTCGTCGCTGCTTTGAAACTGGGAAAGGAATTTGCAGTTATCACCGACTGTGCTACTACCGCCATCACTAAGTTAAGTAAGCAGTTAATTCCTCGTATTCGATGGTAACTAAAACTCCAGGAGTTTACATTCTTTCTTGAGCATAGAAGTGCCAATAGAATGAGACGCATTGATACATAATGTCGAGCTTCTTAAGAGGGCGCAGTTGAGCCAGATATAGTCAACAGTAGTATTCAAGAAATTGAATTCTTAGCAGAGGATTGGCGTCTTGACTACAAATTTGACCAGGGAAAGTTGTACAGAGAGACAAAGGAGGTATTACGATGAGTAGTGTTACAACCACGGAAGTCACCGCAGTTGCAAACATTTCGTTTTAGCGGAGGGGTGGGTAACTCAAGCTGGCCTCAGTATGCCAGCCTCAGTTGTGTCGTGGAAAAGGGAAAAGGACGGGAAAGGGGGAGGTCATATTGAGAAATGAAAAATTTTTATCTTAATATTTACGGGCCATTTTATTGCAAGAAATGAAACAATTCAATATACGAAAAAATCCAAATCAATGAAAAAACCAAATTGATTACAGCAAGTAACCCCCTTTGTTAGCGAAAGGAAAGAACATGTTTCAAACACTCATAGCCCAATTTCCTTTAATTAACTAAAAAAAAATTTGGATAGTGATAATTTATTTTAATATATAAGAGGATAATAAAAGAAGTACTCTCCTTCCAATGATACCAAGCGCTCTGCAACTGGAAAAGGGGGGCACTGAAAAAGTTACTTTAAAAATTCCGGGTTATGATTTACTTAATAAAATGAATGAAATGTCGGGCACTAATGTGATATAAACTTTTCTTGTAGATTTAGGTCGATAAAACACTGATTCTACCTTCCCAGATTGCCAGTAATTTAAAACTTGAACTCAATATTGTAGAAATAAACAATGCTGTTTATTGTATTTTCTTGCCTGTTGTTTTTTTGAATGCCGTAATACAACAAACGAGCTACGCCATTTTTCACGTTATTGTATGAAACATCTATAAAAGCTGACGCGCTTGGTAATGTATTATATCAATATGGTCCAAATGTTGAAAATATTCACTAAGAATGGTATGGAAAAATTTTCACTTTTGCACCATTTGTTCCTTGAACACCTCAGTTTGAATTTTTTTCAATTATTGCAATCACTAAAATCATTCACAATGCGTATCGTTCAGACACTTTTTCAGAAAATTTACGCATTGCTCGTCTTTTCTTCATTCAGGTTTTTAGTTTCTTCCTTGTCTTTCACTTTATCACCAAAGAAAATTCATGCACTTCACAATGCAAAATCCATCTATCCCATAATTCAACCACTAAGTATTCCCCAATTCTTAAATCCACTTTTGCTTTTTCACCATTCATTGTCGTCGTTGCCACCCCACTTTCTTCCGAACGCAAAAATTACTTTGCCTTCTAGAAAACCAAATACTGAATGCCTTTCCAAATCAAGAATTTCACCCCCAGAAAACCAATCCCACAATCCTTTCATTCCAAATTACCGCTTCCTCATCTGGGTGACGTAATCGAAGTTCAATACACTTCGATTTCGCTACCCACACCTCTTTTTCATATCGACAAACTCTACAATTTTCATTTTGCATATATGGCGATTTGCATAACCATGATAGCATTTGGCTAGATACAAATCGTCATATATATACGGAAACAATTACTTTTGCGAATATCCCAAAAAGAGCGTTTTTCTGCTATCGGGGGAACTTAAACCCAGGGTCCCAGTGGACCCCCGGTCGAGAGTCCACAGCACTACCGACGGAGCCACCTTCTGTTGATTTCCCATTCAACGAATTAGCAACTTCAACTATGCACCTTTCTTAATGGGCATGAAAACGAAATTCGTTAATAGGGAAGCGTAGATGAATTTTGTTATTATCGGAGTAACAAATAAAATTTTGTTAGTGGGAGCTAATAAATAAAATTAGTTAGTATGAAGGAAGGAATTAGTCTTTATAGGGAAAAGGTATCGAATGAAATTTTATTAATGGGAAGTAATGAATGGAGTGTTGCTAATGGGAAAATTAAGATTATTATTATATTTAAAAAAAATTTTTTTTGTGATTGAAAAATAGGGTAAGAGGGTAGGATTGGGATGATGGGGAAATAAAAATTATAGGGAATTGCGAAAAATGTTGAGAGGAAAAGGTATATGTGCCCAAAAGATGGTGGGGATGTTACGGCGGCAATTTGAAGCTGCGAATGGGATAATGCCGGTACGCAGGAATTCGCAACAGTTGTTCCCAAGACAGCACGTTAGCGAATCTTAAAAATGTGTCACGACGATGTTGGACATCAGTCGGTGGAGAAAATCATATGCCGGATAAAAAACTACTTTTGGTTTCATCGGTTGCGGTATTATGTCATAGAATACATAGCGCCCTGTATTAAATGCTGTTATCATAAACCACTAGGTGGAAAGATTGAAAGTACGAGAGATCAACAGTATCCTTGTTAGACGGTTTTACAAAGAATGTTATTGGAATATTTCCGCATCCCCCATCATCACAACATTAAACGAGCTGGCTTTCTATTTTGGGTTATCGAAAACAGTTGTCACTGACAGGAGAACAGAATTCACCTCAACTCTGTTTGAAAAATATTACAAGGACAACATTTTCCGTCATGTCAAGGTTGGGGTGCGAACAACGAGAGCTAATGGTCAGGTGAAACGAACCCAAAAGTCAGTCAAGCGACATCGCCACGTTGGCTCATCAGGATAGCAAGCACTGGGATCAACAAGTACGGACGTTTCAGTGGGCATTGAGCATGGTTGGAAACATTGCGATTGGACAGAGACCTCACCGGCTGGTATTTGACTACAAGCCTCGGGACTTGTTGGCCAATAAACTTATTATGGCTCTTCATGGTAGTGCTGATAAGGCGGATGAAGCTGAGGCTATGTTGAAGATACAAGGAGTGGCTGCTGCATCACGTATCTCTGTACAATCATTAAAGAGGAAGGAACGATTCAATGCAAAACACAAGGATCCGACATCGTATAGTGTGTATGGCCTCGTGGTGGTTGACCATCAACCATCTGCTACTGGAACATCGAAGTAGCTGGAGCCTCGATATAAAGGGCTTTACGTAATTACGAAGGAGTTACAGAAAGATAGATACGTCGTTGAAGATATCCCGGACAATATGAAAAGATGGCGCGCTGCACCTCCTCAAGGCGAATTAACGTCGGGCGGAGAAGACGACCATGGTGTCGAGGACGCCTCTAAATTGGATAGTCGAACTGTCAGCTCTCTTTGTAACTCAGTTGCAGATAAAACCGAACGCGAGCAAGCAACCTAGAGAGCCAGCAGAACAATCGTTAACGAGCTTTGAAGCGATCAGGATCTTTTCTATGGGAACGTGGTTGTCGATTGTGAACGGCATTTATATAATAAATATTATTAACATTGATTAACTGTGTACCAATTTATAATTGTTACAAGAAGCTTCGATGAAAACTTCCGATCAAAACTTTTGTGTGGATTGGCCAAAGTGGTATTGTTTAGATTTAAATCATAAATTGACTTATTCAAGTGCATGTTTTAATATATTTTTTTAGTTAAATTCCATTTAACAGATTTAAAAAAGCAATCAAATTTCATAATGGCACAAAACAGTAAATAAACCACGAGAAAAAAAAATTAAGCAAATCAAGTTAAGCAATGAAATAATATTAATAAGTGAAATTAATCAACATTATGAATTTAGATAAACGATAATTAATATTGGATTAAGCAAAAGTAAGAAATAGAATAAGCAAAGGTACATCAAAACGAAATAAATGAATTGCTAAGCACTATTTACAAAATTGGTCAATGGAAATACAAATTTTTAACGGGCATACAGAACTACAAAACTCAGAGGACAATATTGAAGATATTTGCTAGCTGCAAAGTCGATACAAAAAAAACATTGATCCAGATAGATGCGACTGGACATCAGGGTTGGGAGGCAAATAAAGGGTAAGCGAGTACATAAGCTTAATATGACTTGCAGAACAAGACCCGAATAAATTTACGCTGGACATGTTGTCGAGTTAACGGGATAGGAATACCGGGGAGACCAAACTAGAGAAGAGTATTCAAGGATAGGTCTGACAAGGCAAGTGAATAAGCAGATACGAGTGGATATATTAGTGAATTTGTAAACATGCCTGAAAATAAGCTCCAGTATTTTTGATGCTCTAGAAATACCATTATGAATGTGACCAACAAAATTGAGCATAGGATCAAATGTAACACCAACATATTTAGCAGAAATAACAGTAGCGAGTAGAACATTATTTAACAGATATTCAAACACTAACGTAGAGTTCCTACGGGTAAAACACATTTTATAATATTTGGCAAGGTTAAGACAAAAATACTCGTAATTAGACGAACATAACTTATTTAGGGCATTCAAGTTTTCTTGAAGATACTGCCAATATTGCATCGATCTGATAATACGCAATACTGAAAAATTCTCAGTATAACATATAATAGGCAAGGGGAGATAATTGCCAACGGAAGATCATTTATAAATAAGTGGAATAAAAGCGAACCTAGAATGGAACCTTAAGGAACACCAGAGGAAGGATAAAATGAAGTGGAAGATATTATGCAGTAACTAAGACAACACATCTGAGAAAACAGGCAAGACATTACACAGAATAAAGTATTAAATGATTATTCATAACATCTGCAACGCAACCATAGTACAAATTACAGCCAGATGAAAAATTGTGCCTTGAAAGATCGCATTTTGAGGGTGAATAAGGTTTCCATCATATGAGTAGATTTCCATTTATTTTAAATCCGGTAGAGGATTCATTGTGGGCAATCTAACGCTAAATGTGGATTAGAAAGTCCAAATTCAGTATCAGTCAAATGCAAAAATCATTTAAGTAGGCTTGGAATTTCGCCTGGGGTAGTCGTAACATTTCCAAAACTCCAACATAATTGAAGATCACTTGATCTTTTAAATCATATCAGTGTCTCTATGTCTGAAATTAGAGAAATTTTTGAACTCCCTAAGAAATCTGGCTGTGACAAACGAGTGCACGAATAATTATGTCGTCAATTATTTCGTTTATTTGATATCCGCAGGCCAATTCTCTTTTCTCTTTAAAAGCCGTCGGGCCTTGCTTCGGCCTTGCCCGACGGCTTTTAAAGAAAAAAAATAATTATGTCACAAATAGTAATGCAATAACTACACAAATCTAAAAATGCTTCCACTTCTAGATAATAATCTAATCATACATTAATTTTTTGGAGAATTCTATTTCTGCTTAAAGAACTAGAATAATGAGGATTTCCTATATATGCATTTCCTCTTTCAATCTTACAATAATTTTTTTCATAGAAACAATGATCCTCTAAATTATAGCGAATTGTCCCGGATTCGCAAATTCTTATCGTAAACAAACAAATAATTTTCCTGCTAAAACAAATCCATCTTATCTAAATATTATCTACTTGAATTCAACTTACCCCCGGCGATTTCCTCAAGTTATGGCTCACGCTTGTGTTATTATTTGCTGTTGGCGGTGGCACTATTAAATCTAAATGATTTGGTCTTTGCAATGGTGGAAGATCGGGCGTTGATGGAAGAGGATCTGAAACAAAATGAGAAAAAACGAAATTAGTGAAAATATTCAAGAAAATAAACTTTTAAAAAGCATAAAGTTTATGCTATTGTAAATTATTAATTTTTTGGCGCCGCTATCAAACAAATGAGTCTAATGATGGATACATTTATTAAATTATTCATTCCTGCAAAACAGTTTACGCATATTATTTCTTTGCGTAGGAAATTCATTTCAACGACGTCCTTATACAATTATCTTGTTGATTTAATATCCGCAAGCCAATTCTCTTTTTTCTTGAGAAGCCATTGGGCCTTGCTTTGTTGTGTGAGCAGCGCGTTTCGACTCTTTTGAGTCATCTTCAGTGTCCTTAGACTTTATAAAAGAATAAAACGTTTACACATATCTTATTCTAACAACAATTTAGCACTACTATATTTACAAACTTTTCAAACAGTTTTTCCTTATAATTTCTTTCATTTCGAGTGATATAAAACAATGACGTCAATGAGATCTGCTCAACATTATCCGCATTTATTTTAATTATCTTTAATATTCCTCTTCGGAAGTGAATCGCGAAAAAATAAGAGATAAAATGGTGCTCTATCCGCTCTCATGAGTGAAAACTGAAGAAAAATTTAATGGGCTGATGAAATTACTTTTGTTGCCTATTTTATTTTCAGGTGAGAAAATTAAATTTTTATTTTTCCGAAAAAAACTCTCACTGTCGAAGATATGTCTAAATTTAAAATCACGCCATTAAGCTATTAATCTAAATGGTCAGAGTGACTTTGTATCAACAGAATTTATTTAAATGCATGAATTAAGAGATAAAATAGAAAAAAAAACAAAATTTTTTTGTATATTTTCCATGCGTTTAAGTCGTTTGCGTATTGAATTCTATAAATATAAACGAACGAAGGAAAGAAAGTGCAATTTGGTTTAAGAATAATATTTAAAAAATAAACTTAGCGATATTAATGCTTCGAGGAAGTACGAATTACTCTAATGATGGCGCCAGTGAAATTGTTTTACTAATGAATTATTTACAAAGGAAATTTTACATAAAACTTTTTAGTCTGAAAAAGCGCCAATCTTTTCGCTAAGTGAAACGTACTTTTATTTTATGCTTGACTACGAAAACCTAACAGGAATTTTGACTTAAACTCTATTTGTTTTTACAAAGATATTATATTTCAAAGAAAGGGGCCGCCCCCCATTCATAATTCAAATCTGCTACATGTCATATACTCATATTAAAAATTAAATTATGGCAAATGTATAAAGTTCAATCATCATTCTTCGATCAATCTTTCGCGACTTCTAATTGAGACGCAAAATGAAAATATTTGCGCGGTCTAACGGAATTTTTTTGGTTTCTCGGAATTTCGCAAAGTGTCAGAATAAGAAATGTCCCAGACGTAGGTCCTAAATTTGTTTTAACAAATTCACTGTCCGTTTGAAAAAATAAATAAAACGATTCGAAAAGATTTTGGTGTATGTACAAATCGTATGGAGGTTGATGGAACAAGGTAGTACAAGAAAGTTGGGTCAGCGATTGGTCTGGGGCAGTTCATATTTATATATACGCGTGGCTTTTTGATAAATGTGGGAATCATCAGTAACTTGTCGAAGCGCCATCATTCATATTTTGGGATAAGTGCGTGGGCATGTCAACAAAACTTGCTTATTATTATAAATATCGATGTGTATTAAAAATGAATGCTAGAAATCATAATTTATTAATTTGTACGATTTAACAATTTTTTTGAGGTTTTTCATTGTTCGAATTTTTTAATGTAAAAATAAGTAGCGAAAACAAAAGATGATACATTTTTTAAATTGTATTTATCGATGCTATTACTCCGTTATTGTTTCTTTTTCGTTTTAGAAAAGAGCGAGATGACCTGGTACGGCCTCCGTTGTATACTCAGCCAGGCATCTCTTTGTACTGTGATACCGTCTCTTCCATACTAGCACTGTCATTTTTGAGTAAAAAAGAAGTCTATAGATTATTTTCCAAAAGGATTTTTTTTTTTGGCGGAGCATGTAGAATAAATGGAAGGAAACTGGCTATCCAAAACAACATTGAAGGCTAGAGCACAAGGTAAACATCCAGCGAGAAGACCGAAGACTCGGTGGGAAAACACGATAGAAGCTAGCAGCAGATCCTTGCTGGGAGTGATCAACTGGCGCACGAGTTCGCAGAACCTTGATGAATAGAGGAGATTAATCCTGCAGGCCAAGGTCCAGCTTGAGCTGTCACGCCATAGACAGTGATGCATGTCTACCTTATTAACATCATTGCCGAAATTGGAATCCCATAGCATTTCAAAATGAAATTAGACGGGTCTTCGTTTATCAATGCAATGAGCAGTCTCTCTGGCGTCGATTGCACTATTTTCATGATTCTTTTTCGGTCTGTGATTTTGTCGGTTGCATCGACTTTTGCGATCTTTCTAAGCAAAAGAAATGAATCAAGGAAAAGCAAACAGCAGACAAAGAGCTGACCGTGAAAGAAGTGTTCAATGAAGAAATCAATTAGGAGCGGAATGAGGAGTTTACCCCCTATTATCAATACCATCGACAGACGTTCCAACTATACCTTTTTTGTAAAAAAGGAAACAATTTTCTTCTGAGCCAATCATCTGAAAAACTCCATTATTACTTAAATGATATAAACCATGCCATCAGTTTCAATGAAAGAGCAAAACAACAAAAAAAGGTCATAAATGCATATATTCATGGGCTAAATCATTATTGAATGCGCATCTCCTTAAGAGAGCATCTTGGAATACTGACTTAAATACAGATCCAAAGATACTGCTCTTCTGAAAACTGAAATTTTAATATAATTTTCACAGTTTTGCATAGTCAGACTAAATTTAAAAATAAAACAGTCATTGAGGAATGCCAAACTATGAAAGCTTAAAACTATGAACTAACAATATTTTTTGGATAGTCAGTCGCCAACCGCCAGTCACCATCTGATAACCATCCTCCGTCTGATGATCATCAGATGCCCTTCCACTATCCAACAATCATTCGCCGTCAGACGACCATTCGCCATCTTACGATGTAGTAATCGAGCAGCCCGCCTAGGCAAACTACTCGAGGAACCTTCAAGAAAAGAAGCAATTTCATAATCATAGTAACGCAATGAGTGCTGAACAATCTGATACGCAACTCAATAATATTAGTAGTACTAACCCGAAATAAACACCGTCATTATCACTTCTACCGTCATGGATGAAAAGTTTCTCTGATCCCTACTTAATGAGCATACAAGAAAGTTATAATTAACTAACAATAATGCTGAGATCAACAAAATCACAAATTTACTTGTCCCAGTTAATTTTAAAAGCGATCATAATAAACCAGGAATCGAATTTCTAAATCAGTTAAGAAAATTGTTAACAAAATAAGTAAATCACGATATCACCAAACAATTGGGAATGGTAACACTAGTGCTAAACGATTAGGCGAAGTAATTCCAACATTCTACTTGCAACCGAATCCAACGTTACCACCATGGCGAGAAATCGAGCAAAAAGATGAGGTAGATAACTCATCTAATATAGTAGCCGGAGATGGATTAAGACTTGATCCAATACCGGCGGAGTGCGAGCAGCACAGGATTATAGAATTTACTTACTAGTTTGGGTCACGCTATCTTACTAATATTTGTTTTATCTATGTATTTAAAAAGAATCGCATCGCTCTACACACGCTCTACACAATTCGTCCCATTTCGTAATACAAACTAAAGCAAAAACCCTATCGAAAGTGCACACTCATAGAGAAACGAATAGTTTATCACAGATAAGTGCTCGGGAAAAGATAGCAAAAAAGTTCACACGATTGGACCCAATCCACTCTCTTTCGTGAGTGGTAAAATGCGTACGTGCTGTGAAATGTAGTGTACTTAAAAATTCCAATTGAAAATTTACCAAGGAATTGTAACAAGTTGAAAAATGTGTCGTTCAAGGATTTCACATAATCCTGAGTTGAAATTTTTTGAAATCTGCCTGCTAAATTTCACACGCGAAATTCCCACCAAGTGAACGTCGTCACAGTGTGCAGAGTAGTTGTCGGCGATTTGTCTAAGTGTGACTCGAGTCTGATCATTGTTTTTGCATTAGTTTCTTTGTGCGAGGAAGTACGCCCGTGTTGTTCCATTGCGCGAACGTTAAAAATATTCCCATAACAAGTGCGTGCCGTGCTCTACTTTGTTCCATGGTGCCATCTGTTCCGTCTTATTAAAATATTCTGTAAGTTTGAATTACAATCAAAAAGCTAAAAGTGCATTTCGTGCAAAAAATGTCTGTCGCACAGTCCGTGAGACCAATTTGCAATTTGGACGCTTGAATCAATTGTTCGGATCATTTTTGAATGAATTCCGCAACCACTCGTTCACAGTCCTGTCAGGGCTGTTTTGAATGTGCCTAAGTGATAAATGAAGAATATTTTCTCATCTCGAACAAATTCCGTTTGAGTCCGCCTAACGAAATAAATGATATCAAAGTTCGAGAGTGTGTCCGAAGCAACATGTTGACTGTAGTGAAAGTAAGATTACACCTGGTTTAAAAATATAAACATTTTAAGCAGTGACATTCAAAATCGGAGCGAAGAACTCAATAAAGAGTGTAATGTGCGTTATTGCTGGAAGACGATGGGTTATCGATATGAGAGTGCATTCTTTCTCAAGTAACCATAAGCTCTTATACATATGCAATACTAGTTTCTGATCTTGTGAAGTATTTTTAACAGTAAAAATCATATTTGCGATTGCGCAAAGAAAAAAAATAAAAACATACCTGTATTATAATTTTTGCAGGCCCCTTACCCCGCCCCAACAACGAGCGCTTGCCGGAGGAGTGGGTAAGCACCCTTTTGTTTCACTATTTATATGTACGTACAAAGGAAGTTAAACACTTTACGCTTTTATATTTACCATAACTTTAATATACTTATTTGTGTGTATAGTATCTATATGTATAAACATATTAAAGTTTGATGATAGGAATTAAAGTGTTTTTTCTATTAAATAAATGTTTGTAATATATAGTGCGAGGGGGCACCGCTCCCACTTAGATGCCACACTCTAATTTGGGGGTCGTAAGTATTCGGAGTAAGCGCGAACTCGTCTCGCGTCCTTCGCGCGTTAATTGAGTCCGGTCAGTCACGGTTTTCATAGTTCATACCTTTGGTGGGTTACATATGAAAATTGTTTGGAGTAGGCCCTTGTGCTGGGGAAAAGAACTCATCCACGACATCGGAACGCTAGCCCGATGCACATTCACGCGTCCTCAGATAAGGCCAATTTTGGCGAGCACCAAAATCTTCGCTCGTTGAGGCAGCAGGACATCGCTGCAGTCATTTACGGACAAAGAACACCAACCTCTAAAACACTACAACGACCATCCGATATCTGACGATTATCTACATTCTGACGGCCATCGGGCGACCATCTACCATCCGCCGCTCAACCATCATTCTCATCTATTGACCATCCTTCATCTAACGACCATACGGTATTTGCCGAATATCCACCATCTGTCGACTATCCACAATTAGATGACCATCGGTTAGTGAATGCCCAAACGGAAGCCTATGATCATCTAGTCTGCGACCTGACGACCATCCGTGATCCAACAACTAACCATCATCCAAAAAGCATCCACCACCCAACTAACATCCACCATGCAGCTCAAAATTCAAATGCATTTCTTAGATTAACTATCCTAATTTTATAAAAACATAAAACCGGTTCCAAACATTAAAATAAGTAAAACCCTTAATGACTCACTTAGTACTTCAAATTTGGGCAATATTACAACTTAAAAATCAATTGAAAAGCATTACCATATTTGCAAAGAATGATATTTATTATCTAGTCTGTGTGGTCTTGTGATTATAGCATGAGACGTATAAGCCGAAGGTCTCAGGTTCAAATCTCGTTGGTGAACAACGTGATTTAGTTCAGGGGATTTTTCGGACAGACTGTAAGTGTTCACTCAGTGGTGATATATACTGATTTAATCAGATCATATCATAGCTGAGCACACACGGGAGCATGGTACTGACTAAACCAACTTCCGAAAAAATCAATACGGCCATGAAAATGAGATACTCTAACTATCTCTAAGCGAAGGCCCGAGAGGGGCTGTAGTGCTGAAAAGAAGAAGAAGAAGAAAGATATTTACTATATATTATGCATGGGCTGATAAGTGCCGAGATTTTTCAATAAACAGCGACACTGAAAAATGAGCATGACTCTTTCTGAGAGACTCATTTATTGCTAGTTTGCTCATGAATTTTCATGAAATTTCGTTCATTCATTTACAAGCTACAGTCATTGGAGTGACGCTATTTTTGCTTTCGTAAAAAACAAAAAAATTTAAATATTGGATCTTCATTGTTTTTTGATGGGAAAAACTTCTGAACAATCATTATAAAAATGTTATCTTACAATGACTGCTTCAAGAACAAAAGCTTATTGGTGGTACAAACACTGAAAATGCACCTCCTTCTGGAAGTCCAAAAGAGGCTATGAATGCGAAAATCGTCAAGCAACTGCATCGAATCCTTTAGAGTGATGATGAAGTGAAGTTGCGCGAATTAGCTGAGCATGTCAACGGTATGGCGGGCTATATTATGCACGATATTTTGGAGATGAAAAGCTATCAGTGCGATGGGTGCCGTGTTTGCTGACTGCGGTCCAAAAGCAATAGCGCATTGATGTTTCAACCGTCGGTTTTGCGTTGTTGCACCGTAAATGAACAGACTTTTTTCGACATTTTGTGAAGATGGATAAGCCTGGCTTCAATAGGCAGTCTGCATAGTGGCTAGAAAACCAATAAAGCCTACCAAATGACCAACGCTCAGCAGGGAAGGTGATGGCCTCCGTTTTTTTGTGGGATGCACATGGAATAATCTTCGTTGATTACCTGCAGAAGGGAAGAATAGTCACAGGAGAGTATTTTATTACATTATAGATGAACAAGACGACGGAATAAAGAAAAAAATCGGTCTCATATGGCGAGAAAAAAGTTTGGTATCATCACGATAACGCATTGTCACACACGTACTTGAAAGCGATGGCCAAATTGGACCAATTACCATTAGAGTTGGTTGCTCATCCACCGTATTTTCCAGACTGGTCTCCAGCGACTGCTATCTGTGCTCAAGCGGTGGCTCCAGGGAATCAAATTCAGATCGAATGAGGAAGACGTTGCGAATACTGAGGCGTATTTTAAAGGTTTGGATATTTCGTACTGCAGAAAAGGGTTCGTTGAGAGCAATTGTTTTATGGTTTTAACCTCCATGTGATTTGGTTTTTCGAATTTTGGTAACCGCATAGTTTATTATCGTCACTTCAAAATGCCCAACACTGTTATTTAATCTGATGATTCGGGTCTAGATAGATTAACGAAAGGTTTCGAAAGAATTACCAGGCTGAGACGACAAGACCTGTCGATGCCACCGCAATGCTCCTTGCTTCTTTGAAGTCTTTTCATCATTCTACGACCCTGCCGGTCCAAACATACTTTTAATAAAATTTAATGTAACCGTCCACGTTCTTCAGGACACTTGCCAGTCCATAAAAGGAACATAAAGTTTGATCGCACATCTCAAGGTTTGGATGTGAAGGGGTTCTTGTTTGCAGTAGAAGCGCTTGTAAGACATGGTGTTATATCAACCGATACTCCAGCGCATGAATCGTATTTACTATTTGGAGAGTCACCAGAAGCAAGTTATTGGACATACTATAATTCGTACGACAATGCGTCGCAGTGGAGTTTGAATGATATTCTGGCGAGTAAATGGTACTTAAGAATCCTATTAAGCGATCGCCAACTGTTTAGGAAGCGGTTCACAATGATTGGACAGTGGCCGATTATTTTACAAATATATGCAAAATCTCTACTTCCTCAACATTATTCTTCACAATATTTTGCTAATGGGTCCAACTTTATCAATTGGGAATGCCCATATCCAGAACTAGCCATCGTAGCATAATAGAATAACATGCAACCGCAACAGAGGATACCACTTCCACCTTCTCAAGCCACAGCGCGAATACTGGCTCCAGCCAAAATTCAGCAAGACCTTGTCATATGCTGGAGCTGCCAGAATATTGGCCATTCATTTAGAAAATATCGGCAGGGCATTAATCATTTGTTCTGCTATGGATGTGGCACTTTGGGATTGCGTAAGCCACAGTGTAAAGAAAGTGCAGCCCTGGAAAACATAGTGTGGGGTTCATTGATATCTGGGACTCCTCGCACTCCTTACTAGCGTACGCTCCCAATAGTTGCGGAAACCATGGCTTCCAATACGGACTCAGGGCTTTGCCGTCAGAAATAAGCTTTGTGTCTAAGCAGTCGAAATTTCAGCTAACTAATGATGATCCTACTACTATCGATGTTGAAGCAACTCAACATACTTTTGCCATATGTGCTGACACCCAAAGGCCAAAATAATCTGTACCAAATTCTAATGATATCTGACATCAGAGATTCATCTGCTAGTTAGAACGGTCTTCAGGGTGGACGAAGTTATCCTGTAGTGGCGCGTAATGAATGAGAACGATCCGTCTGTTTTAGAGCGCGTCCTTTCCGAGTAGTATTTCATCATTCAACCTTGAAGCATGCCTGCGTGGAATCAGTTGGTACAACTCCTCCCGACAATAATTCCTACGCAGAGGTTTTTATCAAGAGTCGTGAATTGACGGACTTGTTCAATGGTGAAGCCAGTGTTAGTATCCTTGAAGACGGAGCCTTGGACGTATTATCGGACCCGAGCTTACAAAGGCATACTATGCATGCTCACGTCCAGACCGTATCAGGACACAAGAACCCAGTTCTGGGATATGTTACAACATTGGTGCGATTTTATAGCATCGCTAAATTGATGATATTTTTGGTCGTCTCTTTCTTGACACAATCAAGATGTCTTGGGGTTGACCTCTAAAACTTCTTCAAAATTGCACTAGGCGGAGGAGGAAAATGAAAAAATCATGTCCCCTTATGCGACTAGATCCCTGTGGACCGTAAAACCTGAGAAAAACCGTAGATATAGGCGTTTATGTATACAAGGGCAACAAATACCCTACAAATCAAAATTCGATAAATTTTGTAAATAAAAGAACGATTGGAAAATTTTAATTTTTTGCCTATCGAATCTAAATGCAAACATGTTTTCTAATATTTAACCACTCTAGCTCCCTTAGGAATGCGAATTTGGAAAAATGGTGGTGATTTTAAGTAGCCTTAATCGACAAATTGTTTTGGACGTCGGAAAATCGTTGAAAAGTATCAGTTTTTGTCTAGTGTTCACCAGATCCAAAGTACCCAAAACGGCCTGTGTAAAGTCGGAAGATTTCCTATTTCCCCATTTGTATTTTTTTTAACTTTGCACCGCTCCTGCTCTTTCAGAAACGCGAATCTGAAAAATTGGTGATAATTTCAAGAGGCCGTAGCCAAGGAAATTAGTCGTAGGTCGGAAAACCATTTTAAGGCATCAGTTTTTTTTGTCTAGGGTGCAATAGAGCCTGAAGAGCCAATTCAGTCTATTTGCTGTATGTTTCTAGGATCTCCGATTTCTGCCTTTGTTTTTTAGTTAATAAAATAGAACCAATTTTCATCTAGAGTGCACCAGAGCTGAGATAACCAAAATTTAAACTGTAGAAGAAAAATAAATTTATAACTAATTTTGTGGGACCACAAGTCAGTTTTCTACTGCTACACAGATCAACAAAATAATGATTTTTAAGATTTAATTTGCTTCAGTTAATACTTTCAGATACATAATGGTAAAATGAAGAAAATAATCTGAAACATGCAACATTCAAGAACGAAGGGCGCAGTTACTATCCTAGTAACTTCTTCTTCTTCCTCTTCTTCTTAGCACTACAGTCCCTCTCGGGCCTTCACTTCCTGCAAGTAGCGCCTCAAACTGCCTCGGTTCATCGACCGCATCTTCCAATTTTAAAATCCGAGCAGCGATGAACTGTCTTCATCGAGCGAGTCAGACCAGCGTTTCCTCGGTTTCCCCACTGGTTTCCCAACGAATACCTTTTTGGGTATCATTTGTGCGTCCAAACGATTCATGTGGCCAGCCCATTGCAGCTTACGCAGTCTTACAATCGTTGAGCCCTGGGGTCGTCAAAAATTTCATACAACTCGTGGTTGTATCGAATTCGCCATCGGTGCTCATAGGTGTTAAATACAATTGCGGATGCTTGGGTTAGGGTCCATGTTTCACACCCACAGCATAATACAGGTCTTATCGCAGATTTGTATACTTGAAGTTTTGCTTTCCCTTGTATGCAGCTGGCCTTCAAGATCGTTAAAACTGAATAAAATATTTTATTTGCGAGCTGTATTCCTCCGCGTATTTCGTCTGTTTCATTACTATTTCTCATTATTTCGGCGCCTCGATACACAAATTCACTAACATTTTCGATACTGTATTCGCCAAGTGCGATATTTATTTGAGGTATTTTTCCTCGACTGCGTCACGAGCGTTGTTTTATTTTCATTGACTTGTAGCCCTACTAGTTTCACTTCGCTGTCAAGTTTCAGGAAGAGTTCTTTGACGGTTGTTAACGTGCGTGACAGAATATTGATGTCACCCGCAAGGGCTTTCACTTGGCTAGACGTGTATAGTAATGTCCCTAGCATATCCACAAGTAGCTTCCTTATGACGTACTCCAGAGCCAAACTGAATAGCAATGGCGCCAGTTCATCTCCCTGCTTTAGTCCGATATTTGTGTCAAAGGCAGGGAGGTTGTCGACGTCATTGTCATTTTGGATGGACGGACTTCTTTGACTGGGATGCCAAAGCAAAGCATTATTTGATACAGTACGTTATGATCAATACTGTCGTATGCTTGCTTAAAGTCAACGAAAATTTGTTGTACGTCAACAAGCACTGTAGGGACGGTGACACGACGGTCGTTTTCATCCACGAAAAAATACGGCCCAATCACACCTCCGGCATGAAAACCGCACCAAACAGGTTTTCGCGGATACAACGGTGTCTCAAGAAGCACATGTAGGTTTGTTGTTGACCAATAACGCATATATTGCTTATTAACAAAGCCATTTAGCCAGAACTGAGCTTCATCGCTGAAGGTTATTTTTCGATGAAATTCTTCATTTTCTTCAAGCTTTGCCAGAGCTCAATTGGAGAAAATTCGGCGTTCAAATGATCAAGTGGCTATAGTTCTATATTTAATTTGATCTTGTTACCATGTAGGCCAAGATATTTTCGCTAAATACGCCACAGTGTCGTTTGAGCGATGCCCAATTCTCGAGAACGACGTAGAATCGACTGATTTGGCTCATTTATAATCGATGCACTTACGGCTGCAATATTTCCTTCGCTTTGAACGGTGCGACGTCTTTTTGGCAACGGAACGCCTAACAGTGAAAATTTGGACTCGAACTTATCCACTATAGCACGCATAGACTGTCGGGTATGACGATTATTACAGCCGAAAATTGGATTAAGCGCTCTTAAAGTTGTGACCACCGACGACGACGATTTCGGTAGTAATTTTGAATAATTTGCAAAGGTTGCTGGTTTGTGAACTTTACCGAGATGAAAATGTTGACTTTAGCAAACGTTTTGACAGCAACGGTTTATTCAAAAAGTTTAAGGGTGCGTTCATATCATATAAAATACGAAATTGTTATGTCCCTTATCGAAAACAATATATTTTTGATATTCAGAATGTTTATTGCTTTCTCCTCACCACGATTTTGAGGGCTTGGTCTGATATTTAAGCTTTGAGTTGAATATAACTCATTTACTATTTCAATTAATTAGCCATATTTTATTTAAATTGACTGTCGTAAATCAAATATCACTTAAATATTCGCCTAAAATATGTACTACAAAATAATTTCATTGCAAATAATTGTCAATGAGAGTGAAACGGACTACCCACCAGAAAATCACTGAACAAGAAC
The DNA here is from genome assembly GCA_963969285.1 of Odontomyia ornata. Lineage (NCBI taxonomy): Eukaryota > Metazoa > Arthropoda > Insecta > Diptera > Stratiomyidae > Odontomyia > Odontomyia ornata. Next base: position 195,190,759 of record OZ017741.1, read on the forward strand.
AAATGTGAAAATGCGCACGTACTATATTTATTTCGCTTCATTTCACAATACACGTAGTACAATCATGACACGAACGAGACACCAACTGACAAAAATGTCTTTTGTTTTCGCAATCCGATTCAAAAATATTCTAGTTAAGCCAGAGCAACCTTCAACCATGATATGATGGAATTGGTTCATGGAAAGACAACATGAGGATAATTGTCAACTGAAAAAAAAATCAACAAGCACTGTAGGGATTTCATATTTTTGTGTGCTATCACTTGTTTGTTTGCATAAAGCTGGTGTTTTGCAAATTATATCAGACGCCAGGAGATAAATGACACCATCAAGGATATTTACAATGCGAAAAAAAATACACGAATTTAGATCTTTAGAAAATAAGTTTGTTTTTATTTTGCTAATTAATTTTGAACACCGATCATGCCAGCACCAAAAATTAAACGTACACTTTTTTATAGTACGCCGTAGTTATTATTGCGTAGTTTATTATGTATATTCAATTTCTTATCAAATTGCAAACATTTAAAAATAGAATGAAACTGAAACGGAATAAAATTAAATTGAGTTAAAAAGAAACATAAATTGGAACCAAGGATTTGCATTTCTTTCAAAAAACATGGCAATTATACAATTTTACACCTAATAACAATAATCCATTCGAGAGCGGCGAATCTAAATAAAATTCATTTATACATGTATGTGGGTCATTACAATTTGTTAAAGGAAATGGTTGATATACACATAATCTAAAACTATATCATCAGATCATTAATCCAAATTTATTAATTATTTTGACTAGGATGGGAGGTACTCAAGAAGTTTGTATACGTCTCGATTTCAAACAAGCATACCGCGCACTAGATTCTGCCGAATAATCAGGTCATCGAAAATTGTGTCTTCTGCTATAATTTTTTGAATGAAATGCCCACACTTGAACAGATTCATCGTGTGTATAAATTTAGGCTCCGGTGTTGGAGGAGCCCCTTTATTCAAAAATGAAAATATGGAATGTGATGTAGTTAAATATTCAGACTCCAGCTGTTAACCAGGAATCTGAATCAACCTTAAAAGACATTTAGTCAAAGAAATGATTATTAATGATAGTGTCATGTTGAAAACTGGACAGTTGATGCAGAGTTGATCATATGTGTAAGATTTATTGGGAGACATATGAGTATAGCTTCAGATTTTTCTTGTAAATTTTCACATTGAAGTTATTCTGCCTGAAAATTAAGCCCCTAATACTTTAAAACCCATTCGGTATCAAAAAATTCGCTTTAAGCTCTTTGAAATCAATTTTCGAAGTGTTTCATACAAGAAATGCGCCAATTACACACCTCCTGAATTCCATGAATCGACTATTCAGAAAAGTAACATCGTGAATAGATTTTCCTCTGAATTTTTTGGTAAATCAATAAATTCAGATGAATGAAAAGGCATTTGAAATGATGAACTTGGAAAGGATCTAAAACCAATGGGAAACACCAAATGTAAGCAGAGAATCCCTACTTTAGTTTGGGTGAATTGAATCATTCAGTTCCACAATGCAATGAACATATTTGATCTAAATTTTCGGATATTTTTTAAGTGCGGTCAGTTTATTTGCTTTTCCAATTAATTATTTTTGTTTTGATCAAATCGACTTGATGCTATTTTTCTTTTTATCTTCAATTTGTTTCTATTGATTGTAAATGAGGTTGCAACAATTTCCCAAGTGAATTAAATCATGCAATAAATTAATTGTGCTCATTTAATTTAGTTCAAGTTTTGGTTACTATGGAAGACTGAGATAAATATATTTTTCCTTTTTTAAAAGAGTTTATATTTACGTCTAACTTATCGATACTAGGTAAAAGGATCCTGCTTTCAATAAAATATTTAATTTACTTTCTAATAGGTGATTATTGGGTATTTCTAGATGTGGCGTTAAAAGTAAGCGTGAAACTAGAAAAACCGGTCCAATATGGGTGACGGGGATGAGGCGCAATATTTGCTTCGCATCCTTCTTGCCAATGTTGGACCGGCTTATTCTATTTGACGTACTATGTCGGACATTACACTCGGATACTTCTGACAGTGGAAAAGGAGATTTTTGAGTATCTGCAGGTGTTAAGAGTGGACAAGTACAATTTATTTTGCAGCCTCTTTCTTTCCCTCTCTTTTCGCTAGAAATAGCATTCCTGTAACACTATGGCCTTGCCCAAAGTGATTTGCCCAAAGTGATTTGCCTAGGTTCTTAAATTGGAGGAGAAGATCGTTGTGGTGGTTCCGAATCTTTGCTGCATAAATCACTCATTCAGGACGTAAATAACATCAAACCTTCTACAACGGCAAAATAATTGTTCGCACTACTAGGAGTGGATAATGATCTCAAACACTAGGAAGCGAGGCATTATTTATTCAGGTTATTAGAAATAAATGCAGTCTGTTATAATCAAGAGACAAAAACAAATTGCGTTGGCAGGAGACCACTCCTATCAGAAGGGCTTTATAACATCCCAGGATTGAAACAAATTTTCTGATAGTATGAACCGATGATTTGAATTATTCATCTAATACTTGTAAAAGAGATCGTTCAAGTTTATCCAAAAGATGCTGAGTTTCTTTCATTAACACATTACAGATGCCATATTGTTCCAAGTTACAAATTTTTTCCAAACGCTCGGCCAATTAAACATATTCAAATCAAACACTATTCCTTAAATTTTATTGAGAACCCGAAGGAAATATGATTGTCTAAATCGATTTGAAATATGTACCAAACCTCATCTCAACACGTGTTATTGTTGTAATAATTCCATAAAATTGAAATGGCTATAACGTTCTTGATTATGATCTGATTTCCATAAAATTTTGTGAGTATAAAAACGTTATATCCATCTACATAACTTTAAAATTAAAGAAATTAAAGTCTAATCAACACCTTCCATCTGACACTCCACTCGACTGCTTTTGATTTGAAACAATTTTTAAGGGTCACCGTTTTTACGCGGGATCCCCCTTGAACAATTTTTAAATGTTTGATAAGATCCAAATTCTTGAGACACCACCTCTTCTGACCTTTTCACAAAGCTTAAGCCTTCTAGCTGCTATAGTTTTAGAGGAAACTTGCTGTGACGCACGAACGGGCAGATGGACAGACATGACGCGAAACTTGAAGGTGTTTGCACAACATTTTTCTAAAGCCCTAATATGTCCTAAGACTATCGAAATTAATTATATAAAACCAATTCGGTTCCACCATTACACAGGGAAAACTAGCTGCAAAATAAAAAACACAACATTCGTTGAATTTATCGTTGTATCGATTTTCCTACTGAGAATTTCTTTCGTTGCCCAAATGCGTGCCTTCATATCTTTTCTTCATAGCCTGCTCCTTACAATTTGCGCAGTTCAATTCATACGCGTGCTTACTTTGTCATATCATTTGTAACAGTTCAAACAGCAGCAATGTTACCTCATTAAATTTTCTGTTACCAAATCAGCTTCCCTTTCCTGCTTTTTTTCGCAACTTTGAATTCTTAAGTATGCCAAGCTGCTGACATATTTGAGGTTGTAATCTTGTTGCAAAGTTCGGCGTACCGGCATTCTCCCATTCGCAACTTCCAATTGCCGCCGTAACATCTCTACCTTCCTTTGAGCACTTATACCTTTTCCACTGTATATTTATTTACTTTTATTAAGATTTTACCAATTTCCCTATAATTTTTATTTCCCAATCATCTCAATCCTTCCCTTTTACCTCTTTTTGTAATCACAAAAAAAAAATTGTAATATAATAATAAGCTTAACTTTCCCACTAACAACACTCCATTCATTACTTTCCATTAACAAAATTTCATTCGATACATTTTTCCGAACTAAATCTAATTCCTTCCTTCATACTAACTAATTTTATTCATTAGCTATCATTAACAAAATTTTACTTGTTATACTAAAAAAAAAATCAGTCACGCTTTCCTACTTACAAATTTAATTTCCATGCCCATTAAAAAAGGTGCTTAGTTGTAGTTGCTAATTCGATGAATGGGAAGTCAACAGAAGGTGGCTCCGTTGGTAGCGTCGTGGATTCTAGAACGGGGATTTGCTGGTACTCTGAGTTCAAGTTCCCTGACCGCAGCAAAACACTTTTTTTGGGATATCGGCAAAAGCAATTGTTTCCGTATACATATGAAGATTTGCGTCTAATCAAACGCTACCATGGTTATGCAAATCGTCATATATGCAAAATGGAAATTGTTGCGTTTGTCGATATGGAACGATGTATGGGTAGCGGAACCGAAGTGTATTGAACTTCGATTACGATACCCAGATGCGGCAGCGGTAATTGGGAATAAAAGGATTGCGGGATTGAGGAGTGAAATTCTTGATTTGGAAAGGCAGTTGGTATTTGGCTTGTGAATAAGAGGGAGTTTTTTTGCGGTATCGAGGTGATTTTGATGTTGAATAATTCGGGAAAAGTTTGAGTTTGAATTCGGAGAAAAGAGGTCTTGTTTTTTGGGAGGAGAATGGGATTTTTTCCTTTTTTTGCGATTTTTGCGTGATGTGATTCGAAACGAGTGTGTGATAGTGCGATTCACGAAGTATCGGGGATTAATCTGTAAATTCAGATGTGAATCGTCATTGATGGCACAAAACAAACAGAATAAGAACAACCAGAGAATTGGAGAGTAGTGTTTTGATGCTCAATGTCAAAACGTTACTTAAAGTCAACATTTTCGTCAGGGTTCACGAGCCAGCAAGATTTTGATAATTTGCAATACAAATTAAACGTGAAATTGCAGTGTGTTGGGAAGTGAGTTTTTCGTATTTGGGACGATGACATTATAATCTGCAACAAAGCGCGGGTCTGTCGATTTATTCTTTGTTTAAAAAAAAAACTGTTTTGTTGGGTTGTGGAGAGGGCCAGGTGCGATTAAGTTATAACGACGGATCAGAGAGTTGAAAGCAGCCGTTGCTTTTTTTGTTTTTATGTGATCTTAACTTGAGAATTTAATGTTCAATGGCACCTTGCTTCATTTTTTTGTATTTCACCGGGCGCTCGGAGTTCTGCAAGGAAAGAAGTAAATACCAATCTGATTTATTTTTCAATATTTTATAAATTAAAATATTTTACAGTTGCTTGTTTTATCATATTCTTTATTATATTGAATTAGTTTATGGTGTTATATTTTAGTTTATTTTTTTTTAATTTTGAAGGGGGCTTTTAGTAGTTTTTCATGTTGTTACTCTGCAAATAATTTGATTTGAATTAGAATTTGTTATTAATAAAACGGCCAATAATAATTTTTATTTCTTAAAATGGCCTCCCCTTCCCCAACCTTTTTCTTTCGTGTTAGTGTTTATATGTAGGGTGACTCAGCACGAGCAGGGAGTGTCCCAGAAGACCCGCGACACGACTGAGTGCTAGCCGGCCTCAGTATGCCCCCCCCCAGGTTACGCACCCCTTGGCTGAAACTTAATGTCTGCAACTGCGGTGACTTCCGCGGTTGCTTACAATCTTTCAAGGTTAGTATTTATCATAAAAATGCGTTCTATCTTTGAATGAATAAACCCATGAGTGTTTTTTTTTTACTTTGGACTCGTGACTTTACAATGACTTATTTTGCAGCTGAAAATGATCATGCCATAGTTCGATGTTGTAGATTTGAAAATTGGAACACAGCTGTCAGCTGCTGTCTTCCTGAAAAGTAATTCAGCGCATCTCGGTATTCTAGAATTTCAATTAAACGTTCTAAGAATGTTTTATTAATAAAAAATGCTAAAACATGTTAAAATAAAACGTTTGCATTATGTATAGCTTCAACTATACGCTATATAGGCTGGTAAGTCCCAGAATTTTCAATAAAATCCAGCCTTTTTTGGGGAAAATTATATTTATTCCTCAATACAGTTGCCTTCAATGGGAATACACTTGGTGATACCCCGGTATTCACAATGATTTCCTTATTCAATCTGAACCCCATTCCTTGAAGCCACTTGGAATAGATAATAGTCACTGGGGGGCTAAGCCTGGTGAATAGGTCGGGCGAACAATCAATTTAAATAGTAATTGTTCCAATTTGGCCATCTTTTACAAGGACATGTGTAATGGCGTGTTATTGAGATGAAACAGAACTTTTATCTTCGCCATATGGGGCGTTTTTTCTTTAATTCGTCGTTCAATTCATCAAATATGGCTGCACACTATTTTCCGGCGGCTATTCTTTCCTGCTGCAGGTAATCGATGAAGATAACTCCATGCGTATCCCAAATACCGGAGGCTTTTTTGGCTTTTCAGCTACTCTGTAGATTGCCTATTGGACTCAGGCATATGATGATACCTGTAGATCTATGTTTTGTTCTTTGCCACTAAACATTGAAAAAGCCTACTAGATTACGCTGCGGCCGTTGAATCATCAACGCGCTGCTGTTTTTTGTTGACGGTCAGCAAACGTACTATTCATCATACCGATAACTTTCTCATCTTCAAAATATCGTACCGTTCATTCCTCTGAGATGCTTACGACCTCAGCTAACTTTTGCAATTTCACTTTATGATCACTTAAAACGATTCGATGCACTTGCCCTACGAATTTTGTATTCGTAGCTTCTTTTGGCCTTCCAGAGCGAGATGCGTCTTCAGTGCTTATACGACTCATTTTAAATACACTAAGCTACCGATAAATTGTTGCTCTCAAAAGAACAGATGTGGCATAATATTTCTGTAACCGTTGCAATGATTGTTCAGAAGTTTTCCCATAAAAAAACAATGACTGATGAACAAGCGATATTCCTGTTTTTCTATTTATTTACGAAGGTGAAAGTAGCGTCACGCTAGCGACTGTAGCTTGTAAATGAATGGATGAAATACCACGAAACTTCATACAGCAACTAATGATGGATGAGCCTCTTGAAATGAGTCATGTTCATTTTCCAGTGTCGCCTCTTATTGAAAAATCCCGTTACTTATCAGCCCATACATTAGGCACTGAGAAAGTTAGTAGTATATTAATGAAATATACGTCTGCCAAATTTTTAGAATGATAAAACATTAGCAGTTTTTGGAAAAATTAATTGTAGTTTTGCGTGCTGACCGTCCGTCAATCTCGGCAAACCAGATGCTACATTATTGTTCAGATCTTCTCGAAAATTTCAGGAAAAATGAAAAACTTAAAAAATCATGTACATTCAATGATATTCGCCATACTACAATAACATGGCGGCTGCTCAAATTGGAGTAAAATATGATTTCCTTCAAGAGTATAATTTAATATATATATATATATATATATATATATATATATATATATATATATATATATATATATATGTATATATATATATATATATATATATATATATATATATATATATATGTATATATATATATATATATATATATATATATATATATAAATATATAAATATATATATATATATATATATATATATATATATATTTATATATATATATATATATATATATATATATATATATATATATATATTTATATATTTATATATATATATATATATATACATATATATATATATATATATATATATATATATATATATACATATATATATATATATATATATATATATATATATATATATATATATATTAAATTATACTCTTGAAGGAAATCATATTTTACTCCAATTTGAGCAGCCGCCATGTTATTGTAGTATGGCGAATATCATTGAATGTACATGATTTTTTAAGTTTTTCATTTTTCCTGAAATTTTCGAGAAGATCTGAACAATAATGTAGCATCTGGTTTGCCGAGATTGACGGACGGTCAGCACGCAAAACTACAATTAATTTTTCCAAAAACTGCTAATGTTTTATCATTCTAAAAATTTGGCAGACGTATATTTCATTAATATACTACTAACTTTCTCAGTGCCTAATGTATGGGCTGATAAGTAACGGGATTTTTCAATAAGAGGCGACACTGGAAAATGAACATGACTCATTTCAAGAGGCTCATCCATCATTAGTTGCTGTATGAAGTTTCGTGGTATTTCATCCATTCATTTACAAGCTACAGTCGCTAGCGTGACGCTACTTTCACCTTCGTAAATAAATAGAAAAACAGGAATATCGCTTGTTCATCAGTCATTGTTTTTTTATGGGAAAACTTCTGAACAATCATTGCAACGGTTACAGAAATATTATGCCACATCTGTTCTTTTGAGAGCAACAATTTATCGGTAGCTTAGTGTATTTAAAATGAGTCGTATAAGCACTGAAGACGCATCTCGCTCTGGAAGGCCAAAAGAAGCTACGAATACAAAATTCGTAGGGCAAGTGCATCGAATCGTTTTAAGTGATCATAAAGTGAAGTTGCAAAAGTTAGCTGAGGTCGTAAGCATCTCAGAGGAATGAACGGTACGATATTTTGAAGATGAGAAAGTTATCGGTATGATGAATAGTACGTTTGCTGACCGTCAACAAAAAACAGCAGCGCGTTGATGATTCAACGGCCGCAGCGTAATCTAGTAGGCTTTTTCAATGTTTAGTGGCAAAGAACAAAACATAGATCTACAGGTATCATCATATGCCTGAGTCCAATAGGCAATCTACAGAGTAGCTGAAAAGCCAAAAAAGCCTCCGGTATTTGGGATACGCATGGAGTTATCTTCATCGATTACCTGCAGCAGGAAAGAATAGCCGCCGGAAAATAGTGTGCAGCCATATTTGATGAATTGAACGACGAATTAAAGAAAAAACGCCCCATATGGCGAAGATAAAAGTTCTGTTTCATCTCAATAACACGCCATTACACATGTCCTTGTAAAAGATGGCCAAATTGGAACAATTACTATTTAAATTGATTGTTCGCCCGACCTATTCACCAGGCTTAGCCCCCCAGTGACTATTATCTATTCCAAGTGGCTTCAAGGAATGGGGTTCAGATTGAATAAGGAAATCATTGTGAATACCGGGGTATCACCAAGTGTATTCCCATTGAAGGCAACTGTATTGAGGAATAAATATAATTTTCCCCAAAAAAGGCTGGATTTTATTGAAAATTCTGGGACTTACCAGCCTATATAGCGTATAGTTGAAGCTATACATAATGCAAACGTTTTATTTTAACATGTTTTAGCATTTTTTATTAATAAAACATTCTTAGAACGTTTAATTGAAATTCTAGAATACCGAGATGCGCTGAATTACTTTTCAGGAAGACAGCAGCTGACAGCTGTGTTCCAATTTTCAAATCTACAACATCGAACTATGGCATGATCATTTTCAGCTGCAAAATAAGTCATTGTAAAGTCACGAGTCCAAAGTAAAAAAAAAACACTCATGGGTTTATTCATTCAAAGATAGAACGCATTTTTATGATAAATACTAACCTTGAAAGATTGTAAGCAACCGCGGAAGTCACCGCAGTTGCAGACATTAAGTTTCAGCCAAGGGGTGCGTAACCTGGGGGGGGCATACTGAGGCCGGCTAGCACTCAGTCGTGTCGCGGGTCTTCTGGGACACTCCCTGCTCGTGCTGAGTCACCCTACATATAAACACTAACACGAAAGAAAAAGGTTGGGGAAGGGGAGGCCATTTTAAGAAATAAAAATTATTATTGGCCGTTTTATTAATAACAAATTCTAATTCAAATCAAATTATTTGCAGAGTAACAACATGAAAAACTACTAAAAGCCCCCTTCAAAATTAAAAAAAAATAAACTAAAATATAACACCATAAACTAATTCAATATAATAAAGAATATGATAAAACAAGCAACTGTAAAATATTTTAATTTATAAAATATTGAAAAATAAATCAGATTGGTATTTACTTCTTTCCTTGCAGAACTCCGAGCGCCCGGTGAAATACAAAAAATGAAGCAAGGTGCCATTGAACATTAAATTCTCAAGTTAAGATCACATAAAAACAAAAAAAGCAACGGCTGCTTTCAACTCTCTGATCCGTCGTTATAACTTAATCGCACCTGGCCCTCTCCACAACCCAACAAAACAGTTTTTTTTTAAACAAAGAATAAATCGACAGACCCGCGCTTTGTTGCAGATTATAATGTCATCGTCCCAAATACGAAAAACTCACTTCCCAACACACTGCAATTTCACGTTTAATTTGTATTGCAAATTATCAAAATCTTGCTGGCTCGTGAACCCTGACGAAAATGTTGACTTTAAGTAACGTTTTGACATTGAGCATCAAAACACTACTCTCCAATTCTCTGGTTGTTCTTATTCTGTTTGTTTTGTGCCATCAATGACGATTCACATCTGAATTTACAGATTAATCCCCGATACTTCGTGAATCGCACTATCACACACTCGTTTCGAATCACATCACGCAAAAATCGCAAAAAAAGGAAAAAATCCCATTCTCCTCCCAAAAAACAAGACCTCTTTTCTCCGAATTCAAACTCAAACTTTTCCCGAATTATTCAACATCAAAATCACCTCGATACCGCAAAAAAACTCCCTCTTATTCACAAGCCAAATACCAACTGCCTTTCCAAATCAAGAATTTCACTCCTCAATCCCGCAATCCTTTTATTCCCAATTACCGCTGCCGCATCTGGGTATCGTAATCGAAGTTCAATACACTTCGGTTCCGCTACCCATACATCGTTCCATATCGACAAACGCAACAATTTCCATTTTGCATATATGACGATTTGCATAACCATGGTAGCGTTTGATTAGACGCAAATCTTCATATGTATACGGAAACAATTGCTTTTGCCGATATCCCAAAAAAAGTGTTTTGCTGCGGTCAGGGAACTTGAACTCAGAGTACCAGCAAATCCCCGTTCTAGAATCCACGACGCTACCAACGGAGCCACCTTCTGTTGACTTCCCATTCATCGAATTAGCAACTACAACTAAGCACCTTTTTTAATGGGCATGGAAATTAAATTTGTAAGTAGGAAAGCGTGACTGATTTTTTTTTTAGTATAACAAGTAAAATTTTGTTAATGATAGCTAATGAATAAAATTAGTTAGTATGAAGGAAGGAATTAGATTTAGTTCGGAAAAATGTATCGAATGAAATTTTGTTAATGGAAAGTAATGAATGGAGTGTTGTTAGTGGGAAAGTTAAGCTTATTATTATATTACAATTTTTTTTTTGTGATTACAAAAAGAGGTAAAAGGGAAGGATTGAGATGATTGGGAAATAAAAATTATAGGGAAATTGGTAAAATCTTAATAAAAGTAAATAAATATACAGTGGAAAAGGTATAAGTGCTCAAAGGAAGGTAGAGATGTTACGGCGGCAATTGGAAGTTGCGAATGGGAGAATGCCGGTACGCCGAACTTTGCAACAAGATTACAACCTCAAATATGTCAGCAGCTTGGCATACTTAAGAATTCAAAGTTGCGAAAAAAAGCAGGAAAGGGAAGCTGATTTGGTAACAGAAAATTTAATGAGGTAACATTGCTGCTGTTTGAACTGTTACAAATGATATGACAAAGTAAGCACGCGTATGAATTGAACTGCGCAAATTGTAAGGAGCAGGCTATGAAGAAAAGATATGAAGGCACGCATTTGGGCAACGAAAGAAATTCTCAGTAGGAAAATCGATACAACGATAAATTCAACGAATGTTGTGTTTTTTATTTTGCAGCTAGTTTTCCCTGTGTAATGGTGGAACCGAATTGGTTTTATATAATTAATTTCGATAGTCTTAGGACATATTAGGGCTTTAGAAAAATGTTGTGCAAACACCTTCAAGTTTCGCGTCATGTCTGTCCATCTGCCCGTTCGTGCGTCACAGCAAGTTTCCTCTAAAACTATAGCAGCTAGAAGGCTTAAGCTTTGTGAAAAGGTCAGAAGAGGTGGTGTCTCAAGAATTTGGATCTTATCAAACATTTAAAAATTGTTCAAGGGGGATCCCGCGTAAAAACGGTGACCCTTAAAAATTGTTTCAAATCAAAAGCAGTCGAGTGGAGTGTCAGATGGAAGGTGTTGATTAGACTTTAATTTCTTTAATTTTAAAGTTATGTAGATGGATATAACGTTTTTATACTCACAAAATTTTATGGAAATCAGATCATAATCAAGAACGTTATAGCCATTTCAATTTTATGGAATTATTACAACAATAACACGTGTTGAGATGAGGTTTGGTACATATTTCAAATCGATTTAGACAATCATATTTCCTTCGGGTTCTCAATAAAATTTAAGGAATAGTGTTTGATTTGAATATGTTTAATTTGCCGAGCGTTTGGAAAAAATTTGTAACTTGGAACAATATGGCATCTGTAATGTGTTAATGAAAGAAACTCAGCATCTTTTGGATAAACTTGAACGATCTCTTTTACAAGTATTAGATGAATAATTCAAATCATCGGTTCATACTATCAGAAAATTTGTTTCAATCCTGGGATGTTATAAAGCCCTTCTGATAGGAGTGGTCTCCTGCCAACGCAATTTGTTTTTGTCTCTTGATTATAACAGACTGCATTTATTTCTAATAACCTGAATAAATAATGCCTCGCTTCCTAGTGTTTGAGATCATTATCCACTCCTAGTAGTGCGAACAATTATTTTGCCGTTGTAGAAGGTTTGATGTTATTTACGTCCTGAATGAGTGATTTATGCAGCAAAGATTCGGAACCACCACAACGATCTTCTCCTCCAATTTAAGAACCTAGGCAAATCACTTTGGGCAAATCACTTTGGGCAAGGCCATAGTGTTACAGGAATGCTATTTCTAGCGAAAAGAGAGGGAAAGAAAGAGGCTGCAAAATAAATTGTACTTGTCCACTCTTAACACCTGCAGATACTCAAAAATCTCCTTTTCCACTGTCAGAAGTATCCGAGTGTAATGTCCGACATAGTACGTCAAATAGAATAAGCCGGTCCAACATTGGCAAGAAGGATGCGAAGCAAATATTGCGCCTCATCCCCGTCACCCATATTGGACCGGTTTTTCTAGTTTCACGCTTACTTTTAACGCCACATCTAGAAATACCCAATAATCACCTATTAGAAAGTAAATTAAATATTTTATTGAAAGCAGGATCCTTTTACCTAGTATCGATAAGTTAGACGTAAATATAAACTCTTTTAAAAAAGGAAAAATATATTTATCTCAGTCTTCCATAGTAACCAAAACTTGAACTAAATTAAATGAGCACAATTAATTTATTGCATGATTTAATTCACTTGGGAAATTGTTGCAACCTCATTTACAATCAATATAAACAAATTGAAGATAAAAAGAAAAATAGCATCAAGTCGATTTGATCAAAACAAAAATAATTAATTGGAAAAGCAAATAAACTGACCGCACTTAAAAAATATCCGAAAATTTAGATCAAATATGTTCATTGCATTGTGGAACTGAATGATTCAATTCACCCAAACTAAAGTAGGGATTCTCTGCTTACATTTGGTGTTTCCCATTGGTTTTAGATCCTTTCCAAGTTCATCATTTCAAATGCCTTTTCATTCATTGTAGTATTCGCCATACTACAATAACATGGCGGCTGCTCAAATTGGAGTAAAATATGATTTCCTTCAAGAGTATAATTTAATATATATATATATATATATATATATATATATATATATATATATGTATATATATATATATATATATATATATATATATATGTATATATATATATATATATATATATATATATATATATATATATATATATATATATATAAATATATAAATATATATATATATATATATATATATATATATATATATATATATATATATATATATATATCAGATCTTAAATTTGTATATAAGTTACGTAACGTAAATGTCTACATTTCATAAGTTAAGTGGAACCCCTTTGACAGGAGTGTACTCCTGTCCACTCAAATTACTTAATGATTGTAGTTAGCCAAGGAAATTATCCGTGCAAAAACACAATGATGGCTATACGTCTCGCTCATCTCCGATATAAATATAATTGAAGTCATCGATTGATGTCAACAGAACAAGTGTTTTAAATTCTAGGATGTTCACAGATCTTTTCTGGTGTGAACAAGATTTGCCTAGCTTCTTCTTCTTTGTAGCACTACAGCCCCTTTCGGGCTTTCCCTTCTTGCAAACACCGCTTCCAACTGTCTCGGTCTATTGTCCGCGTCCTCCAATTTCGAAATCCGAGCAGCGATGAACTGTCTTCGTCGACCGAGTCATACCAGCATTTCCTCGGTTTCCCCACTAGTCTCCGCCCTTCAGTTCTACCAACGAATACCTTGTTGGGTATCGGTTGTTCGTCCATACGATTTTCATGACCAGCCCATTACAGCTTCCACAGTCTTTGCCTAGCTTGACTAATACTTACATATTATAAGGTGACATCTTGAAGCCATGTAATAACATTTTCTTTTTCGTTTCTTTATAAAAGTAGATGACTTTACTAATTCAAAGAATTAAAATAGTTATTTGAAGAGTTATATGAAATGAATGCAGTCTGTTATAATGATAAATTCAAACTAACTTTTGACAATTTTCTTTTGATTGCATTAATATAGTTTATCTTTCGCTGATGAGATATAATCAAGTATGTATTTTATGTATTTATTAAAGTTTTCGCTCTCTAAAAGTTGAACCCACAAGCTTTCAGCACATTTAATAAATGCAAAACTTCTTCAAAAGCAATCAGCATATCAAAGCCATTTAAATACGAGTATACTCTCTTCTTTTTCATGCCGATATTCCTATAGGAACTATTTGAAAACTCAAACCACCCATTGTGAATAAAACTTCATTCAATGAAAATTCTATAATGAATTTCGAAAACGTTCACTAAAGCAAAACTTTTCAAATGCTTGAAATCAAATTGAAGATAATCTTTATTATTCTTTGCTAGTTTGCAATCGCTGTTTATATAAGTACATAGTAAGATCGATAAGAAACATTTCAATAATGATAAGCTGAGAGTATTTTGTTGCAAGTTGACGAATGATTCACTGAAAATCGTTGGAGAATTGAGAAGGAACCTGTGATACTAATTTGTGCTGCTGGAAGTTCGCATTGGAGAATTATAGTAATCCCGTATTGATTTCAGATTAAGATACTATAACTGAAAATATTTATAAATGATATTATAATTTTTTAGCTTCCTTGTTTGGATTAAATCTGGAAATCAAAATTTTACCGCCCTCTTCTTGACCGATTGATCTGAAATTTGGTACACATCTATAGTTTTGATGACGATACAATCATGTACATTTAGTATCATTGTCAATCCAAGTTAGTCGCCGCCACCAAATAGCGGATTACATAGTTTTCTACAACCTTTCAATATAACTGAAAGGGCTTGACTTGAAAGAGTACATTCCGTAGTACAATTCGGAATACATGGCCGCCGCCATCACAAAATGGTGATTTACATTTTTTTCAACCCCCTCAATATAGGTATCAAATGAAAGGGATTGACTAGTGGAATACAGTAGTTACACTATAAAAGGAGGAGTTTGACATTCTAATTCCGATTACTCGTTGGAACAATATGATAAAAAATAATGGCAAAAAAAAACTGAAATAAAATAAGCAAAAAAATTTAAGTAAAACTTTGTTACTGTAAAAGAATGTTCTAAAACGTAAATGCACTAAAAGCTGAAAAAATATAATGGTAGGTACCAGATACCACTCATCACGCCACTCTCCATATCAATCTAGGGCATTGACATATTATATACAGCCAACCACTCATATCATTGTATAGTATACTTTGGATGCATCTTTTCAATAGACAGCTTGTGTAAAATATGCGCAAAAGTAAATCCGTCACTATTATCGTGCGACAAAACAGAACGATGATTTGAATATTTGCTCAGGTTAAGCTACGCTCCACGATTTAATTTGAGTTTGACTAATGCTCTAAATCGACGAGAAGTGTGGAGTGATGACTAGAACCTGGTGCTTAACAAATAATTTTTAGCTTTTAGTACGTTTTCTGCATCATTATTATGTTTCTTTACGATAAAACCGTTTAACCTGAAAAGAAAACTTATTGATTTTTTCTGACTGTATGACAAGAAAGTTAAATTTTAATTTTCACGGAGAAATTTTCAACAAATGCATTAGAATTTTATAATCTACTGATGCATAGCTACATATATTTTAACGGTTGATGAATCTCCCATTTTAAATTCATCACAGGAAGATATAAATTAATTTCAGAGATTTAAGCATTAATCAAAAATGTGCGCATTTCGGAGACATGAATGAAATAATAAATCTCAAATGATTGATGTAAGATGAGAGTATTTTTGAAGAAAACGAAGACATGATATTTTGTTGATTATTTACAAAAATACGCTTCTTACGTGGCAACTTTTCAAATGTGAAGAAGAAACACAATAATTAGGGTACATGTTTTGGCACTAAATGATAAATTTAAACAAATTTTTTTAATTAATTGGGTCTATAAATTAATTCGTGCGGTTTTTTCCAAATTTGAACGTTTATTTAAGAAAAAAATTGTACAATAGTATTATTCAAAGTATTGCCCATCTGAAGCTGGCAATTTGTGGAACCCATCCTATGATATCCTGCTGATGTGAACCGTATTCCAGTGAGGGCGTTCTGCATCGATCGGAACAAATGAAAGTCAGAAGGGGCAAGGTCTGGGCTATAAGGCGGGTGGGTTAAAACTTCCCATCCACTGTTTTCCAAATAGTTCTCAACCGGAAAAGCAACGAGAGGCCGAGCGTTGTCATGATGGAAAATTATTGCCTCGTGTCTGGTCGCATATTCCGGGCGTTTTCGGCTACTGCTCTCTTCAAATGAATAAATTGTGTTTCACCCGGTTTAAGCAGCTCATAATACAGCACACCCTTCTGATCCCACCAAATATAGAGCATTACCTTTGCGCCATGGATATTCGGCTTTGCCGTTGATTTGGCTGGTTGGCCGGATTTCACATATGATTTTTGCGCTTGGGGTTGTCGTCATGGATCCATTTTCCATCACCAGTAACAATCCGATGCAAAAATGACTTCCTTTTGTTGCGTTCCAGCATCATATCGGACATGCATAACCGCCTTTCGACGTCTCTCGGCTTGAGTTCATATGGATTCCAATTTCCTTGCTTTTGAATATATCCAGCTGCTTTTGAACATTTAGAAATGGCTGCTTGAGTGACACCCAAAGATTCTGCGAGCTCTTCTTGCGTTTAGAAACAATCTTCATCGAGTAATGCTTCCAGTTCTTCATCTT
This sequence comes from Odontomyia ornata, assembly GCA_963969285.1. Taxonomy (NCBI): domain Eukaryota; kingdom Metazoa; phylum Arthropoda; class Insecta; order Diptera; family Stratiomyidae; genus Odontomyia; species Odontomyia ornata. The sequence continues at coordinate 195,207,934 of OZ017741.1, forward strand.
CAAACTTTTTTGGCTGCCCAGGACGTTCATTGTCTTCCAAGCTAAATTCACCACTTTTAAATCGTCCAAACAACTTTTGGCAGGTTCGCTCAGCTAGAGCATGTTCACCATAAACTTCCACCGAAATACGATGACTTTCGGCAGCAGTTTTCTTCATATCAAAGTAATGAAGAAGAATTCCCCGCAAAAACACTTTTTCAGGAACAAAGTTCGACATATTTGAGTGAAAAAAAATTATTGTTGTTAACGCTTCAAATGAATGACATGCACTGAAAAGATGTACGATGACAGTAGCTTTCCAACGCAGGTTCGGAATATTGGAACGATGTAATATTGTCCAAGTTACGCCATCTTTTAGCAAACTGCACGAATTAAGTTATAGACCCAATAGTTTTTCTATGTTGCCTTGGAGCGGGGCTCTAGGATAAATATCACTTAGGTGGAGAATTGTATAAAAAATTGGTATCCACCTCTACACGGTTGGACATTGAGTACAAGGGCAACAAGCAGTTTAGGGCTCGAAATTTGCTTTACTTTTTTGATAATTATATGATTTTTAATTTTGATATTGTTACATGCACGAATAATTCTGCGAGCTACTGTTGCAATTGTTTTCACAACCATTAAGAACCTCATGATCAACAAAGTGAATTTACTCGAAACCACGAGAACATCTGAAAGAGACGTCACTTCATTCATTAAGCTGCTCGAATATACCAGGTACCTCTCGGCCGAACATTCGCCAATGTACGGAAAATGGGTTGAATGGGTAGAAACCCTATATACAGGCGAGCTGAATGAATGGGGGGATCATTCATTAGAACCGCGATAGTAAAAACTGCGAAAGTGTGAAGCGAATTCGTTCGAGTAATAGAAAAGTGGTTTCCGTTGATTGTGAAGTGATTTTAGAAGACAATTGCGATAGAAATTTATGGACAAGTGGAAGTTAGACTTTCAATAGTGAAAATTAAAATTGTGAAATAGTTAAATAAGTGATTGTGCATTTTTAAGCGATCGAATAAATTTTTTTAAACTTAATTGAAAAAGACATTGCTTTTTCACTTTCCCGGAACATTAGAATTATTGGCCGCGAACCATAACACGCGACAATATTTTCTTTTACAAAATCAACTCAACAGCTAAGAAATTAAATATAATGAAATAGCTGCCATTCGAATGTTCTTTTAATAGCATGGGTATTTGTCGAAAAATGTTTCCAGGTAACATAAATAACACGAAGATCCTGCTTAGTTAATGATAGTTATACAGCAACGAAACGACGGCCGCTGGAAATCTTATTTATTCCAGTTGATTATTCAATTTGCATGACATCAAAACTTTGATTTGCTTTATCAATTGCGTAAGGTGAATAATTCTATCATAAATTCATAGATTACGTACAAATCTTTTCTGACCAAAGCAATATTCTACCTTATGAACTTTTTTAGTGACTAGTATATATATTTTCTAAAATTTTGTAAAAGTTTCCAGCAAAACTGCAGTGTCTCGTTCAAAAGGCTGGACATTTTATTAAATGACCACTGGTTTCTGTTGCTGTAATCACATAGTTTGCCAAACTTTCTTGCTTTTACTTTCAGATGCACTGGTTTGCCTTGCTTAAAAATTTCATCATTAATGATCTTATAAGTGAAGAAATTTTATTTCTTTGTAACTTAAATTTATGAGGACCCTGTTGGTTACTTATAAAAACTAGTTTTCCGGCTTGTAAGGTAAGTTTCATTCAAGAGCATAACGTCTAGACAGGGGTTTGTCATCAGCGTCTATGGTGGGGCAGCCCAAGCCGGACCTTGGCCTCAAGGATTAATTTCCTCCAATCACCACGGTTCCGCAACCTTATTCACCAGCTGTTCACTCCCAACTAGGATCTGCTGTCAGCTACCATTGTGTCTTCTTATAGAGTCTTCGGTCTTCCCGCTGGACGTCTATCTTCTGCTCTACCCGTCAATGTTCTTTCGGGTAGCCGTTTTCTTCCATTATTTCTACATGGCTCGCCCATTACAATTTACGTAATTTTACGCAAGAGGAAACAGGTGGATCGTCAAATACTCTATTCCTTGTTTCACTAGGCCGTAGATTTTCTAGAGCACTTTGCGCTCAAATACGTCCACTGCCTTTCCCGATTCACTCGTCAGGGTCCACGTTTCACTTTCATATAACAGCACAGGTTTGAAAAGTGTTTTATAAATGCGGAGCTTATTTTGCTTGTACTTCACTCTGGACCTTAGAATGGGAAGTACGGAGTAATATGCCTTATTTGCGGCATCCATTTCGGCACCTCTTATGAGTATATTCAGGTTAGCTCCAAGATACACAAAGTGATCAAGATTGTAGTCGCCTGTGGGCAAGTTTTATGGAATTGGAGTTTTCTACCTCGTTTGGATCATGAATTTAGTTTTAGTTTCATTAACTCATAGAACAATTCGGTTTGTTTCAGATTCTAGACTCAAAAATGCTCTTTTGGCATCTAAGCTTGAACGTGCCATAACATTGGCATCATCAGCATATGCTACATTGTGTGGACTTGAACATTAGTGTGCCCGAGGTTTCAGCTGATGTCTTCCTGGTGATGTGTTCCATCCCTTTGTTTTAAGCCTGATTCAGTTGTCAACTGGTCCGTTAGTTCGACCTCGACCATGCGGACTAGTTTTGTTGGAACACCAAAGCCAAGTATTATTTTGTACAGCGTAAGACAGGGATTTATGCAACAGTACAACTCAAGCAATCCAAACTTATTCTTGATGTTTCTTTTTCCCTTCACCACTACAGGCCCTCTCAAGTCTTCGCTTGAAAAAAGTTAGAGTATCACATAATCTAGATCGAATGCATTGGCGCTCGAGAAAGTTGGTTAGTATCACGCTTTGATCATATGTCCGTCTACTCAGCTGTGATACGTTCCGATTTTAAGGCAATGCGCATCATAACTGAATGAAGAATCACCCGAAACAAATCTCGTTGTTACAAAGCAATTCGAACCAGGAACCTTCGGACTACGCAGCGAGTATTCTAACCACACTTGATGCTTCACATATTCGCATATAATAAGTTATATTTTAAACAACTGTTTATATTTTGAATAATGAAAATAACGTGCAAGCTACTCACTCGTAGGTCACATTTAGAGAACTGAAAAAGATAGCCGTAAACGTAAAAATACCTGACAAAAAAATATATACTGAGTTTCATAGTTATATTAATATTTCGACGAAAAGGTTCCTCACTTCGTACAGTAGGCCTGAATGTACAAAAGCTACTAAGCCCTGAGTTTTCTGAGTTGTGTGAGCAGACGCGTTCCGACTCCTTTGAGTCATCTTCAGTGTCTAAAGGATGTGTTCCCTTTAACATATCCTTTAGACACTGAAGATAACTCAAATGACTCGAAACGCGTCTGCTCACATAACAAAGCAAGGCCCGACGGCTTCTAAAGAAAAAAGTACTATTTTACTTTCGTCTGGCTGCAATTTATACACAAGCCAATTAACGTGCCCTTTGGCAAATTTTAGACGGGCCTCTCTGTTTGTTTGTCAGCTGTGGCACTTTGCGTGGACTTCGCGGATATAATTTATTTTCTTATAGACATCTGCATGTTGTAACACCTCTTACACTAAGCCTTAATCCCTCCCTTATTTCTCCTGAAGACGCTATGGGGTAATATATTCTGCGTTGTATTATTCGGCAATCGTCCTGTTTGATTGATTTTTGGTGCGGCCACGCATTTCTGGTTCGTCTTGGTCATGTAAAACATTCGCTATCACTTGAATGGAACAAGTAACAATTCCTTTGATGTTTTTAAAGGTTTTGCCCACTGTGCGAAGATTCTTAATGATTCTTATCTACTTTGTTGCAGTGCTTCCATACATACTGTTTTCAACAAAAAAGTGAGGCCAAACCCTTTAGAAAGACATTATACGTTTTAAGGGTTTTGTAAAATAATTTTACAAAACCCTACTAAAATCGCGCCTGTCTGTCCATCTGTCCGCCCGACCGTGTGTAACAGCACTTTTCTCGCATACTGTATAAGCTACAAACATAAAATTTTGTATGCAGGTGTAAAGTGATGCCCTCTTCAAAATTTCATTACAAACATTTTTTACAAGGTGCTTAAGGGGGGTCTCCCTATATAGGGGAGTGGCCTCTGATAAAAAAAAAATGTCATCAAAGGTAGCCGATATGGGTATCAAATGAAAGGTCTTCATGAGGCTTTCTTCAAAACAGGGCTTAAACTAGTATTTTTGCTTCAAGGGGCGCCCAGGGAGGGGAAAACACGAAAAATTTGTTGTTTGGGAATTCATTATTTGAGTGATTTTTGTTAGTTTGCAACAAACTGACAACCGTTGGTTGTACAAATGCAAGGGATTTTCTGATAAACGTGCACATCTCTTTGACATGTTTCTCGCCTATATTCGTTGCTGGTGACTGCATTTTGCACGTTGGGTACAAAACCCTTCTGACATGACCGTAGGTCTGTTCACCCAACTTGTTGTATAATTACTTTTCAGCTAAACTTTTTTTACTTTTTGTGTTTAGAATACATGTTATGGATTTTCTGGCATTGAATTGGATGCAATATTCTGCACACCTATTTTTTTGAATAACAAATATACAGGTTTCTTACAGAAATGAAGGAACACAACCAGAAATAAAAGAGACAGCCCAAACTAATATAAAGCATATTATTTCTGGAGTAATTTTAGAAACATTATCAACGAACATCAAAATTTTCAAGCTGTTGTAAGCAAAAAAATGATGATTGAGAATTTTTCGCAACAGTATTCTTATTATTTTGATGACAGTTGTATATATCAGACTACAACCCTGGTTTACTTCTTTCTGAACTAATTTTATCGAGTGAGACTCGTGGACGTTTGTCGTGTGATTTGGTTGGGTCAGATTCAGGAAAAATTACATGTGACAGTTTCAGCTGCTTATCTAACCACGAAGTACTGATTGTCAGAAGTCTCTCCTCATTTCTGCCACTTTGATTTCACCCTTTAAATACTTCACTACGGTAGATCACAATTTTATGTCATCCATACAAAGAATAGGTAATTTGCTGCTGTAAGTTAGAGCACTGTCTGTAGTGAGCTCCATCGACGGAGTTAAAAATGTGAAAGAATTGCCTTCTTGTAGGCCTATAAATTATCTAATTTCCTATTTGCAAAAAATGTGAAAATACTATCCAGCCTATTTGTTCGCCCATTTTCATACCTCAAACGACAACATTCAAAATTACACCAAGGTCACAGGCTTTTAATTTTTGGAGTCTCGGGCAAATGTCGATTTACAGGCTTCGCACTTTCGGAGTCTCGGACAGACGTCAAAATTGAACTTATCTTGTATTTATCTTCTTTGAACTCACTGCACACACGTATTTTGTTACAAGCGGACTATGAGAAAGAAATAAAAACGTACTTTCAAATCCAGAACCATGGGCCGTTTTCTCGGTATAAATCCCCATCATTTTGATTTGTCGAGCCGGATTCCTTTAAAGTAATAAGGAAAACATTCATTTTGCAGAAAAAATTAAAATCATTCAATTTGCAGACATTTTCACATTGGCTAATTGGAAAAGTGACAGTGCGGACAAAAAACAATTTTGCAAACATATTTGCATCGAATTGGTGTACGGTTACAAACGAAAAAAGGTAGTGTCGTCAAACAGACATTTTGGGACAATGCAAACACAAAATTTCAAGTTTGAATAACACCGGCGGGCACGCACGAACACGAAGCGGGCAGTTTCAAAACTCGCGGATGCGGACATCCGAGACACAACGCCAGTTAAAGTACAGGTGTGGTTGGACCAGCTGGAGCAGTCATATAAAAATTTTCTCGAGCTGCAGTCCAAGATATGGAACAAAGTGGAGGAAGAGGAAGGAGAGGAAGCGGTTCCTGTGAAATCGAAGAAGCGAGATGAAGTGGACGAAACCTTCCTGAACGCAAAATCACGGTACTATCAACAGAGACAACAAACAGGCAATTCCATCACAGGCAGAAAACGTGACCAAAATTATTGAGTCACTCACAAAGGAGCAAGTGTGGATCAGCGGAATGCTGGCGTGGTTGACGACGACGGAAGTACAGACAATATCACTAGCGATGGTTAAGCTCCCAACCATTAACATCCCAAGGCCTGGCAGCAAATACGAGGACTGGATGAGCGACCGACATTTAAATCGCTCATATCATGCCTTGAGGAGCGGCAACACGAGCTACAATCCTACTCAAACACACTCGAGCCCACACATCACGGATCGTAGCGCCAGCAACATCACGATCACCCAATCAAACATCGTGTTGGCATTGCGGTGAAGGGCATCAGCTATACAAATGCGCGGGATTCATCAAACTTAATGAAGAACAGCGGAGGGCGACAGCACTGCAGGCAAATGTGTGCTTCAACTGCTTGGGATCTGGTCACACGGCAACCAAATGCAAAAGCATACGGTGCAAGACTTGCAACGGCATGCATCACGCCTTGCTACATGCATCACGCGGCTCATTACAATGCAGCAATCAACCATCCACTTCCAAACAAGACAGCAGATGGTAAAATTTAACTGTCTCGGGAGCCTGCTTATTAACTCACTTATAACACAGTGCGGCACATGCTTACATATTACCCACGGCAACAGCGTTCACCCAAAAAAAAGGACTTGTTCTTCCATGCAGAATATTGCTGGACTCGGCATCGGGGGTTACACTCATCACATGCGACCTCTTAAAAACAGTGCGGTTTCCCTGAACACCACTACAAATACCAATTTTCGGAATCGCTGAACACTCAAAATTGAGAAAGATCGGTATAACTACAGTGAAACTTTCTTCGAAAAGCGGCATGTAGGATATTACAATATGAGCGATAGTGTTGCGTCAGATACTGGAGGACATTCCAACCCAGTGGATCAACAGGCAACATCTTGGCATCAACCCCACGTTGCAATTTGCGGATTTGGACTTTGATAAGCTAGCTCATATCGACATCTTACTTGGTGCGAAACAAACCTTGCGCATCATACCCGCAATCATAACCAATAAATTCACGATTCGCAATACATTTTTTGAATGGATATTCACGGGAATTATAAATTGCGGTGGCAATCATACAGCAGCCACATACGTTCATCATGATGCAAACGATGCGAGAATTAACACAATCAACGTAGAGCCACTATTGCGGAGCTTCTGGAAACTAGAAACTATAGACAGTTAATCTGTCAGGACTCCTGAAGACGCCAAGTTCGAGACTCACTATACAAATTCGGTTTATCGTGCTCAAAGTGGCAGATATCTAGAACGACTTCCATTTCAGCCCACGTCTTAGCCACTCGGTGATTCGCGGGAACGAGCAATTCAATGATTACACAGCCTGCAGAAGCGTCTTAAACATAAACATCAACTGCGGCTAGACTACAAGAAATTTATGGAGGAATACCTCGAGCTTGGAGCGAAAGACTTGTAGTTGGATGAGCAGCTTCTTCTTCTTCTTAGCACTACATCCCCTTTTGGGCCTTCGCTTCCTGCAAACAGCACCTCCAACTGTCTCGGTCTGTTGACCGCGTCATCCAATTCCAAAATCCGAGCAGCGATGAACTGTTTTCGTCGACCGAGTCAGACCAACGTTTCCTCGGTTTCCCCACTGGCCGCCGGCCTTCAGTTCTCCCAACGAATACCTTTTTGGGTATCCGTTGTTCGTCCATACGATTCATGTATCCAGCGCATTGCAGGTTCTGCAGTTTTACAATCCTTGAGACTTCCAGTTCGTCAAAAATTTTAAACAGCTCATGATTGTATCGAATTCGCCACTGGTCCCCGTCTAGCTTCACTCCGATTATTCGCCTCAGGACCCGTCGTTCAAAGGCGTTCAATATATTTGCGGATGCTTGGGTTAGGGTCCATGTTTCACACCCATAGCATAAAACAGGTCTTATCACAGATTTGTATACTTGGAGCTTTGTTTTCCTGTGTATGCAGCTGGTCTTCAAGATCGTCAATACTGGATGAGCAGCATTCATATTATATACCGCACCATGCAATCCTTAAGCCTACAAGCAACAAAACAAATCTGCAGGCGGTTTTAGACGCTTCAGCCAAATCCACATCAGGAGTATCCTTCAACGACAACCTCATGGTCGGTCCGACCATACAAAATGACATTTTCACATTGCTCTGCGAATTCCGGACGTTTTTTATCGCTATGGTCGACGACATTGTGAAGATGTATAGGCAATTCCTAATGGACCCGGTCAGTAGCAACTATTAACGAATAGTCTTGAACTTTTCCACGGAGGAACGGATAATAGACTACAAACTTAGCACGATCACATACGGCACCGCATCATCACCGTTTCAAGCTGTGCGCAGACTACATCAAATAGGCAGTGATAACGACCATACTTCAAATCAAGCGGCGCAAGCAACTGCGGACAATTTCTATATTGACGACTACTTGGGCGGAACTGACAACATTTGCGAAGCTTTTCAGTTAAAGCGGGACATCATCAATGTCGGTTTGGAGCTACGCGGTTGGGTATCTAATGCACCGGGACTTTCGGATCCAATTAACACTATGGCAGAATCTCATTCCATTGACAACGATAAATAAAGCTCGGTACTTGGATTACTTTGGAATCCAACCTCAGATACCTTCGAATTCAATATCGACATCACCACACCGAACACATATACAAAGTGGACATTCTTGACTATTTCAGCACGGATTTCTGACCGTATCGGTTTTCTTGCTCCAGTTTCAATCGTGGCCGAAATTTATGGACGTCAGGGATTAGCTGGGATGACTCACTTTCTGAGGATCTAACAGACACACTTGCGAGCTACATATCTGGCCTAACAGCGCTCTCTGGTCTAGATATTCCACGATATATTTGGTCACCCTCTTCAATGGAAATCATAGGCTTTGCGGACGCATCGGTAGCAGCATACGCCGCAGTGGTTTACGCTAAGACACGAACTGGAGACACACATGAGCCTTTTTGAGTCAAACTGCTAGTAGCTCGAACTAAGGGAGCACCCATCAAGCGAGTCACCATTCCTCGACTTGAACTATGTGCAGCCAAACTTAAACGGAAGATTACTGCATTCTGCATGAATGTCAATCTGGGCAACTGCCACTGCTTTACGGATTCCCAAGTGACATTAGCTTGGATATCGGATAACCTTAGGCACTGGAATACATTTTTGGCAAATCGGACATCCAATATCATCAACATAATACCACCTGAGAGATGGCAGCACATTAAGTCTAAACTTAACTCAGCGGATTGTGCATCGCGCGGCCTGGAACCAACACAACTATGTCGACATCGTCTCTGGTGAAACGGACCAACCTTTCTAACTTCAGAAAGATCTTTTCATTCATGGCCAGTGCCCACCACGGATGAATCGGTCATATCGAACGTCCGGCTTATATAGGAAGGAATTCTTGAAGCAGTAACCTGCTAACGGTCGATAGCAACCTCCCGATTCACAATTTCTCGGATTGGAAAAAACTACTTGGGATCACCGCCACCTGCTTGAGGCTTATCAACAATTTATGAACATCGGTTAAATCTCATCGTGTTATCGTTCTACTTATGAAGACAGAACTTATTCAAACCTTCATCATTTTGGTACGATCGGCCCAGTCGGAGTCTTTCGGTCAGGAAAGTCATCTTCTCCTAATGCAACTGATGGCATTTTGCGGATCAACAGCAGATTGGGAAATGCGGAATTACCCTTTAACCAGCGGCGTCCAATCCTGCTACATCGGAATCATCACATCACTTCACTTCTCATCACTCATGAGCATCAGCAACATTTGCATGCGGCTTATCGATTACTACAAACCATTTTGTTCCACAGATTTTGGATAATTAAATCAAGGATCGCCATCAAGCAGGCCATTCGCAACTGCATTACGTGTACATGACATCGGGCAAAGGCATTGCATCAGAAGATGCCCCCATTACCAACAGTACGAGTTACGCCGGTGCCCACTATGCAGGACCACTCATTGGCAAATCATGGTGCGGACGGTCAGCCAAACTGTACAAGGCCTACATAGCACTCTTTGTCTGTTTGGCTACAAAGGCCATTCACATTGAAGCAGTCACAGAATTGACTACGGAGTGCTTTATAGCAGCTCTAAGGCTTTTTATATCTCGATGCGGCTGTCCCAACAACGTTTACAGCGACAACGGAGCCAAATTCGTAGGAGCAAACAAGGAAATAGATTCAATGCATCGGATGCTCAAATCTCGGGAGGCGGTAGACGACATCATGAATTTCACAATTTCGGAGAGCATCACTTAGCACTTCATTCCTCCGGCAGCTCCTTACTTTGGAGGACTTTGGGAGGCAGGAGTCAAATAGATTAAATTTCACTTGACCAGAGTTATCGGATATGCGACACTCACGTTCAAAGAACTCTAAACTCTGTTCTATCAAGTGGAACATTGTGTAAACAGCCGGCCACTATGTCCTCTTACAAGTGATCCCAGTGATGCCAAATCATTTTCTCATTGGTATAAGCGGCGGACTTTTACTCGACTCAGAAGAGCATTCATTCCACATCAACAACCTGCGAAGATGCAAATATATTCAGAAGCTACACAACGATTTGTGGACACGTTGAACAGACGAATACTTGAAATGTTGGCACTTCCTTAAGGACACCATAGATAAATAAATTCTGAAAAATTTTTAGGTGGTCTACGCGGAACTTTTTAAGACTCTATCTAAAAACAAAAAATACAAAACTTTACAACAGTAATTACTTGGAAATTTGCCGTTCTAATACAGTCACTACATCTATTGTTAGCACAATAAATGCTTTATCAAAAAATATTTCGAATTATATTTGAGTAATAAGACTAGAAGTTCTGTAGTTTCTTCCCTCGAATAGCGCACTGTACTTGCTAATACGATTTTTATGACACTTTAACCCCCAATTCTAGTCAATCGACTTACCCCTAACATATCAGAAGGATTTGTTCAGAGTCTGTATAGGTAGTTAGCCTCTTGCCTAAATTAGGTTTCAGAACGTGATTTGTACCTTCAAAAAATTAGGTTTTGTCTACTTTTTAACGCATTTTGGCCCGCTTCGTTCAAAAATATTTGAGTGAACCCTATACTTCTTAGTAAATTTAAGCATATACGAGTAAATAAAAGGTATTTAAGATAATTAAATGGTATAACTCACCTTTCTTTTGCAATTCGTCTTCACTAAATTGTTCCGACGATCTTTCGTGTTCTAAAACATCTGAAGTTTGCCCATCAGGTCCGTTGTGACATACTTCGAATGCTTGCCCTACAGTCCTAACAATAAGCATGGCTTGTGACTGAAAAGCAAAAAAAAAAAAAATCATGAATTCAAATTCACTTTCAAGTGCTAGCAATAAGAGAATTTGAGTTAAAATGCTGTTCTTTGCACATCCTTTCTTGGTTAGAAATTTAAGATTTTTTTTTGGAAATTACTTTTTACTATCAATTACCTCTAACTCTGAGTCGTACGTTGATTGCGATGTATTTGGATACGTTTGACGCTTCATTCTGGATTGTTGTAATGATTGTTGAATTTCACTGCGCTTAGTGGACGCAACAGGCTCGCGGAAAGATAGTTTCTTTCGCGGTTTATTTTGTGATCCATCACTGGCTTCAGAAGAAAGCTCAGGTGACTTTCGCGGTGATGCACCGACATCAACTGATAATTGCTTATTGAATGAATTTTGACGACACAAAATTCCCGGTTTATTTGCAGCACTATTGCCATTATTATTATTATTATTGTGATTACTATTGCTATTGGTATCGCTTTGGTTATTATTATTATTATGATTATTATTGTTCGTATTTTTACTGTTATTATTATTATGCTTAACTTGTGCACTACTATCAACAGCGGCCCCATCTTGAGATGAAACCTTCGCCAATTTTAGTCTAGCCTTAATCACAGTTCCGTTCTCCTGAATCAAATTATTATTCTCCTCGACAGCGCATTGTCTTTGAATACTACGGATTTTATCTTTTCCGCGATCATCCTTGCTATTTACGGGCTTTTCCTTGCGAATTAGATACACCACATTTTCATCATTGAAAATTATATGTTTCGAGGAATTGAGATGCTTTGGTGAGATATTTTCATATTCGTAGGTAGAATCGTCATTAATCATGGCGTTGGTGAGAAATGAGGCACGATCGTTCCACGATTTGCTAAGCATGGAGTTGTCGAAATGCTCTTCCGCTTGCATGATCAGATCGTCATTATCCAGGCTGTTGTTCCTTGTCATCTTCTTATTCTTCCTTGTGAATCCAGACAAGGTGCTGTATCGCTGCAGAGGTACATCAGTCTTTGTGGCTTTTGCTTTATTCGACTTATCACCTAAAACGTCACGCGCCGCCGAGGAATTCTTGAAGCAGTTCTTGTGATAGGTCTGATCGTTTTTCTTATCCAGCTTTTCCATCTTTTCAACATGCTTCCGGTTCTTGTACCAAGCGAAGAATTCAAATGCTTTGCTGATGGGACTTCGGGGCGGAGTAGTGGGTGATCCATTTTTCATCTTCAACCCACTGCCGGTATCGTTCACACACTTCAACATTTCGTTAGGACGTTTCATTGGCAAATCAGTGACTATCGGCGATCCTTCACGGTAATACTGTTTCATCATTTTCTGCTTCACTAGCGCTGGAAGTGAATTTGTTCATGGAGCACAGCTGCTTATATTTAAACTACTGTTTCCATCAGGATAGCATTGAAATGCTATTGTTTAGGTAAGCTCTTTCCGGAACCGTTGGCAAGTTAATCTGTTTGATCGGGAAGGAAAGGAAAGAAAATTGTTTAGATTTGTCCGGACATTGAACAGAGACTGTCCTATCTAAATATAAAATCCAAACTGATCTGGGTGGTGCAAGACCTTGGCATGAAAACCTTGCAGAACTAAATTTCCTTGTTAATTTCAATCACTTAGTGAAAAAAATGAGTTTATGTGCTTTCAATGTTGAATTAATTGTTTAGTTAATCCTCAATCAAATTTAATGCGTTTTGCTGATGGTTATTCAACTTTAGTCTTAATAAACTTAGTTTAATCTGTAAAGGTCGAGCTTGAGAGAAAATCATTTGGATAGAATATTTATATCAATTGTCCTTAAAATCGCTTTTAATAGCACTTAGGAAAGTAATAAATCGTCGTTCGTCAAGTTTCAGTTCGAATTCTAATTTCAATTATGTTTATTATGAAATCATTAATAGGAAGACTTCACTAAGAGAAAATCCTCTCTCATCGATCTTTAGTGGCTACAATAAAATATTTATTTGTTTATGAATGAATCGCTTGGGATATTCAGCGCGGTTTTTCAGAATAATTCAGAATAATTGCTGTTTATTTAAGAGTACATCAACTTTATAGGTGAACAAACAGAAAAGCAATGGCAAAGACTTTACACAGCCTAACGTTAACAAACGGTGAGTGAACGCGTGGACGCTGTTATGGAGGACATGTGGCTGTAACACACATATGAACGTCTCACAATAAATCGTTATTGTTTGCTGCTTACTTGCGTTCAGCCTTTTAATTTGTTTTTGAAAATGAATTACTTGGGATAAACGAGAATTAAAATAGATTTGCAGGAAAAAGATCAAAGTGAATTGATACTGATTGCTTCCAGATCGTATGCATTTTTTTTTTCAAAACGGAAATTGCAAGGATTTTTGCAAGAGTTTTGATTCGAATTATATTTTGGGGGTGATAATGCCATACCTGTTTATTTGTACTTTGAAACTTGAGACCATACGAAAATAGAAACGAAAATCTCAAGAAATTATGTTAAATTGAAAACTAAGTCCATATTTTTTAAGCTTTCAAAGAAATTCAGCCGTATTTTGATTGTATTATATCAAGGTTGCTCTTTCCAAGAGGCACTAAGTAAAGCCTTTTGCGTTCAATTAATGAAATTTCTCGGTGATGGAATGCCCGATTGAGAAGTTCATAGCTGTAAGCCTTTGCATATGAATACACATTGAAGAGGGCAACACTGTATTTTGTTTTCTTTCAAAAGCCCCTCAGGCGCTGCTTTTTAACGTTGGATAAAAAAATAATTTTAGAAATATCTCATAATCTTGCGCCTTAACTACCTGCCTTTTCTTCCACTCTAATTGGAGCAGTTTTTTCAAAAACTATAGAAAATGAAATAGTTAAACTTTATTAAATGATTAGAAGCATCGGTCTAATGAACATTTTAATCAACGCCAGTTTAACTCACACATTCCACTTTGTATTGTAACCATTTGCGCTGTTCGTTCATTTTTGCCTTTGGTAAAATATTACTTTTCACCTATTCGACTTCTGACGTATTTGTTATTGTTGTACTCATAAGCGCCTACCGCCATAATTTTTTACAGAAAGGAGAGGTGAGGATACAAATTTTTCGTGTATTTCCCTTCCTTGTGCACCCCTTGAAGCAAAAAATGTCAGTTCACTAGTAATGACGATTTTCTAGTAATGACAATTGCCAGTGTTTGATTGATTTTACATATAAAAAACATCTAGTTATACGTTCAGCTTACTTCCAACATCGATGAATGCATAAAATGACCTGAAAATCACTGGATGGCACTACCCATTACCAGATCGACAATTTTGTGATTGAAAAAAGACAACCCTCGAGCAAACTTGACCTCTGTACATGCAGAAGAGCCATTTTCAACTCAAACTATTACCAAATCAAATCAAGCTTTCGATGTTGTAAGCCAAAGACATGTTCAGCGAAGAGCTCAATAGGCTCCAAACAGCGTCTTCAGCACAGAGACCCTCAACAACTAATTGACTTCCATCCTATCAGACCCATCGCTGAAAACAAGCAACCAGCTGGGGGTGGAAGTGAGAGCGGCAATAAAGATCGTGGAAGACCAGACGATTGGATATCAAGTTCAGCGAAAACGGAATGATGAGTTTGATGTAATTGGATGCGTTGGACAAAAATAATCAAGCGTAAAACAATATTTAGTTAGGCAGACCCAGGCGAAGAAAGAAGACTTAATAAATATCAGAAGAGTAGCGAATAAGATAATTGGAATTAAGAAAATACTTTGACAAACTATTGAAAAGCATATATCCCTAGCGAGCAACATAGAAGACAAGCATACAAAGTATCGAAAAGCCTGCAACGAGGATATCAGCCCAAGACCACGCTTTACCATGATGACATCGGCATAATCGTCGCTGTTGTAAGCTGGACTAAGAAAAGATGAGCATCATATTTCAAGATTCGAGCTCAATACGACTACGAGCTGTATTCAATTTTTTAACGAACCAGAGATCTCAACCATTGAAAGTCTGCATAAACTGCAATGGGACGGCGCGTGAATCGTATGGATGATAAATGGGTTCCCAAAAGTAGTTGTTGGGAAAATCAAGGGGTGGAAAATAGAAAGCAAGAAAAATTGCTTCACAGAATGACAATATCTCAATCCAAACATAGTGAGCGAAAAAATTCTAATTTGTAAATAAAAAGTAAATTGTGCGAAAAATTTGGGTACCCTTGCGACACCTTCGAGCCGAAAAATTTGAGCAAATCTCAAAGATAGATGTTTATGAGTACAGGGGCAACAAATACCTCAGAAATCTAAATTAACTAAGCTTTGTTAATGTTAGTAAAGAATGTTTTTATCACAGGTATATAAATTAACGTTGGGAGCACTTTTTAATTGCTCTGTATGGTGTGACAACTGACATGCGTTTTATTGTTAATTTATTTTTTTCCATTTTATCATAAATAGGTTGAAACTTGAAGAAAGTCTGCAAATTGTGCAAATTTATTTCGAAAAAAATAACGGTTCTGTTGGTGAAACTCATCGCGCACTCCGTCAATTTTACGGCCAACATAATCGTCCATCAGAACAATTTATTTGATTAAACATGGATCGTTTCGGGACCACGTTTACTCTCACTGATAATACGCATTCATACAGACGTCTTGCAGTGCGTACTGAAGAAGCCATAGCAGCTGTAGAGCATAGTATCAATGAAGACCCAAGCGAGTCCATTTGACATCGCGCTCAACAATTAAACTTGTGCCCATCCACATTATGGAAGATTTCGCGGGAGGATCTTGGTTTGTGGACTTACAAAATCCAACTCGTGCAGGAATTGAAGCCGAACGACCACCGGGCACGGCGTAGATTTGGTGTATAGGCCCAAGAACAAATTGCTACAGATCTTGAACTTCATAATAAAATTTTATTTAGCGATGAGGCTAATTTCTGGTTGAATGGCTACATCAATAAAAAAACTGTCATATTTGGAGTGTTGAGTAACCACAGGCGGTCGTCCAAACACCGTTACATCTTCAAAAACGCTGCTGGGAATAACATTACAGTCAATGGTGACCGCTGTAGATCCATTATCAAGGACTTTCTCATTCTGGAATTGCGTCGCCGTAATGCAGGGAACCTCTGGTTTAACAGGATGGCGCGACATGCCACACAGCTCGTGAAACCATTGACTTATTGAAATAAGCATTTAATGAGCGCATAATTTCTCATTTTGTACCAGTGAACTGGCCTACAAGATTTTGTGATTTAACACCACTGGACTATTGCTTGTAGGAATACGTCAAATCACTAATTTACGCCGACAAGTGCGAGACATTTGACCATTTGAAAGACGACTTTTACCGCGTTTTTAGCGAGATTTGGCCCCAATAATTGGTTGAAATAGTCGGAAATTATACCTCTCGTTTGGACTTCCTCCGCGCCAGCTCACATGCTCAAAATCGTATTTAAATAAAAATGGCAAACAACATTTTTTCAATAAAATCAATTTCATGCAATCAAAACAATTTATGCGTATTTTATTCTATTTCAAAGTTCTATACCCTAAGAAAATACCCTTTATGATTTGTAAATTGTACATTTTTTCCAATAAAATCAAAACCGTACTCTTAAACTTCTTAAAATTTTGTGGGTATGTAGCTTAATATGAAATTTGTATGTTTACAAAATTTCATTTATTGTACGGAATTACAACAACAATAATGTCTGTTGATGATTGATACATATTCAAAATTGGCCTATAGTCCAGTGAATGATCATTTTCCTGCATAATTTTCTCTATCAGCACCGATTTGCATGAAAATTTGGATTTAGGTTCTGCTTGGCCTCTAATTCAATGTTAAAAATGTTCCAAGGGTTCCCAGGATGGCATGCCTTCTCGGGGGTGAAAGTGTTTACATCAAAACTAAGCCCGGAAATGAATATATTGACCAATTCCAAGCAACTTTTATTCGATAAAGTATTTTCTGTAAGTCAATACTTTTCGAGTTATTCCCGAGTGAAAGTGGCGATTTTCCGACCAACAAAAATAACACTTTTTCAGACGGTTTCTCGCAAATAAGTAACAAAATAATAATTTTAGCGGAAAAATCATTCTGAGGTTAATTTTAACATAAAAAAACAGATAGAATAATGGATTGATGGAGTCCGTACAGCCAGCAGAAGCCGAGTTATAGCTTATAATTCATCAAACGCCAAAATACAAAGCTTCAACCTGGAATAACTAAAAAACAAGCCATTTTTAGAGGAAAACTCATAGAATTCATTTTAAGGGCCATAAAAACCTGGATTTTTTGTTTTAGAAAAGATTCTAGGCTCGAAATTGAGTGAGTTATTATCAAAATATAGTTGGTCCCTACTTTTTCGGAGGTAAAAATCGTGAAAAATCATGCCCTAATTACACCTTAATTTTACGACTCTGCAATCCTCTTTAATTATAAATTTCTAATGCATTTGAAGAAGTTTGACCACTTTAAAGTGCTTATTTTTGGAAACATGTGAGGTTCAAGTGAAAACCGAATTTTTGTAATTTTGGAAAAAATGGCATTTTCTTTCAAATAACTCTATCGGTGATACGTTAAATTTGATAGAGTACGAAATTGTAGCTTTTGCTTTTCTGATAATTTTCTTTTTTTTGTTTGATAACAATTGACCAAGATACAGCTGTTCAAAGTCTTCATGTGTTCATAATTAGTGACATTTTCAACACCTTTCAGTTAACCCCCTTTCAAAAATAAGGGTTGAAACAAAATTAAATTTATGTGAGCTTATAGCTCTTAAAATAATTTAAAACCTAGAAGCTTAAAAACTGATCCGAGATATGGCTGAAAAACCAAGCGATTATTTTTATATTTTTAGAACTTTCATTCATTTACAAGATGTGCTATATTTAAGGCTCAGGTGAAGTTATACCTACGTACACACGCACGCACACGCACCCTATATATATATATATATATATATATATATATATATATATATATATATATATATATATATATATATATATATATATAAATATATATATATATATATATATATATATATATATATATATATATATATATATATATCCAAATAGAAAGAGAAGAGCTGTTGGATATGATTTCTTTTTCTGGTAAAAAAGGGTGTGGCTCAGCTTGCGGTTGTCGACGAGCAGAACTCGTCTGCTATTCATTCATGTATAGCATGCAAAATTGTGCTCCAATAATAGATCAAAAAGAAGACGAGGAGAAAGAAATGGATGAGGCTTGCGTGGAAAGGAGTGGGGATGAAGAAGAAAATAAGATGACATTGAAGAAGATTTTTAACATTTTTACACGCGTTTGTATGTAAAAAAAATTTTGTAACAAAATCAATCCGTGAAAATAATATTTTTAATAATAAACGTAATAATGATTAAAACAGTTAAAGAATTTAATTTTATGTCACTGTATAATTGAATAACCCATTTATAAAACCTTTTAAAGGTTTTTTTTTTAAATTATAAGTATACTAAGGGGTAGCTTTGAGGGGTTGAAACTGTTGAATAATTCATAAATTGTGACCCTCAATACCAACTGACGTTTATTCGAATCATTTAAAGATTATTTTAATCATTTTTCCACTTCAATCTGCAATTATACCTTTTTTTAGATAGGGGCAGTTTTCAGCCCTAAAAATAAAAAAAACTTATGGAACATTTTTGGGGCTTTGTACTAAAATACAAAACTCTATTGCAATCATGACCTGTGTCCGTCCGTCTGTCTATGCGTCCATCCGTCTGTGTCACAGCAGTTATTCTCCGAAACTATAGAAGCCACAGCCATGAAACTCGGTGGAAAGGTCAGAAGTGGTGACTTCTTGAAAGTTTTGAGGTGGAAAAATGTTTCAAAGGGGTTTAAGGGGGGTCTCCTCATATAGGGAGGCGACCTTTTAAAAAAGTTTTTTCATATTAAGAAGATTAAGGGCACCGTTTTGAGTTTTGGGGGTAAGTGTTAAATTTACAAATAATATATTGAGTGAATCTAGATTTCTGAGGTATTTGTTGTCATTGGCCTCATAAAGAACTACTTTTTGATTTTTCCGACTAAAAACATTGTTCGTGAATACCTAACACCCCCCCCCCCCCCTGGACTCCTAGTGCAAACAAATAGTTATTTTTCAGACTCTGAAAGTGCTAAGACCTTTCATTTGATACCCTACCCGACTGCTTTTAATGGAAAAATTTCTTAAGGGCCACTTCGTTATAACGGGGACTCCCTTAAACAATTTTGATATATTTGATAAGACCTAAACTTTAGAGATTCTATCACTTCTGACCTTTTCACATAGTTTGAGCTTTGTAGCTTCTATAGTTTTTGAAGAAATTTCTTATGTCGCACGGGTAGACGGACGGACGAACGGACAGATGAACAGAAGGATGGACGGCCGGCAGACAGATAGATGAGCGTACAGACGGACAGATAGGACGGAAAACTACTAGGTTTTTGTAAACTTTCTTTCAGAAAGCCCTAAAAATCATGATCCAATAACAAATAACGTAGAGGCTGAAATTCGTTGAACTTTGCTATTAGTAGTAGGATTTAAGATTTTCGTCAGTAAAACTGTATCAGTATCATAAAATTAGTTGAAGTCAGCCATTGAAGCAGTTCTCCAAAATATTATTTTATTTTATGAGTTTCAATAAAATTTACCGACAATATAGCTGTTTGAATTTCCTTCGATTATAACAATCATATACGATTTTTTTACTACATGGACTTTCCATCGAACCAGACACTACACTTTTGAATGAATCTTCTTCAAATTTTCAGATAAAATGAACAACAAAAATACATTTAAGATGATATTAGAAATATTGGTTTTTCATGAATTAAATCATTCTCTTTATCCATAAATTGTACAAACCCCTTTTGACATGAGCATAGTTCTGTCTCCGATTTTTAAGATAATTTAGGGAATAGTGTTCGGTTTGAATATTCAAGCTGAAACAAAGTGGCGGCGGTTACGTGCTTATGAAAGAAACTCTGCACCTTTTTGATGAATTCTAACGATTTCTTACGCAAGTAGTCATAGATTCATATGATTATAAAGTTTGTTTCGAATCATAGATTGGCTCCTTAACAACCATTCTATGCTTCAAAATCAAAGTAATCAAAAGTATATGTATGTATGTAAATTATTCAAAATTACTGCCAAAATTCTGAGTCGGTGGTCGCAACTTTAAGAGCGCATACTCCAATTTTTGGCCGTAATAATTGTCCCACCCGACAGGCTGTGCGTAATGAAGTGGATAAGTTTGAATACGAATTTTTACTATTGGATGTTTTAGTGCCAAAAAGATGTCGTACAGCTTTAAGCGCAGGAAATATCGCAGCCGTAAGTGCATCAATTCAAAATGAGCCAAATCAGTCGATTCCACGTCGTTCTCAAGAATTCGGCATTGCTCAAACGACATTGTTGCTTATTTTGTGAAAATATTACAGCCTACATGATAACAAGATCAAATTGACTCAAGAACCAAAGCCACTTAATCATTGGAAACGGCGAAACTTCTCCAATCGGGCTCTGGCAAAGCTTGAAGAATATGAAGAATTTCATCGAAAAATCATCTTCAGCGATGAAGCTCATTTTTGACTCAATGGCTTTGTTGATGAGCAAAATATGCGTTATTGTTCAGCAACAAACCCGTGTGTACTTCTTAAGACACTATCGCATCCGCAAAAAATTAATGTTCGGTGCAGTTTTCATACCGGAGGTGTGATTGGCCTGTATTTTTTCATGAATGAAAACGACTGTCATATTACCGCCAATGGAAAGCGCTGTCGTGTTATGTTGGAAGATTATTTGTGGCCAGCATTGGATGAACCTGACAGCAACGAAACGTGGTTTCAACAAGTTAGTGCCACTAGCCACACAGCACGCTTCACAATTAATTCATTGAAAGGAAAATTTGGTGAACGCGTTATCTTGAGAAATGGTTCGGTCGGATGGCCGCCTCGCTCATGCGATCTAACGCTACTGGATTTCTTTTTATGAGGCTATATCAAATCACTGGTCTACGCCAATAAACAAGCAACTTTAGGCGAACTCAAAGACAACATACAACGCTAAATTGCCAACGTTCCGGTGGAAATGTGTGCCCGAGTGATGGGAATTTGGGTTCAAAGAATCGAACACTGTAAACGGGCTCGTGGTGATCGTATGAACGAAATCAAATTTCATCTATAAAATGTAATGCTTGCACTATACCCACAATAAATTTGAACTCAATATCTCAAATATTCATGTGTTTTGTTAATAGATAAAATTGTTATGCCCTTAATAGAAACCCTTTAAAAGAAGTGATGGTCTCTTGAAAGTTTGGGTACTGAAAGAATTTGCGAAAGTCCTTAAGAAAGGTGATAGTTAGTGGAGCGAACCTTGAAGAATCGTTCTAATCAAAGGTAATCATGCGAGGTATCCAATGAAAGACAATTCAATACAAGTCTTTAAATGTATGAAAAAGTTGTGTATGAAAAATTTGTGCCAATGAAATTTTTCAAACAGATTGTAGATGTACAAAACAATGAAGTTTTTCTTGACTTAAGCCACTATTGGTGCTTTAATATCATATGTTGAGAACACCATCCTTCTAACAGGAGTGTACTCCTGTCTACCTAACTTGTTATCAGTTGGCGTGCGCTTGCATAGGAAAAAGAAAGGTGTAAATAGTCCCATTGTTTCATTGCATTTCATTTGTATTACTGTCAATATTATTAGATCAGTTACCTTATTTGGTTTATCCATTTACAATCACTGCAAACTAAAACGTTTTAATTAAAATGCCTAAGTGTTGAAAGGACATTTGCTTTGCATGTGATGCTGTAAGTTGATGCGTGATAAATATCTGTATTGCCAAATTACTTGAATTTGTGTTGGTTTAATTTTCCATTCTATAGTTTTTGGGGTAAAAACAAATATGAAACATGCACAATGCCGTTTCCGAACCATTTTGTAGAATCTTCTTCATTTGGCAGCTTGATTATTTTTGCAACTTATTTGTTTTGAACTTCCATTACTTATTTTTATTGGATATACGATTTTTAAATTAACCTGAATCGACCAAATTGTATCAATTCAAATGTGTTTAGAACGCTAGAAAATGTAATGAAAATGAAAAGCCTTTTAATTAAAACGCTTAATGTTTTCATGAAAACCACTGGCATTTTTCGTAAAATATTTTTTAATTAGTAAAATGCTTAAAACGTGTTTAAAAATTGGTACGAGATTAAACACCCCAAATATTGTATTTCATAACGTTTGAATTTTTAATGATTGCATATATAACCATTCATTAAGTTTATTTAAATGATTAGGGTTTTGTTTTTTTTTTCTCTTAAAAAATTTAAAATTTGTTTTATTTACTTTCCAAATTGTATTTGAGCTGGGTTTATAATAATAAACAAGTTGGGTAGACAGACCTATGCTCATGTCAGAAGGGTTTTGTACTCAACTTACAAAATGCAGTAACCAACAACGAATAAAATCAAGAAACATGTCAAAGACGATTTGATTGGAGAAAATGTGAAAGTTGAAAGAGTTTTGACTTCTGAGGTATTTGTTAGAGTTATACTCATAAGTATCTCCCTTGATAATTTTTTCAGATTTTTTAGATCACGGGTGTCCACTCGCGAGGGAGAAACACATTTTTCATGGTATTTCCAACCCCCCCCCCCCTGTGCCCCCACTGAAGCAAAAACTGTCAGTTTAAGAACTGTTTTGAAAAGCTCTCATAGAGAACTTTCAGTTGATAATCATATCGGCTACCTTTGATGAAATTTTTTTCAGGGGCCAATCCTCTGTACTGTAATCATCAATTCATGGCCTATTTTTTCGAATCCTAGAATGGTTACAAAGCCCGTTTGCTAGGAGCTCTCTCCTGCCTCTTTGACTTGTTTCAATTATATGTACTCATCTTCATGATACCTATGATTCCTGCAATTTTCATGCAAATCCTAGCAAAGCTGTAGTGTCTAAGTCGGTAAAAAGCGCGTATGGCTCCATAGCCATATATTTCCATAGTAATACAGGACATATTGTTCCATAGTAATACAGGAAAATTCAAATCGCTATAACTTCGTCAAATACTATTCAATCTTTATGAAACTTTCAGAAAAAATCAATCCTATAAATAGTCATCTGTTTGCAAAATTTTATTGAATTTAAGGGTACCATTTAGATTTTATTCAAGAAAACATAAAATCGATAAATCATACTATTACTAACAAAGTTGAGTGAATTTCGACTTCTCATGTATTTGTTGTTGTTGTACTCATTAAGGCCTACATTCATGATTTTTTCCAGATTTTTCGGATGGAAGGTGTCCAATCGCGAGGGGGGGAGGTACGCGAAGAGTTCGTACATTTCCCTTTCCCCTGCCCCCCTCGGTACTTATAAGGCAATTTTAAGACTTGTTTTGAAAAGATCTCATTAAGACCTTTCCAATGACACCCTACTCGACTACCAATGGTGAAAATTTTTTTTTGAGGGGTCACCTCCCTATATGGGGACCCCCCTTAAACCCCTTTGAAAAATTGTTTAACCCTTGAACTTTCAAGAAGTTACCACTTCTGACCTTTCCACAAAGTTTCATGGCTGTAGCTTCTATTGTTTTGGAGAAAAAGTGCTGTGACATACAGACGGACGGACGGACGGACAGACGGACAGACGGACACAGGTCGTGATTGCAATAGGGTTTTGTATTTTAGTACAAAACCCTAAAAAGGCAACAAGTATGCCTCAAAAAACCTGCTTTCCTGTCTATCCTGCTGTGCTTTTTAGTGTTTTGTACTAAAATATAAAGCCCTATCGAAATCACGACTTGTGTCCGTCTGTCCACTAATCCGTCTGTATGTCACAGCAGTTTTTCTCCAAAAATATAGAAGCTACAGCCATCAAACATTGTACAAAGCTCAGAAGTGAGGAATTTTTTAAAATTTATGGGTAAAATTTATTTTTAAATGATGTTAAGGGATCTCCGCATATATGTATGGGGTTGACACTTTTAGGTAGTCGAGTAGGATGCCATCCGAAAAGTCTTAATGAAATCTTTTCAAAACAGGTCTTAAAAACGCCCTATCACAGTTGCGGGAGACAAGAGAAGGGTGAATGCACGAAAAATTTCATTCAGTGAATGGTTGCTAGTAATATGGATGTAAAATAGCGGCTGGTTAAAATGGAATAACAATGGTTAGATGTCTGTAAAGTTTTTCTTGTGTTTATTCATTATTGTTGTCTCCATATCGCGAATTGAGTACAAATCTGTCTACTTAACTTGTTCACGTTTATGTGAGACGGCCTAGCACGAGTAGAGTATCATCCCGAAAAGAATTCGCACGGGTTGTGGCAAGCTTTCTCAGCGAGCACCCGAAGTTTCTAGGAACTCTGTAAAGGTTAAAATACGTGAGACTGCGGTAAAATACTGTGCGAGAAAATGTTCGTAAGGAATTCCACCGATTGCGAGCCACGTTCTGTGATCCGCGTCCAAATCTTAAAAGAATAACACCTACCAAACTTCTCGCAACGAAAGAGTGGAATGTAGAGAGTAAGTGAAGGCAGAGCAAATTTTCATGACGTATAGAGGAGCGTAAAACTCCTTTGAAGATAAACGTAAGTGGAATGAAATTTTCAACCATCGGTAAGGTGCAGAAAGAGGACCTAAAGCGATGAAAGGAATATGCCAGAGATTTCTTCAAAGAGAGTACAATTAAGCTCGAGCCACACCTCATAATATGATTTGCATCAAAATGCGATTATTTGGAAAAAATCAAGATGATGCGATTTATTTTTTCAAACGCAGTTATTCTGGTACACTAACTTTTTGAACTTACCCTGCAGTATCGTTCTAACTCTAGACTTTTCTTCAATTTTTAGTGTATAAACCTAACAATCTTACCAGAATTGCCTTCGATATGCATTTTTATGAAACATTTTTACTATGCTTTTTCTGATCCATTTTTAACAGTTCATTCTCGATAAAAAAAACATTTATTATAAGCCATGAATACGTTTCATTCAAAGAACAAACAGAGAATAGTCTTTATTTCAATAATATTCCTCAAAGTATGCAGCATGGATCAAAATTCTCTATGATCTTTTCAAAGATGTATTCCTTGAATAAGCCAGATTTATTTTATTCAAGTGATACTTTCATAAAACTATTACTTTTCCGTGAATTTTATTCTGTCTATTACTAAGCTCTTTCTCACAGATTCCAAAAATATCTAATTTTGCCAACCATTTATAAGAAGCATGCTAAAGTATCGTATCGTATAAACATACGTGTTATCGCATGTTGCCTACATAATCTTCACGACTTTGTCTGCGTTTATTTAGACGAAAAAATACCAATTTTATAACCCTTAAAAAAAGCAAGGACACAAGCTGGCAAACAAAATGCCAAAATCTTCACGCCTGAATATAACAAAGATTTAATGATTACTTTTTCCTTGTAAAATGTCAGTAATCACAATAAAACGATGGGAACCCGAAATTAAAATGATGTGGCACTAACTTCATAGTAGGCGGAAAAGAAATTATGCTGAAAGCATGCTTAATTCTTTGGATTAAGAAATGTGTCTTAAGAACAAAATGTATTCTTTTTGGTTTTTGAAAAAAGTATAATTAAACTAAAGATACTTGTACTACTTGAATTGATTAATGGCTAAAGTGTGTGTTCACACTAAATGGAATTAATCCAATCAGAATAAATTACATATACGAGCTCCTCAAAGTACTACTTTGTCCTGAGTTTTACTATGCATTCGCAATACTTTGTTGCTATGCTAGCTAATGCTTAAGATTTTGAAAATAATTATGATCTAATGATGTGAGTGGCAATTACGGATTAAGAAATTCACATCAATTCTATTACGTAAGATTTCAAATTTAAATACCTTTTATCAAAGTCATAGTATAGCGTCATCGTCTAGCTCGGTATAAAATGATAATTGACATTTCATGTCACCGTTTCATGTGAAATATTTTCAGGTGCATCATTTCACCTAAATTTAAATTAATTTATTTTCCTCCCCAATCATCAGCGTTGGAGAGAAATACTAACAAAACCCATAATAGCTTTCAACACTTTCATCCCCACTAATAGATCATAAATGAATTTCTTTTACTATCTCAAAAAAAATTGTGATTTTCCTTTTTCTTCAGCTATTTTCGTCAACTCACGAAAATGGACAGACTTTTTAATTTCACATCACAGAGTGTATGTAGAAATTTATTCATACGAGTATATATATGGTTGAGTGTATCCTTACACACATGACCGTCTGCCGTATATATTCACGGGAGTAGTCAACGCGAAAATGCTTTTCGCTTGAGTTTAGTGCGCAATTTCACAGTCGACTTACTTATTCGAAAATAATGAACAGTACTTGGTGATGCTGTTAAAATTCGGAGACTACTTCAAAATCCATAAATTCCACACATGAACGAAAATAAAATTAGGTAGTTGTCTTTCATCTATTTTCGCAACTGAATAACGAATAATGACTTTCACCAATTACTCGTATATTACATATTGGAATTGAATGATGGGGTTGAGGGACGTTACTTGCTTTCTTAGTTTAAGGCTTTTAATTTAGCTCTGGCTTCTGAAAGTCAAAGGTTCATAATCCTAGATGTCTACAAATTCTTCAGTGTGGATTTATACTGGTGAAATCGTTGCAATCTCTTTTGAACACTTTAAATCTAATAACTTTTAAGTTGGAGGACATTTACAGTTAAAAAGAAAAGTGCTCGAGTTCCACGTCGATATAACTAATCGGTACATGTCTTCATTTCAATTATTAAGTTTTCATGTGATAAATAACATATTGAACTGAACTACTTTGAAATAGAATTGTAATAACCGAACGGACTATGGAGAAATTAATAGTAATATTTAGTTCACTGTAGCTCAAAAATACTATTTTAGTACACTTTGATATGAAATGTTCTCAATAATTTTCTATCCTTAGGAGTGTTTTTTCAGAGGCAAAGAACTTAAAATGGCAATACTTTTTCCGGTGATAGCGGATGTGAAGGTTCTCGATCATTTTAAGGTTAGTTCTGTTTAGCGATTCATCATGAACGCTGCAGCAACGTTTGAAATTGTACGAACTTATTTTGAAAATATGGTTTGAATTCATTTGAAAATTTAGGTTAAATGGCTACATTAACAAACAGAATGGTCGCATTTGAAGGGATGACAATTCACTAACAGTTGTCAAAAGACCATTCAATCCAGAAAAAAATCACCTTTTCCTGCGTTCAAGAGCCCGTGGGATAATTGGTCCATATGTCTTCAAAAATAATGATGGTCAAAATGTTGCAGTCAATGGTGAGAGGTACAGAGGTAAGATTGCGAACTTTTTAGTGCCTCAATTAAAAGACATTAATGTTGCTGATATATGGTTTCAACAAGATGGCACCATATGTTATACAGCGCGCGATACAATTAATTTGTTTCAAGAAACCTTTCACGAATGATTGATTTCGCGAAGCGGCCCTATTAGCTGGACACCATATTCGTGTGATTTGATATCGTTAGATTACTTTCTTGGGGGATATTTTAAGTTGTTAACTCGAATAAACCAGAAACAAATGAATACTTTGAAGTCAATATCTGACGCGTTATTGCCGAAATATAGCCTGATTTACGATAAAGAGTGTGTGAAAACTGAACTTCCAGATTACGCGGCCGCGGCGAGTACATGCCCAAAATCTCTTTCAAATAATGAGAATTTCATGAATATTAAAACATTTTTCTTTGTTTTATTTCAATTTAAAGTTTGTCTCCTCAAAAAAAAACACCTTTTATATATTCCCATTTATTGAGAATGGATTGAATTGAAGAAGCTTTTCAGGAAAATTAGTTTACTTAAAGAGTGTACCAAATATGCAAAAGTGAGCCTCTGGAAACAGCGGATATGACAAGCTTGTCGGATTGTTATAAGTAGCTGTCATCACATAATATCAATGTGAGATGAACTGGCACTTTTTTTTTCATTGCATTCCAACAGATATTTGACATTTAAAACTAACTTGAATTTAAAAGAGCCTTCTTCCCTATAAGCAAGGAAACCAAGTGAAACTTTTCAGCGTGAATTGCTCTTAGTACTAAACTAGTGTTCTAATCTGGTAATCGTTGTTCGCAAATTAGATAATACTGTTCACTTATAAGGGCGTGATTTCAGTTTACATTTTTTCGTATTTAATTTGCAAAAACTTAAGCAATTATGAACAATTTTTCAAAAACTTACTTATATCGTTATTGCTCGAATTTCTTTCAATTTCCTATAGTAGCATAGGGTTTTCATAACTTCATTTGACATAACTTCATTTGACATAATTTACAAAAAGTTTAATTCAAATTACTCGATATGGAAGAATTTTCGAATTATCAACTTCTATGAAAAGTTATATAAGTTTAGGCTTGATTTGCATGCAAACGTAAAGGAGAGTTAAGATTTGTTTGTGGTATGGAAATGAAAGCTGCATTTGTTTTGAGTGTTGGGCTCCTAAAGATGCAATGTGTCTGAAAACCTAGCCAGGAATTGTTTTACATATTACCTCGGGCTGGGCCTTATTTTTTTATGGCCAAAGGGGCCTTTAGGTTACAGAAATAATTTTTCTAGTGATAAAGAAGGGAGAGGAAGCGATGGCTAGAATAAAGATATCTTCACGTTGAACGTCTCCCGGCTCTACATTACGATTTTTTTAGAATTGTGACTGTCCCAAGCCATTTGCTAATCGGTCTAAGCATCGCTCTGATTATAGTTTCCAGAGGGATAATGTGTGGAGGCGTCATCTACCTCTCCGGTGCAAAACACACGGTTGGAAAATCGTAAACTACCAATCGTGTGCATGAAAGTTCGAAAGCATCAATGTGTGCTCAAGAGCTGGATCAGGTAGAAATCAGTCTCACCAAGGCTACAGGTTAGGGAACAGGCACCATGTCTGTCTTTTCTTTACATTACGCTCCTAGTACTTTTAGAAATCATTGAGAGGCATTGTCTATCCTTTCCAACAAGCGTATCTATGTCATCTTCGCTTGCGCAGAAGTGGATATTTTTAAGTTCTCTAGCAAGGCCCTGCAATCACCAGCACCACTGACCCGGAAACCGTTCGATATTGCCATTTTCGGTGCTATTTCTTCCTCAGAGCGATTCATTAAGGAGTACAAACTACAGAACGCTCAACAGGAGCCGTCTTTTGATGAGCCGGGTCCGTTGGGCATCAGTCAAGTGAGTGCCAACACATTCGGTGCAGCCTTATCAGCCATTGTTGTGATTTGCTTGGGGTAACTCATCTTTGAGCCTATCAGAATGACCAGATACTTTACAACTAGTTTCGACTCAAGTTGCACTTCCCGAATGCTGATTATCCATACTCTGAGGATTTTCGTCTTTGTCAGGAAGATCACTTTGGTTTTTTTTTCAGTGCTAGGCTGAAGTCATGAACAGCCATTCTATTCCTTACATGGTAAATTAGCATACCTAGCCTAAGTTGTATATGCTGACATTTATCTCCTACGACTAGCACCGCAACATTATCCACATAGCCGATCAAGTCCCAGTCTTCCAACGTATGAGATATTTCACAGGTTTGGGCGAAAACTGGAGGCTTCGGCCAAAGCTAACGTAAATTCCATCCTTTGCCAACCTTCTTCGTTTTATAGAGCAGGCCACAATCCATCAGGTAACTGTTCAGAACCTACATAAGAAATTTTGGAATTCGGAATAGATTTGCCAACATTTCCAGAATATCCGTCTACTAACAGAGTTAAAGGCATTCCTGACATCAAGTATCATCAGCAAAACAACCCGTCGCGCAGACTGGCTATAAGCTTCTGCTCACTGGGCAATGTTCACCACTTCTGCAATCAAATCAATAGTAGAGCGGCCTGCTCTAAAGCCGAATTCCCGAAAAGACTGGTCCCCTGGAGCATTAACGCAATCAGTGAGTTTTTCGAGCACTTTCCTGACAGTTTCTAGCAAACATAATGGTCAGTATGCAGATGATAACTCGGGATTCTCTTTCCCCATGATGACCAACATGAGTCTCGTCACCTTTCAGTGATGTGGAAGGATCCCTTCATGCAGGCAAGCTTTGAACATGTTGAGCATCATGTCAGGACAATGATAACTAACAAGTTGCCACACTTCGCTTCCTATTTTCAATGGTCGTCATTTTGTTGTAAACTAACGAAAATCATTCAAATCATGAATTCCCAAAACAAATGTATATTAATGATCGAAAATTTTAAGAAGATTAAATGAAAACTGCAGTGTCAAGCTCAATGAAAAATCCTTAAAATATCAAAATCGTGTATTATTGTTGTTGTATTTGGAGAAACTTCAAACGCCTATAACTTCCGTGAATATCATGGGATTTTCATCAAACTTGCAAAGTGTTAGGATTTTACGTAAAGCTGCTTAAATATCGGTTCTCATTGAATTTAAGGATATCCATACGATTTTATTGGGGAAAATATGAAATTCGATGTTCATACTATTATTAACAAAGTTGAGTGAATTTTGACTTCAAAGGTATTTGTACTTATAAGTATCTATCGTCACAATTTTTTCCAGATTTTTCGGATCACATGTGTCCAATCGCAAGGGGGGGGGGTTATACAAATTTTTCGTGTATTTCCCCTGCCTGTGCGCCCCCTGTAGAAAAAATTCCAGTTGAAGCACTATCTTGAAAAGTCCTCATCAAGAACTTGCATTTGATACCCATGTCGGCTACCTTTGATGAAACGTTTTTTTTTTTTTTCAGGGGCCACTCCCCTATGTGGGGAGATCCCCCTTAAGCACCTTGTAAAATTTTTTTTTGTAATGAAACTTTAAAGAGGGCGTCACTTTACACCTACGTACAAAATTTTATGTTTCTAGCTTTAACGGTTTGCGAGAAAAAGCGCTGTGACTCACGGATGGACGGACGGACGGACAGACAGGCGCGATTTTAGTAGGGTCTGGTAAAATTATTTTACAAAACCCCTTAAAAGTAAACGGATGTATTTGTATTAATCGATTGTCTGCAAACAACGTTCAAAAACAGTTGGAAAAACGATTTGAGTCTCGTTAGAAATAATTGCTGTCACAATGCTGCTTTCAGTGTTGCTATTTTATTATTCGAATTCAATCACGAATTTCTTGCTTACGTCTATTTGAAAAAAAATTATTACTTTCTTTCCTCTCCTTAGTTTAGATAGTCGTTGTTTGAAGCTTGTTTTTTCTCGGAGGAACCTTTTGCTGGCAGAAAAAGTGATCAGAAATATTGAAACGTTGACAACATTAAGGTTATATTTTATATTAGTGGTTACTAGGCTTGTATGTGAGAAGCGACTAGTATCTCAGGAAAAATTTTCGAGATTAACGCAAACAAAATTCACTTAGGTCTTTTTATATAGATATGCTGTCAGGCCTACGGCCATTTATATGGTTTCAAATAAAAGCAGCGTGTATTCGTTGTACACGCAAGTAACAGAGAATCAAAAACACATGCTTTTTCCAAAGCATTTTGTTTTTGTGGTAGGGAGGTGAATGTCCATGTATGCACAGAGTTTGGGACTCCCATGCTCGCAAGAAGGCGACTGGGCTACCCGCTAAACACCTCCCCTATAAACCCAAGAACCCAGCCTGGGACGGTTTGACACATTACTTCGGGCCAGATCTCGTTTTGTTACGCCGTGAGGCGCCTTCAAGCTGGGGGATCCCTCTTCTAACGGGAGGGGAGGGGGGAAGAGGAAATGCCAGACAAGCGATCCCCAGCCCCAATGCCCCCAGCTGCTGTGAGTCCCTTTTTATCTTTTAGGACTGCCCGAACATAATGTGCCAGCTGGTTCCATTTTTCAACCGATTCGAGCATCACCACGACTATATTATCCAGGTTGAGCTCTTCCGTCTCCCTTTAGAGGTCTCTTTGCAGCCTGTCCCGTTTTCTGCGCGCAAAAAATGTATGGCAGGTATTGTCTTCCTCTTCTGGACAAAACCGACAATCGGGGGACCGTGACTTACCAATCTTGAGCAGGTAAGACTGAAAACACTCATGGCCACTCAAAAGCTGGGTCAGATAGAAGTCAGTCGCACCATGCCTTTGATTCAATCACTTTTTAACATCTGGGATGAGGCGCGCAGTCCACCTTCCCTTCGTGCAATTCACGTAAGACTACTCCTAATCATTGAGTGAGCGCTGCCTCTCTTTGTGAATAACCATCTCCCTCGCATCCTTGTTTCGACGCAGATAAATAGAGTGGCGCTCTCTAGCAAGGAGGCCGACAGTTATCACGCCTGCAATGACTTTCCCCGCCGAGTCAGAGGCTGTCGGATATGAAGCTGCAATCCTAAGCGTTCCTCTTCGCTGTACCTGTGCCAGGCGTTTCCGGTATACCTCCTTACTGAGAGCGTCGCCCCATTCCTCTGCTCCATGCAGTAGCACTGACCCTACAGCACTCATCAAGAGGCGTCTTCTTGACGGGCTGGGTCCCCTACGTTGGCCATAAGTCGACTCAGAGCCGATATTCCCGAAGCAGCTTTCGCAGCCGTTGCCCTGATTTGCTCAGAGAAATTCATCTTCGAGTCAATCAGTACCCCCAGGTACTTCACCGCAGGTTTCGATTCGATTCGTATGTCTCCAATGCTGATCATCCTTACTCTAGGACTCTAGGAAGCATTACTCACCAGAGTTATATAGTTTTGCAGTGTTATCATGCTTTGCGATTCGTGTGGCTATATATATATATATACCTATTTTCATTCATGCATGAGTGAAGGCTTTTTACTTCATACATGCCTTCATTCCCCATACAAATTAAAATTCCCCCGCCTTTCACGCCGCTAGAGCATTCAAACACTCAAGTAGCTCCCTAATTTCTCTCACGAAAATCCCACTCCTCTTATATCTTAACCCCCGAATTGTCAACGAAATATCGACCATATGATTGAAAACATGAGTCGTGAAAATTCATCAGATGAAGGTAAACATCTTGTCAAGTTGAATCGTGTTGAATATAGTGCAAAAGCGTTGCAAAAGTGATAATTGATTAAACTGAAAAGTTTGACAGGGATCGCGAGTGTCGTTGTGTCGGGAAAAGAAAAATGTCGTGATGTGAGTGGGATTGTAAAAACAGTTATCGGAAGCATGCCTGGGATGTATCCCTTGTAGGGTAAGTCATGTTGAATCTTTTATATTATTTGAATTAGAATACCCGCATGGAAAATTGATTTAGTTCGAGACGCGAAAATTGGTGGGAGACATCACGTCAAATTTATTTGAAATTCGAATCAACAGCTGAAAACACTCCACCTTTGCGCCCATCATGAAGTATTTGAACTTCTCTCTGAAATCTTTGTAGGACGCCATATGGTAGCAATTTGCATATGTATTAGTCAGCCTACTTTGGGCAAGTTTGCGTGAGCTGTCAGCCATCTGCGGCATAATCAAACGCTTATTTCGCGTAACAAATACTATTTTTCGAATGGAAAACGTACGACGCATTCCATGCATGCTTAAAATTCACCTTGCACTGTCCACTGTACTGCTGCACTTTAAAAGACAAGTAAACGAAGCACATGTTTTGCACCTGCTACTGATAGCTAAGCTTTAAGAAGTAAACAAACTCCTTATCATTCACTTTGGAAGGCAATAAAAATTGAGCGGGTATAAAAACTGAAATAACGTTCACTTCACTAGGAGCGCTATTGTGTACTCTGTGAAATTCGTCTCGAAACCGTACAAAATCTAGGGTTTTCATTGACACCGTCACAATCCTGCATATACCGCCGTATTAACTAGCGAGCGAAGTCGGCCTACATGTGCTCATTTGTTTGTTAGTAAACGCTGCTACCATATGGCTTCCTATGTTACGTGAGCTTTGGCCTTGAGCATACTTGACGTCTGTACACCGAGGAGCCAATTGTAACTCACAACTTTAGTTGGTAAAATCAGCCGCTCGATGTCGTATGATTACTTGTCTATTATGTTCTCTAAGAAAAACAATTTCCCGAAGACCCTTGACAACCAACTGGCGCTGAAAATAAGCAACGCGCTGTATAGAAGTAATAGCGGCAAATAAGACCCTGGTAGAACAGACAATCAGGCGTCAAGTTTAGCCCAAAAAAAATGATTGGTTCGATGATAAGTGCCGGAACGCTATGGTTTAAAAGAATTAGATGTTTCAAAAAGACTTAGGTATAAAACAAGACAAAGGGAGAGCATTATGAAAATCTCAGAAGCGTAGTGAATAATATCATTAGAATTAAGAAAAGAAAATACTATGATGGCCAATTGAGAAGCATTGATGCAAGTACAATGAGCACACAAGATAGTGAAATGCCTTAAACGAGGTTATCAGCCTCATACCATAACCTACTGTGATGATATCAGTAACATCATCGCTGATGAAAGCAGGGCTAACCAAAGATGGGCATCATTTTCAAGAAACTCTTCAATCTTCCACGCAAGTACAGAACACCGGAGCCTACAGGTATTCCCGGAGAGCTTTCATCGGCCCCGCCAACTCTGGATGAAGTTTGTTCCACCATCAAGGCCCAAAAGAATAATAAAGTACCGGGCATTGACAAGATTCTAGTGGAGCTCGTTAAATATGGTAGCAGCCATGTTCAGAAAGTTATCCAGCCATTCAGGGCATTTGGCAACGAGAATATATGCCGAAAGAGTGGAACCAATCAATTATATTCTCTGTCCACGAAAAAGTTGATAAGCTACAGTGCGAATACTTTAGAGGCATGTTGTCAGAAATAATAGAAAATATGATCAGATTAGACGCAGTATTATTGGGGAGCATCAAGGTGGCTTTAGAGCAGCTAGATATACGATAGACCAATTTTTCACAGTCAAGCAGATTTTGGAAATGCTGGGAGTTCAGTATACACGTGTATTGCATTGGGTTTAAGCAAGCATACGACAATATTCATCGTGATGAATAGTACCAAATAATGCTTTGCATTTTTGACACAAATATCGAACTAAAGCAGGGAGATGGGTAGGCCCAATTGCTTTTTAATTTGGCTCATAATGTGTCATAAGAAATATTACAAAGATCATCTGTCGATACAACAGGTACGTTACTATAAAAATCAAGCTAAATGGCAGCATATGCAGAAAATAACAAAATTTTATCAAATAACCGTCAAAGATGTTTTCCTGAAACTCAACAGCGAAGCAAAACTGATAAGGCAACAATCAATGAAAATCAAACAATCGACGAAGACCGTTCATCCCTACTTGGATTAAGAAGAAAGAATGTAAATAATCAAGAGAAATGCAGATCAGTTACTATCATTTATGCTGGGAGATAAATTCCAGGCATTAATTATGAATAGCATACAAAATGAAAGCAATTATAATGAAGTACATCGATACAAAAGCAAAATCTTTAAAAACCCTTGTTACAATATTTGAGGTTTGCTACTTTTTGGCTGTACGAGTATGCAAGTGGCTTTCATGCATAAATGAAGATTATTGAGTGCGCAAACTCGTGAATAGGCTGCGTACAGCTATCATGTGAAAAGGTCAGCTGTATAAATATATTCCTGCCTTTGTCAGAGTCTATCCTTAAGCTTTTAAGGGTTTTGTACTAAAATACAAAACCCTATTGCAATCACGACCTGTGTCCGTCTGTCCGTCCGTCCGTCTGTATGTCACAGCACTTTTTCTCCGAAACTATAGAGGCTGCAGCCATAAAACTTTGTGGAAAGGTCAGCAGTGGTGACTTCTTGAAAGTTCAAGGGTGGAAAAATTTTTCAAAGGGGTTTAAGGGGGTCTCCCCATATAGGGAGGTGACCCCTCAAAAAAAAAATTTCACCATTGGTAGTCGAATAGGGTGTCATTGGAAAGCTCTCAATGAGATCTTTTCAAAACAAGTCTTAAAGTTGCCTTATGAGTACCGAGGGGGGCAGGGGAAGGGGAAATGTACGAACTTTTCGCGTACATCCCCCCTCCCCCCCTCGCGATTGGACGCCTTCCATCCGAAAAATCATGAATGTAGGCCTTAATGAGTACAACAACAACAAATACATGAGAAGTCTTTGTTAGTAATAGTATGATTTATCGATTTTATGTTTTCTTTAATAAAATCTAAACGGTACCCTTAAATTCAATAAAAAATAGATGACTATTTATTAGATTGATCTTTTCTGAAAGTTTCATAAAGATCGAATAGTATTTAACGAAGTTATAGCGATTTGAATTTTCCTGTATTACTATGGAACAATATGCCCTGTATTACTATGGAAACATATGGCTATGGAGCCATATGTGCTTTTTACCGACTTAGATACTACAGCTTTGCTAGGATTTGCATGAAAATTTCAGGAATGATAGGTATCATGTAGATGAGTACATACAATTGAAAAAAAGTCGAAGAGGCAGGAGAGAGCTCTTAGCAAAAGGGCTTTGTAACCCTTCTAAGATTCGAAAAAACAGGCCATGAATCGATGATTACAGTACAGAGGAGTGGCCCCTGAAAAAAAAACTCATGAAAGGAAGCCGATATGAGTATCAACTGAAAGTTCTCTATGAGAGCTTTTCAAAACAGTTCTTAAACTGACAGTTTTTGCTTCAGTGGGGGCACAGGGGGGGGGGAGAATACATGAAAATTGTGTTTCCTCCCTCGCGAATGGACACCCGTGATCTAAAAAATCTGAAAAAACTATCAAGGGAGATATTTATGGGTATAACTATATCAAATACCTCAGAAGCCAAAATTCTTTCAACTTTGCTAATAATAGTATGATACTCAAATATGACATGTTTCTTGATTTTTTTCGTTGCTGGTTACTGCATTTTGTAAGTTGAGTACAAATCCCTTCTGACAGAGCATAGGTCTGTCTACCCAACTTGTTTAATGGTTGTAGCCAAAGTTACTTTTATATTGGAAATTGCTGCCTTGGCAGTCTATCCTTATGAGGGTAATGCGCGGTGTTATCACCATTTTATCCCAGCCAATAAGTTTTGCAGTGATAGTGTAGTCCCCTGAATGAATAACAACTACTCTAGAAATAAAGTAAACGCAACAATGGTTCGATATGTTCTAAAGAAATATCACATTCATTAAAGAAATTGGGACGTTGATTTCAGAAGAAGTTTATAAAAAATGATCGTACGCATAAAATATTTGCAGGTATATTATTGAAATAGACTATGTCTGTGCAATTTCATGACCGAACGTGAAATATAAATGAACAACATGGACATTTCGTTATAAATATAGGACAGTCCTACAACTTTATGCAACTGTGGTATTTTGACAATCGAATTGGCTGTAAATACAACCAGTTCGATATTCATCGAGTCCATTTCATATATATGAAATGAAACTACCATGAACAAATTGGCCGCTTTCATAAGTTGATTTTTGTGTTTTCCTTTTCAAAAAGAACGTAAAATAATTTTTTAATTTAAAAAAATCTTTACAAGAATAAGAAATGACTGATTTCGAAATAAAATAAGGGTATCCATAGTTAGATATGTATCAAATAGGTCTCGCATCCAAATGAATTTTTTATAAGTGTATTAAAAAACTAACACAATTTGATTTTGATGTTTCTTGATTTCATCATTGATGGGAAAAAGTATCTTCAAAATGATGGGCTATCATTGGTTTGGGTAAATTAATAATGAAGATAGGGCGTACTGACAGAAACACCCTTAACAAATAATGTTGTACATAGAGATACCTTAAAGCGTTGGTAAATCATCTTCTTGTTTTCAGGTTTGAAGAGGCTTTTTTTGCAAGGAAAAAATGAAATCCTGGATTTACGTCAATTGAAAAATAAAGCGGTCGACAGACCAAGACAACTGGAGATGCTGTCTGCAGGCAATCAAGAGTTGTGAGTCCTTCCAAAACTGCAAAGATTAAATCCACAACTTACTGACCGATGAACACAGCGGTATTGCTTTGAATTCTGTAATCACTAAACCATAGGGTAATATTAAGATATATATTAAGTATTCTTTCGTGTTATTTGCTTTATTATTCCAGTGAACAATTAATTTGATGTGAACTACCCCTTCTATAATACTCCTAGAAAAATTAAGACGGTTTGATCAATATTTTTAGCTAACAAAAACAATTTCAAAGTATTTTTGGAAGCAGCTGGTTAAATCAAATATTCAAAACAATTGAAATTATAATCGTTTCCCCGTAATGATTCACGATGTTTTCCTAAGAATAAGGATCAGAGATCTCTCATGAACGTCAGATTCCGTATGTAGCGTGTGTAATCGATCAATTCGAAAGAACATTAAAAATTTCACAGCTATAAAATGCAAGCAAATGTAAGCGATGAAAAACAATTGATTAAGCAATTCCATGACTCATAAACACAAAATTTTCCTGAAATTCTCTATTTTTGCAAAAAGCCATTTTTCATTTAATGACTTCTGAATTGTTCTCCACATATTCAGAAATAAACCTCAGCCGAAATATACAAGTGAAAAGAAAAAAGAATATTAAAACCCGATTTTAAAGCTCAGAGGCATACATGTAGGTATTGTAATAATATGTATAAAGGAGCTTACACTAATTTATGAGTATATAATTAGCATTGAGACAAAACATATGCGTATGAAAATCATGCATGAAAGTAAAAATGAAGATGTCGATATTAATAAATACAAGGAAGTTCAACGAAATTGTCCCGTCGTGAAAAAAGTGTGACAAGGACTGGTCTGAATCATGACTTGGGGAGGTAGATTCCATTGTTCAATTTTGCATTATGGCAAATTGTCAGTGGGTAACCTTTGAAATTGGATGGAAGCGAAAAAAATAAGATCCTAATCATGTGACAAAAAAATAGAACATGGTTACACTCTCACCTCAAAAACGTAAATGACCGTGATGACATTGCGCTCACGTAATTGCTGAAGAATTTTGCGATGGCTCGTGTTCAAGGAGTGTTACGAGAAAATCATCAATTTGACAGAGGTGATAACATGACTTCTTTAAATATTTAGAGAATTGATATATGTACATGTCTACGGTGAAATAAGATCTTAAGAAAAATCATGTTATGCTAGAAAACAATTGATCTGATATACATATTTTTCTCTCCGGACAATCTACTTTTGAAAAATAACATATTTTGGAAACGACGCTAATAGGGCACATGAGAAATCTTCATAAAAAGGCGCATTGCTGGTAATAAGATTCATACGATCCTTTGTTAGAACATATTTAACCTTTGCCAGGTGTATTGAGTACTAATGCTAATTATTTTCTAGTGTAATAATCTAATAAACGTTTGGTCTAGTTTTCTATTTTAAATTAGATGAACAAAAGTTCAAAAAAAACTTCCATAAACAATTTTGTAATGTTTAATGAACAGTTTCTACAATACCATTTAAATAATAAGTATATTATTACTATTACAATTTCGAAATAAATTAATTCTTTTTAAAAGCATTTTGTATTTATTTGTTTTCCAATGTAGTCACTTAAATACAATCCAAAGAAATATTTTCAAAGTTTTATTTAAAGCAAAAAATACCTAGTTTTGCTTTTATGGCGCTTTGTTTGCTTCAAGTCAATCATTCAGCTGCCTGCAAATACTCACGCAGAGCACTTGACATCGAATAATGTCTTTTATTCTGAATGTTTTCTTTTTTCGGAAATTTATTTAATGTGGAAAATGGTAAACAAACTCTAAGCTTTTTTCCTAGAAGTGAACACAACACTGGAACTGGAAAATTTAAAACTACAATTCTTAGCAGGAGGCAAGTAAATACCACTGAAATCAATTTAATCAAGTTGAAGTAGCAGGAGATAGGGTATTGTAAAACAATTAGTAAGTCAAACAATATATTCTGCATATCAAAACTTGACTACTGTACAGTTTCCATGAATTGAGTTCGAAAAATTATTATGGTTATTATGATTTTAAACTCGCTATCATTTCGTTTCAAGTGTTTTCACCCCATTGCTTGATTAGTCATGATAACACATCAATATTACAACCCATTTCTGAAATTTTTATCAAAATTCCTACATATTTGTGGTGTCTAGTTCCGTTGCAAACGTGTATCTCCTTAGTATCACGTGTTAATGTTGTTGTAATTGTTAAATATTCGATCGGCTGTAACTTCGCTATTTATTGTTCAATTATTGTGAAACTTTCGGGACACATACAATCATTTTTTAAAAACTTAAATTATAGGTTTTGGGAAATTTAAAGGTCCCATTTGGATTTTATAGGTAAAAATGTAAAATTTATAAAATGTACTATTATTAACAAATTTGATTGAATTTCAACTTCTGAGGTATTTGATGCCCTTGTACTCCTTAAGTCACACCTCTGTGATTTTTTTTCAGATTTTTCGGGTCAAAGGCGTCAAATCGCGAAGGGGAGGGACACAAAATTTTCGTACATTTCCCCCTCCCCTGCACCCCTCAAAGCAAAACTTGTTAGTTTAAGACCTGTTTTGAAAAGTTCTCATTAAGACCTTTCATTTGATACATAAATTGCCCGTATTCGATGAAAACTTTTTTTCGGGAGCAGCTCCCCTATATGGCAAGACCCCCTTAAAGACCTTTTAAATTACTTTTCTTGGTGAAACTTTGAAGAGGGCGTCACTTCCCACCTACCTACAAAATCTTATGTTTCTAGCTCATGTAGTTTGCGAGAAAAAGTGGTGTGCCACACGGACGGACGGACAGATGGACAGACAGGACGGGATTTTATTAGGGTATTGTAAAATGATTTTACAATCCCCTAAAAATGAAGGAGTACAAACGCCACGGGGAATTTTTAAGAAATCTAAAGAAAATCAATACTTAAAGCTTACCAAGTTAAATGTCGTGGTCATGGAAAACTGATCATGATGAGTTTTTTCAGCTCATTTGGCATTAAATAACATTAAGTTGAAGCATTAGCTAGTAAAATAATCACACTTGACTTAATGAGTTTTATGGTCCAAGTCATAATAGTTTGGATATCCTTCACATTTACCTTTAGAAAAGTGATATTCGTTTCAGAACGCAGATTTCTAAGATATGTTGAAGCTTGCTCTGATGCATGATTATATGCGCCACAACTATCTCATGCTTAGTTTTAGTGTTCTTAGTAATATTTCTCTTCCATGTAGACACCAGTGTTTTGAAGGCGATCAACTTCCTTTTTCGATACTATACCAACAAAGCAAAAAGTGTAAGTTGAAACCTGTTCTGAAAAGTTTTCAACAAGATTTTGTAGTGACCCAATATGCGGTTTGTGCGGAAATGTCGCAAGCAAATAATTTAGGTCTGCAAAATAAATTTCAAATTTGAAAACGATTGTGTGCCCCGTAAATTTCCTTCGCATAAATTGAATATTAGGAACACTGCACCACGTTTCTGACGGGTCTGTCAAACCAATGAGTGGTGCAATTTTCATCGAAGTTTTGTGTGATTTCCCTTCACGCGAAATTTTCGCGGTAGGAAGACGGTAAGATAAGCAGATGAGCGGAAGCGTGTGGCATAGGCGAAAGGCGATTTATAGACGCTATGCTATGCTACTGAAAGGCAAAGGGGTACAATTCCGGCCGTTATCACACATTCATTATCTAGCAGAATAATCAATTTAGCAATTATAAAACATCGTCCTCGTCACTTACATGCATTATTGCCTTGGCTTTTTTGCATAAAAAAATATTTCACGCAATGATCCATGAATGATGAAAGCCCATTCGTAATTGAGCACATATGCACATTTTTAGGTCTTTTTTTTTACAAAGCCATACTAGTTACGCGACCTGTCTGTCCATTTGTTTGCCCGTGCGCCACAGCACGTTTCCTCAGAATCTATAGGAGCTAGAAAGCTCAAACTCTGTGAAAAGGTCAGAAACGTATCCTCTCAAAGTTAAGGTTTTATCAAACTTTTCAAAAATTTTTTAAGGGGGCTCCCCCTTTATAACAAAGTACCCCTTAGAATTTTTTTATCAAAAGTAGCCGTATGGAGTTTCAAATGAAACTTCTTGATTAGAACCCTTTGAATCTGACATAAAAAATTCATTTTATGCATCAGGTGGTCCAGAGAGAGGTAAAATGTACCAAAACTTATTAATTTGATTAATTAGTAATCATTTTTGTTATAATATAAATTTGCGATCTGTAAGAAATGAATCATGACTGCATAACGGTGGCTATTTTTTCGATATAGGTTTATCAAAAGTAGCCGTGTGGAGTTTCAAATGAAACTTCTTGATTAGAACCCTTTGAATCTGACATAAAAAATTCATTTTATGCATCAGGTGGTCCAGAGAGAGGTAAAATGTACCAAAACTTATTAATTTGATTAATTAGTAATCATTTTTGTTATAATATAAATTTGCGATCTGTAAGAAATGAATCATGACTGCATAACGGTGGCTATTTTTTCGATATAGGTTCATATCTTTTTGTATCTAGTGATACAAACAATATTGAGTAGAAATAAAGTATCTAGTGGTCCAAACATTGATAAACTCAGTTGTCCAAGTTAGGGAAAGTAAACACACGTTTGAGTTCTTTTCAACTTCACCCTTGAAACTTTGGTTTTTAGGGTTTTGTAAAATAATTTTACAAAACCCTACTAGTTTCGCGACCAGTCTGTCCGTCTGTCCGTCTGTCCGTCTGTCCGTCCGTCCGTCCGTGTGTCACAGCAGTTTTTCTCGGAAACTACTTAAGCTAGAAACATCGAATTTTGTGTATAGGTGTAAAGTGGTGATCTCTTCAAAGTTCAACTACAAAAAAATTTTATGAGATATTTAAGGGGGGTCTCCCCATATAGGAGAGTGACCCCCCGAAAAAAAAATTTCATTGAAGGTAGCCGATATGTGTATCAAATGAAAGGTCTTGATGAGAACTTTTCAAAACTGGTCTTAGTTTGCTTCGAGGGGCGCACAGGGAGGGGAAATACACGAAAAATTTGTGTCCCCCCCCCTCGTGATTGGACACCTGTGATCCGAAAAATCTGAATATAATCAGTGATGTAGGCGTTGGTGCGTACAACAACAACAAATACGTGAGAAGTCGCAATTCGCTCAACTTTGTTAGTAATAGTATGATTTATTGATTTTATGTTTTCTTGAATAAAAATTCGATGAAATTCAGTACAGAGATGACTATTTACAAGACTGATTTACCCTGCAAGTTTCATAAAGATTGAATTATATTTAGCGAAGTTATAGCGGTTTGAATTTTCCTGTATTACTATGGAACAATATGCGCTGAATGTATTACTATGGCAACATATGGCTATGGAACAACATGCGCTTTTTATCGACTCAGACACTACAGTTTTGCTAGGATTTGCATGAAAATTTCAGGAATGATAGGTGTCATGTATATCTTTGAGAATCGGTTCAGCTAGTAGTATCAGTAATCGTAAAACAAGATAGTGGCTGTTTTAAATGCGAAGATTGAATAATTTTGAGTTATTTTTTCCCAACTTCAACGTTTAAGGTGCATGCTTTGAACACTTGATTCAATTTAATGAATGACTGAAGATGAGTACCTACAATTAATGCTCATAAGTGAAACAAGTCAAGGAGGTGGGAGAGAGCTCCTAGCAAATGGGCTTTGTAACCATTCTAGGATTCGAAAAAATTGGCCATGAATCGACGATTTCAGCACAGGAGAGTGGCCCCTGAAAAAAAAAAAAAAAAATTCATCAAACATAGCCGGTATGAGTTTGAAATGAAAGTTTTCATGGGAGCTTTTCAAAACAGTTGTTAAACTGTCAGTTTTTGCTTCAGTGGGGGCACAGGGGGGAAATACGTGAAAAATGTGTTTCCTCCGTCGCGGATGGACATCTGAAATAATTATTAAGGGAGATATTTATGAGTATAACAATACCAAAAACCTCAAAAGTCGAAATTCATTGAACTTTGTTAAAAATAGTATGATCTTCGCATTTCATATTTTCTCTAATAAAATCGTCTTTGACATGTTTCTTGATTTGATTCGATCTGGTGACTGCATTTTGTAAATTGAATACAAAACCCTTCTGACATGAGCGTAGGTCTGTTAACCCAACTTGTTTAAATCTATATTTACAGTTAAAGAAAAAATCGTGTCTTTTTAGGATTTTGTAAAATTATTTTACAAAACCCTACTAAAATCGCGCCTGTCTGTCCATCTGCATATCCGTCCGTCCGTCTGTCCGTGTGTGACAGCACTTTTTCTCGCAAACCGTATAAACTATAAATTTAAAATTTTGTGTGTAGGTGTAAAGTGATGCCTTCTTCAAAGATTCACTATAAAAAATTTCTCACAAGTTGCTTAAGGGGGGTCTCCCCATATAGAGGAGTGGCCTCTGAAAAAAAAAACATTTCATCGAAGGTAGCCGACATGGGTATCAAATGAAAGGTCGTAATGAGAACTTTTCAAAACTGGTATTTTTTTCTTCAGGGGGCGCACAAGAAAGGGAAATACATGAAAAATACCTCAGAAGTCAAAATTCACTCAATTTTATTGATAATAGTATGAACATCGAATTTCACATTTTCCCCAATAAAATCATATGCATACCCTTAAATTCAATGAAAACCGATATTAAAGGAGTTTTACATAAGATCCTGATACTCTGCAAGTTTGATGAAAATCCAATCATATTCATGGAAG
Source organism: Odontomyia ornata (assembly GCA_963969285.1). Lineage (NCBI taxonomy): Eukaryota > Metazoa > Arthropoda > Insecta > Diptera > Stratiomyidae > Odontomyia > Odontomyia ornata. The sequence goes on from OZ017741.1 coordinate 195,252,903, forward strand.
TTATAGCCATTTGAAATTTCTCCACGTGATTTTGGTATTTTACGGGCATTCCATTGAATCACACACTTCAGTTTTGATTTGATCTTGAAATTTTCAAATAAGATCAATAATATAATTTTTTGGGAATTCATAGTTTGGGTGATTTTTGTTAGCTTGCAACAAAGTGACAACCGTTGAAAGTACATGCGCAAGGGATTTTCTTATAAACGTGCACATCTCTTTGACATGTTTTTCGGCTTTATTCGTTGCTGGTGACTGCATTTCGCACGTTGGGTACAAAACCCTTCTGACATGACCGTAGGTCTGTTAATCCAACTTGTTTAACTTTACAATCAACAACTGGACAAGCAATAGAGAGATACCTAACCAAGGACTTGAAATATCGAAAAGAAACAAATGATATTTCGAGAATTTTCTTCATACATTAGAGGCAGATTGGAAAGCCTTTCAATTGAGAGACGCAGAAATCTAACTGTTGCAAACTGCTAACAAGGATCATGCGTATTTTAAGAAGAGCTACCCAGCCCAGGTGAAGGAGGTGTATAAGGAGCTTAAGGGTGAGTTACAAGATGGATTGCGAGAGATGGAAATGTCAGAACCAATTTTTTCTTTCGAAAAACTCGTTAAGAAGTAACTTGCAGTAATTGCTTCGCTAAACCAAACAATTAAATTGGTCAACGATTTTCTAAAAGATGACAAATCGTTTGATCTTTTTCTGCCAATAGCATTTGTCTCCGCTGACAAATTATTGGCAAACTTTTTCCAGTGCTCATTACAAGCTTGCATCGGAGCGCCCTGATTAGCGGAAGTTCGGGCCACTATCAGTTCGATGATATGGCACGAATGTTGGTATATGGTGCATTAGCTCGAAATGACCGCAGCGTCGCGAGATTGCATAATTCAAATCAGCTGTGACGATTGCCAAGCGAAGATCTTGTGACGGCAGTTTATTCAGATTGTGTCAGATTGCATGTGCGCGGCTTACTTGTAGAACGCAGTAATTTTTCGTTGGAGGTTGAGAAATTTACTACATTTATTAAACAACTCTTTGTATCATCGATTTGGTTTGTAAATTAAGTGTGTTCTTTGCCTTCAATTTCACTTTGTGATTGTGACATGTTGAAATACTGTGTGAGGACCATCGTGTGGTACCGGACTCAATTTCATTGGGTATCCTCCGACATTTTTCAAGTGAAGGGAATATTTTTTTTTTACTATTCTAATTCCTATTTTTTAAATTTCTGTACTGTGAGGAAAGAAAAGTGTACAGGTAACATAATTTATTCTATTTCAGGTTAATTAAAAATGCCTAAATTCAAAGGAAGGATCACACAAAAAGGCAACCGGGACGAAAATTTAATCAAACAGGCTATAGTAGGTGTTCAAGAGAAAAAATTATCACTTAGAGAAGCATTTCGCTATTTTAATGTGCCAGGAAGTACCTTTCAGGATCGAATTAAAACTTTTAAGAGTGGATAAGTGGCTGCACTTAAACCAAAATTGGGGAGATTTGAGAACACTTTCTCGGAAGATCATTTAAGGCAGTTATACAATCATGTTAAGGAGCTTGATAGTGGCCTGTTGCCACTGACAAAGACCGAGTTTTTGAAACTGGCGTTCCAATTTGCCGAGCATTTGAAAATTCCTCATAGGTTTAATAAGGAGAAGCAAATGGCTGGAAAGGATTTTTATTGCAGCTTCAAGAGGAAATTCCCCGACATCGTTCTTAGATCACCAGAATCGGCCAGTATTGCGAGGGCTGTTGGGTTCAACAAGCCTCAAGTTGACCATTTTTATGATCATCTCCAGGATTTATTAGAGAAGTATAATTTTCCTACGTTTAAAATATACAACGCTGATGAGACCGGAGTATCCACAGTTCATAAAAATGAGGAAGTGATTTCTACTAAAGGAAAAAAGCAAGTTGGAAAATTAATTTCTAGTGAGAGGGGACGTAACATAACATTGATGTTTGCTATGAGTCTGACAGGCCATTTTATACCACCATTTTTCATTTTTCCGAGGAAACGGATGGATAAAAATCGTCGATTAATGATTAATACACCGCCACAAAGCGTTGCTGTTCTACATGAAAGTGGCTGGATGAATGGCGGAATATTTTTGAATACTAAAATTATTTAATTACACATGGAATTTGGGTACAGCATCATCGCAGAATGCATTAGCAAAGCAGGAGTACCAATCAGTCGCTTGGAGATTGTTCGCAATAATTGCAAAGTATTATATAGGCGTTGATTTGAGGAGCAAGAACTGCTTGCACTAGTGGACTTTAAGGTAGCTGTAGCAGAAGCCTTGTACTGGGCCAATAAACGTTGTAGCAGTACAAAGATCACCTCCCTATTTGGACAATACATACATATTTGGTTTGTCGCAAAATAAAAAATCATGTTCAAAGTACACTTTTTCGTTGTGTTTGTTTCGTAATATGTTTTTCTCTTTTTTTTCTAATTAACTAATAATATTCAGTAATTTTCATTTGATAATATATATTGTTTTTTTTTTTTAATTCCACGTCTACCACTCGTTGCGTCTAGGCGTGTTTTAATTCAGTCCTGTCAAGAATTTTTAAAATTTTAAATAATTTTCAAAACGTCAATTAAAAAGCAACTTTTAAAAAAACTTATTACATCGTCGAACTATTCGAACAATTTATCGAGTATATGGACCCTACTTGCGAGAAGTTTCAAAAAAGTCAAAAAAGAAAAACCGGGTGTCTGGAGGAGCCCGACGGCTTCCCACCGCTGGGGGACCCAGGGGCAGGCATTTCTAATACGACGAATGGGAAAATTATGAATTTATCGAGTATATGGACACTACTTGCGTGAAGTTTCAAAAAAGTCAAAAAAGAAAAAAACATTTTTTCACCGGGTGTCTGGAGGAACCTGAAGGCTTCCCACCGCTGGAGGACCCAGGGCCAGGCATCTCTAATACGACGAATGGGAAAATTATGAAACAGAAAAACGCTCAAAACAGCTTTGAGCATGGCAAGCGTATTACGCTTTCAAGTGAAGAATACGTAATAGTAACCAGAGAAAACGCTAAGGTTACTAAACAAAATGATGAGATGAAACTCCGAGTACAAAGTTTGGAGGACAAGATCCGGACATTAAGAAATGTGAATAAAATAAAAATGATGAAGCCATATAATACGTTCGGCCAAGAAGAAGCGATAACAAATAAGAAGAATAAGAAAAAGGAAGCGACAATATACAAGACCAACGAAAAAACAGTAGCCGCGCAAAAGGCTCAAACATATAAAGCAAAATTACAAAATATGAACAAGACATCAATCCATGATGCTGAAAACATACTAAGCGCAGGAGGAGGAAACGACAGCGCCAATTACTATGCGGTACTGTCTGCGATGAATGACGAAATGGACATCGAGATGGAGTGCAAAGATAACATAAGTAATATTTATGATTGTAGTAATAATTTTATTGAATGTTTAAAATCAAAAAATAAGAAAGAGAAGAAGCCAACTTGTGTGTCTGCTGGTTCTCCTATTAAAAATATTAAAATAACTAAGTAAGTTTCTCCGATTAATGTCTTTGGGCAGCGTGAAGGGGATTTAGTTCGGCTATTGGCAGGCTAACATAAAATCGACAATTTCGATGTTAAGAGAGTGACCGCTGATAAACTCACAGTTAAGACAAAAACAATGGCTGATTTCAAGCTGGCGAAAGATGCTCTTAATAGTGTAAAAGCCCCCCACTTCAAATATGATTACACGCCAAAGGCTGAAACAAATCAGATCTTCCCGTTGAAGGCCTTGGACTGTATACAGAGAATACAGTTGATCTCCTTGAAATGTTACAGGAAGCAGCAACAGCTGTTAAGTTCATCAGTATGAAAAATTTTGCTACAAGGAGATCAACTGATAAAGGCAAAATATTACCATTTTATTTGGTACAAATTTCTACCGATAGCAGTTCGAGTGCCCGTCAACGGATTATGTACTTGAATTTTAGAATTGTGAGATGGGAACGCCTCCAAAAAACTGAGGTCAACCAGTGTTACAGGTACCGAAGATTCGGTCATTTGGCTTCCAATTGTGGCATTCATTATCGCTCCGTTCAATGTGAAGAAATTCATGAACCCGGTGAATGCAAATTGGCTAAGATGGAACCAAAAGAAAAATTATACTGTGTTAACTGCAGTATACTTGGCCATCCAGCATCATATTGAAGATGCCCTCGATATTAGGATGTATTGTACAAGTAAAATTTTCCCCATAAAAAAACCCAAGTTCATCGCAGTATCTTGCCTTTCAACTTCGTCAAGCCTGGAGTTTCATTAGCACTTGCTGCTAGAGGCCCAGCAGACAACAATGTAAATAAAATAACTAATGCAAGTGGCAATAATGAGCTGCTTCTCAAGATTTACCAACAGCTTGAATCTCTTTCAGAAAGAATAAATAAGCAAGATCTAAAAATCAATTTAGTTTTTCAACGTTTAGGCCAACATGCTTCAAAAAAGTTTGTCATCCAGCCGCATTTTCGTGGGTAAGCTACGCTTTATCTCGATCAACGTCAACTCCATTGTTACTATACATCAAAACGTGAATATCCTCTGAATTTATTGCTAAGCAAAAGCCTGACATCATGCTTCTCACTGAAACCCACCTCAATTCACGGCACTCCATGACATTAAAGGATTTTGAATTCATAAAAAACGATAGGGTAAACGCGAATGGGGCGGTGGCACCGGAATAATGGTTAGAAGACCCTATTGTCTCCACAATATTGAAAAAGTCGAATTCAAAAACATTCAATCTCTTGAGGTGCCCGTTATCAAAATCTCACTGCCAGGTGGGGATAACCTCTTTGTTATCTCTGCCTATACAGCTGGTCGAAATGTTCTCAAGTTCAAGGAGGGGCTCAATTCCTTTTTTGGCCTGAATGCCAAGCATACATCATGGCTGAACGCCAACAATAATCCCAGAGGAGTATCCCTGAAATCGTGGATAACAGAGAACCATATTGAATATAGATGCAATCTTTATGGGTCGGAGTTCCTAACATACCCTAGGACAAATTCATATTTGGATGTCTGCGTTGCTGATGCAAGACTTGAATTTAGTTTTAATAGTCTTCAACGCAAATGGCAGGTGCTTTCTCACGTTAGCGACCATACGGCAATCGTAATGGAAATCAATCACCAAAGGGATGATGTCTTCCTCACTCTAGTTCAGTATGAAAATCATCAGATAAATTTCAAAAAAAACGGATTGGGCAAAGTTTCAAAAGAAGTTTAATTGCGACTACCAAAAGCAATATCCTTCTTCTGATGATGGCAGCGCTTGCTCAATAGTTCCTAATGACAGGAATCTCACTAACAATGAAATAGATCACTATTTGTCGAAGTTAGAGAAGCTGACGTTGGAAACGATTGAGAAAGTCGTTCCCAAGATTAAACATCGAAACAATCTGGATGGATATGAAACACCAAGCATTGCAAGGTTGAAAAGATTGAAAAGCCTTCTTCTCACACGCGTCAACAATATTTATCGACAATTTTTGGACTACATCCCTCGTTGGCTTTGTTGAAATTTCACCTGAAGAATATCCGGAACTTAATCCGTTCGTACTTCAGGAGTGAGGTCAGCAATCAATGGGTGGACAAATTGAGTGGTTTTAGCCCACAGGACCCAGACGGCGTTTTCACGAAAGTGAATAGCATATTCCGCAAGAAGTCTCGAGTGAAGGTATCGAATCTTGAAGTCGCTAGTGATGAGATAAATCTTCTCGATAGGGCTGGTATCGAAATTGATAGTACGACGCCGGATAGAATTGGAAACAGGATTATATGTGATGGATTGCAGAAATTTGCCCTGATTGGAACACATTTTGAGTTGGTTCATCTACCAAACCCTGAGAGAGGGAATGGAATATTTCAGGGGTCGTTGAAGCAAAAGTTTCCGACTTCAAATCAAGCTTGAACGGCCAATCAATTCTGCATTTCAATGAAATATTTACATCTGATCTCATACCGAGCTTGAATCTTATTGATTATTTTATCAGCTATGAAGACTTGTGTTTCATATTATGCAGAATAAACAACAAGAAATCATGTGGTACTGACGGTACTCCAAAATGCAGTTCTCCGACATCTGCCTGAGGTTGCTATTAGGAATTATTGCATATTGTTCAACGACATATTGAGCAATTGATATTTACCAAATGAGTGGAAAAAAGCTAAGATATTTCCGATCTTGAAGAGAAGGAAAAGAATCTTCGAGTCCTTAAAGCTATCGCCCAATCAGCTTAATGCCTAACAATAGCAAGGTCTTTGAAGTGACACGCAACAGAGCATTCAACGCCCACATTGAGGAATATGAGTTGATGCCGAATTGCCAATTAGGTTTTCGTTCCAGGCGTTCGACCATTAACGCGATAACGAAAGTAACCTCAGACACCTATTGGAGTCTAAATAATGGAGAATGTATTAGAACGTGTCTCTAGAAAGCCTTCGATACGGTGTGGTTAGCTGGACTAGTTTTTAAACTCCTTCAGAACAGGTTCCCCAGACACCTTGTTGCCATGACGTGCAATATTTTATACGGGAAATGATTTGTTGTAACTGACGGAAATCTGACAAAAACGCACGAAAACAAGGTCTTGAATGGTCTACAGCAGGGAACAGTTACTGCACCTCTGCTCTTCTCAATATTCATTCGCAAGCTATGGAACAGCTCTGATTTTAACGTCTCGCCAACGCGATCATTGGTAGCGTTTGCTGATGATCTGATCATCTATACGGTAGGCTGAATAGCTACAATAGTTCAAAGTAATCTTCGAAATATGTTCAATGATGTGCAGCTGTACACTGACAATTGGCGAATGAAAATCAAAACCCAGAAGTGCGAAACAATGTTGTTTCGGACGACGCTACAGGGAATCAGACAAAATCTGAAACGTAGTTGGAATGATTTTCACATTGTGGCTGACGAGGGTAGTTCAGGACGGGTTCCATATAAATCCTGTGTCCGATACCTGGGTGTTGAACTCGATCAGTATTGTACTGAACATATCAAAATCATGCTCAGTAAGGAACAATGAGTAGTCATGGCCCTACAAAGACTCTTTCATTCAAGATACATTGATCGGAAGGTCAAAATTATCTATTACAAGACCCTGGTTAGACCAGTTTTGACATATAGATGTCAGATATGGTACAACCAGAGTGCTAGTATTATGGAAAAATTAAGAGTATTCGGAAGGAAATGTCTTCGCGCATGTACTGGTTTGTACAAAAAGCCTGAGACGAGTTGGAAGCATTATATATCAAATAGAAGACTTTATCAAACCACTAAAGTGACAAGAGTCGATATCTTGATACTGGAACTTCTTCGGAATCATATGCAAAATCTGTAACTGTGAGTGAAAACCCTTGGATCTCGCAGCTGTTCCACCCTACAGACGGGTATATTGCGACTTGCCTCGCTTCTGGCTTCGTTCCTGCAGAAGAATTCGTGTATTTGGACATCAATCGATATGTTTTTGACACCGATAAGAAGATAAAATATCCTCCGAATTTGAGTTCACGAGACCACCAATTCCAATGCAGATACTCATTTGCTAGATTCGTTGAAGCTTATCAAACTGAGACGGAGTAATCTGGGTATTGGTAGCCGAATGACAATGTCTAAATTATTCATGTTTATTTTCAGTTTTTGTGTTTTTCGTTACTGAATTTTCGAGTTTCAGCTCATTATTGCTACATTTAGTGTTGTTGTTTATGTGTGCTAAAAATTAGGGATAGGTTAGGTATATGTTAAGTTTATTTTATTAGGTTTAGAGGTAAGGTTAAACACTAAGATTAAGAAGATTGTGATAGAATTTTTTAGTATAAGACAAAGTTTTTGATTGAATTTTATTAGAATTGAGTTATAACATTTTTTTGTGGTAGGGAAGTGAACGCCCATTTACGCACAGAGTGTGGGACTCCCATGCTCGCAAGAAGGCGACTAGACTACCCACTAAACACCTCCCCTGTCAACCTGAAAACCTAGCCTGGAACCGTTTGACACATTACTTCGGGCCACGTCTCGTTTTGTTACGCCGTGAGGCACCTTAAAGCTGGGAGATCCCTCTTCTAGCGGGAAGGGAGAGGAAAGTGGAAGTGCCAGACAAGTGATCCCCCAGCCCCAACGGCTCCGGTTGCTGTGAGTTCCTTTTATTTTTTAGGACTACCCGAACATAATGTGCCACCTGGTTCCATTTGTCAACCGATTTAAGCATCACCGCGAATATATTATCCGGGGTGAGCTCTCCTATCTCCCTGTAGAGGTCCCTTCGCAGCCTGTCCTCTCCTGGGCAATACTGACAATCGGAGGACCGTGACTTATCAATCTTGTGCAGGTGAGACTGAAAACAGCCATGCCCGCTCAAAAGCTGGGTCAGATAGAAGTCAGTCTCACCATGCCTTCGATTTAGCCACGGTCTCACATTCGGGATGGGGCGCGCAGTCCAGCTTCCCTTCGTGCAATTCACCCAAGACTACTGCCAATCGTTGAGTGAGTGCTGTCTCTCTTCGCGGACGACTGTCTCCCTCGCATCCTCGTTTCGACGCAGATAAATAGAGCGGCGCTCTCTAGCAAGGAGGCCGACAGGTATCACGCCTGCAACGACTTTCATCGCCGAATCAGAGATTGTCGGGTCCGAAGATGCAATCCTCAGCGCTCGTCTTCTCTGTACCTGTGCCAGGCATTTTCAGTAAACCTCCTTGCTGAGAGCGTCACCCCATACCTCTGCGCCGTACAGTAGCACTGACCCTACAGCACTGTTTTTTAATCTTTTAAAATTTATAACGATTAGTATTGAAGAAAGCGCTTTTGATTTTGACATTGAATATTGTTAAAACTAAGAATGCTATATGGGTCATCAGATTATTGAATATTTTGATTTTTTTAAACTTGCTTTATGTTTTTATAAAATTTATAACAATTAAATCAATAAATCGCATTCGAATTTTAATTTGGGCTAAATTTTAACGATGGTTAGACATACATCGTGCATGACTTGTACACAAAATGGGAATAATTGATCACTAAAAAGTTTGGATGGGTTGAAGACCTTACCGATAAATGAAAAAAGAAACTTTATTTGAGTTAATTCGAGGTGCGTTTATTCAGAGAAAACCATATCGGAATAGAATATGAATGGAGAGCGAAAGCCAAGTAATATTCAAATACCAAATTTGGGTGTTTGCTTAATCAATTAGGAATGTCTGTTTAATAAAAATCCAACATAATCGAGGAGGCAATATCAGCGAGAATGGAAATTTTTCATGAATGGATTTACTTCCCAGACTAAGAGGCACGTTTTGAACTTTTCTTTGAAATCATATAATATTTTGAAGGGCTTTCTCAAGGTTTTCAAGTTTTGAAAAATTGCCAGTAGATACACCAGTCTTAACAATGTTGGAATTTAACTGAGAAACACAGCCACGTGGCAGTAACTGTTTTGACTTTTAGGAAAAATAAGTCCATTTTGATGAAAGAAGATTAATGAACATAAAGTATGAATTAAAGTTGAAATCTGTTAGTATACAGTATATGATGTTGTTCTAGCCAACTCACGAGTATTTCTAAAACTGCCTCTTCAAATCAAAGGTCTTGTAATAAATTAATTTATAATATGTTTGACTAAAAATTCAAAAGACCTATTTGTGTGGTATATTAAAGAAATAAACCAAAGAATTCTTTCACTTAAACTAATCGGATGCGATCAGTGAATTCAGATATTCAAAATGGATCATTTCTGTGCCAAAGCACATTCAATAGCACCTTTTTTTCACTTTGTCTCTTCGAAAAAATGGGTTCCAAATATTTTTCTAAAATGGGAACGCTAATGTGAAAATGTCAATCAAAAGTTCGAAAATATATACATTTTGCAACAAATACAAAGTAAACAAAAGTAAAATAAATTTTACGAAAGTCCCAACCAACAGCAGATTGGCTTAAATTTTCAAATCGAAGATTTGAGAGACTCTAGGATCCATTAACATCGCCAAAGACTTGCAAAATCAACAACTCGGTACAGGATCTGAAGAGTAATTTATGATCAAACCAAAAAGTTAGACATGTAAATACGTGTCTCGTGTTTTTGCTGATTTCCTTGTTACCAATTAATTATCAAACGTTTTGCGCATACACACGAAATTCTCAGCGAAATTTTGTGTTTTAGATTCAATTAAGAAATGTAGATAATTTTGTGTGTATATTTAAAATATAAATGTGCGCAATCTAAAGTAGAGTGAAAATTAATCACGCCCACACTTTCCGCGAAATTGTACGTTAAAACAAGATACAATCAAATCACAAAGCCATGTCGTCGTAGAATTGAAAGACATTTATATTATAAATTAAATGTTTAAAAATATCATTGAGAAATGTCGCGTGTCTTACACCCCCATTCATTAAAATCGTGATTTGCCGGTTGATTTTAAGGAAGAAACTCGTCGTCCCCTGAATTTCGAGTTCAGTTTGGATTTCGAAAATAAAATAGCACAATTTTCAGAGATAATGAAGTGTTAAAAATAACCTATTGTCCAATTGCAGACGAATTTTCTTGACTTAGTTCAGCCGGTTGTCTGCAATTTCACGTCACGATTCTCATATTACGAATTATGTATCAACGAACTTTATGTTTTTTTACAAATCCCGGTCACTTTTAGTTTCACTGCACTAAACTTAATTTTTTGTCATCCGTAAACGTTTTCTTTTCCGATATTTCTCAAAGACGCTGCACAACGTTTCTTCAGAAAATTGTTAAAATTGCATTTATAACGATTTTATTTTCAATAGCACCAGAATCAGGAAATCCACTTAACACCTTCGCCCGGAAAAATTGGTAAAGAGAAGAAAAAGCGCGATGGTCAGCATCATGTTGGATAATCAGACTTTTTTCCAAATGATAATCGCGAGCGATCGATATGTGCGGTTGACCTGTTCGAAAAAACCTCACGCACTGAATATCGTTTTCAGCTCACGGATCCAATGTGAAAATCAGGCGAGCTTTTCATGACCTCACATACTACGATGACGTCAAATATTTTCAGTTTTCCCATTCGGTGGAAATGTGATTTTGCGAAATCTAGGGATCCAAATCGAGAAAGCTTTTACACTGGCGAGAATTCAGGTGGAAGCGTTTACAACGAGAAATACAAGTAGAACAGCACTGCCAGGTGATCTTCGAACTTTCTTCAATATTTCGGGAATATATGGAACCACAAAAAATTACAAGCTTAATTTATATGGGAAAAACTGAGAGTATCTAATGAAGCAAACAGTTTGATGCTTAGTTGCAGTTGGAGATGAACGCTTACGATTATCCCCTATTTATTTACAGCCACTTGTCCATTTGTTTTGACGGAAAATTAGAAAACTTTCCTAAATTCAACTCAATATCACGAAACCAATAATTTTGAATGTAGGACGATTAAGCAATCTTCGTGTTATTCAATTTGCCCCAAAACTGTAGGATTGAGATTAAAAGTAACTTGCTGATGAAATTCTAAACAAATTAAGATTAAATTATATCTTTCTCTGCACGCCAGCCAGCCAGAAGAAAACACAACAGAAAATCAATAAGCCGGCAAATTATTCCAGGCAACCTGGTACATACATTGTATAAATGGCGCTAACAGATTGCTTATCACGCAGCAAGGTCAGATAAAATAGGCAGCGAACCAACCATAAAAATGTTACTGGAAGGTCATTCTTCCTCGATTTGATGTCGATGGACAACAAATGGGAGGCCGAATTGTAAATAGAGATTCCTATTTATTATTTTTGCTCTTTTGTTGATACAGGAAGGAAGTATAATTATTTTTAGAAAAGATACCTATTTTTTAATGGGATATTGGGACGTGTTATTTAATTAGGATGCAAATAACTGAATAGATGGTCCTGGAATAACTTATTGTGCGTGATAATTTTAAATTGATGGCTGATTAATGGAGGGGATTTAATACTGGTGACTAATTAATTGAAAATAAACATCATGCTTGTGCAACACATGTATTTGGTGGAGAGATTATTCAGAGGACATTGAACGGTATCGGAAATACGGTTGATATTAGAAATGGGTTGGTTATATTCGAGATTTCGGTTCAGAATAATGTACGCCCACATAATTGTGAACAATTTTCGCTATTCTTAGTCAACTAAGCTAGATCTCTATTTATCACTTTCCATTTCCTATTATTACGTCAAACGCATTTTAGTAATGTGTCAACGAACTATACCTAGTTTTAGCCGCGCATTTTACAGCTTCCACCCTCGTCAATTTCAGTTAGTAGGAGTGTATGGGCCGAAGAAATGAAAAAGAGGCGAGTTACCTCGCAAATTGAACTTCTTCTGTCAGTTGCAACTCGAGGAAAAAATCTTTGAGGAACAAGATAATAACAGAGAGGATATTCCCACACGCCAAGAAGGATATCAAATAGAGGCAAATCAGTTTAAATACATATCTGGAAGCAGTTGCTGTGAAACATTGAACTTCAAAACGAACCTTGTCCTTTTTTCGATACATGCTCCGCCCAGCGTCACTGCCTCAGCGTTTAAAACTGGAATGGATGAAATCAATCAAGCACCAGCCGGATTTTAACAGACGCATTGTCATCGGATGTGATCTGAACGTAAGACACACTTATTGCGGTGGAAAACTCTCTAACTCCAAAGGCAAACCCCTTCTCGAATAGGTTGAAAATTTGAGATTCAGAATACTCAACATCGGAATCTACGCTTTTGAAAGAATCACGGTCGATGGTAAATGGATTCGGTCCTCATTAGGCGTTGCCGTGTCAAATGTAACTTTAGAGATAACCAGCTGGTGGACCTGTGCAACCGCAGACATTGCACCATTAAGATCATGATTAAAATTGATTCGAGCACTTGGCTGCGGTGTCGAGCCAGGGAAAGGATTGGAAATGATATCCCGACTGATTCCTTCCATGGAAATTTTGAGGACATCATCAATGAAGTAAGCCACTTTATCAACAATAACACCAAACGCAAAAAAAACCATATATAGCTACAAGTACTGGTGGTCGAAAAAACTAATGAAGATATGGAGAAGCAAAAATGTGCCTTTAAACAGTTTCAAGTAATTAAAGAGCTTGCAGAACTGGTCTTTCTTAAACAAAGTGAGATAGAGTGGAAAACAGCTGTCAGAGAGGCAAAGAGGAATGCTTGGGAAAAAGCAGTACTGAACGCATGTGACAACGGTAACGCCAAACGTTTCTGGATCTTCATCAACAACATCAAAAATCATAAGAGTAGAAACCCGAGTGACAGAACGGACGAACAGCAATGCTTATCATTCGTACAGGACATTGGGTAAGCCACACCCCTATACCAACATCATCATGGAAGGTGTTACCGCCTTTAACCCCGACAATCTATTTAAAGCTGAGGAGGTACATCAACATCTACGACAACGATCTCGAAACCGAAAACAAGATTATGGAATTGGCTCCTGGGATGTCAAATCACTGGACTTTTTGCAACAGTTCAGTCAATATAAATCAAACATACTGGCAATCCAAGAAACGAACTGAACAAGAAATTATATTTAACAAAAACAATCCGTGTATTCTTCAAAATTTGGCTGATTCATGTACACACTCTGACCAAAGAAACGGACGAAGAAATGAAGGAAGCCTTTTACAATCCTCTCGGAAGACTAGTCGACTCATTGCCCATAAACGACACATCAATAATCCTGTATGATTTCAACGCTAAGGTTGGCAATGAGCTATCTCATCGGGGATGATTAGAGGATATACCCTCCACGATGCAACAAATGACAACAGCCAGCGCCTGATTGACTTTGCATGTAGCAGATTTCTAGTCATACCTTCGACTTTCTTTCCACATTGAAGCATACATCAAATGACCTGGGTATCACCGGATGGCAACACACAATGCCAGATTGACCATGTTCTAATCCAACAACGTTGCACTTCGAGCATACTTGACGTCCGTGTATACCAAGGAGCTAATTGTAACTCGGATCATTTTTCTTCTTCGTAGCACAACAGCCCATCTCGGACCTTCACGTCCTCCAATTTCGAAATCCGAGCAGTGCTCAGGTGTATTCTTCGATCGCCTCAGACCAGTATTTCGTCGGTTTCCCCACTGATCTCCGGCCTTCAGTTCTCCCAATGAACACCTTTTTGGGTATCAGCTGTTCGTCCATCGATTTATGTGGCCAGCTTTTTGCAGCTTGTACAGTCTTACAATCGTTCAGACCTCCGGCTCGTCAAAAATTTCATAAAGCTCATGGTTGTATCGGATTCGCCATTAGTGTCCGCCTAGCTTCGCTCCGATTATTCGCCTCAGAGCCCTTCGCTCAAAGGCATTCAATTTATTTGCGGATGCTTGGGTTAGGGTCCATGTTTCGCACCCATAGCATAACACAGGTCTTGCCACAGATTTGTATACTACGAGCTTTGTTTTCCTTTGTATACAGCTGGTCTTCATGATCGTTAAAACTGCAGAAATATTTTATTTGCGAGCTGTATTAATTGGCGTATTTCGTCTCATTTATTACTTACCTTGGCACCTCAATACACAATTTCGCCCACATTTTCCATATTGCATTCGCCAAGCGTGATATGATGGGTACTTGAGGTATTTTTCCTCGACTGCGTCATAAGCTTTGTTTTATTCTCATTGATTTGTCGCCCTACTACTTTTGCCTCACATTCGAGTTTCAGGAAGAGTTCTTTGGCAGTTTTTAACGACCGTGACAAAATACTGATGTCGCGCGCATAGGCTACTACTTGGCTCGACTTGTCATTTTGGTAAGACGGACTGATTCAGCTGGGATACCAAAGGGTAGCATTATTTGGTGCATTACGTTATGATCAATACTATCGCATGCTCGCTTAAAATCAATTCCCAGCATCTTCAAAGCACCTGCTTAACTGTGAACAATAGGTCCATTGTCGATCTAACAGCTCTAAAACCACCTTCATATCCCCCAATAATACATTTGGCGTATGATCCGATTTTATTTTCTTAGACCTTTGTAAATATTTTGTACGCCGTATAAAGTAGTGATATGCCTCGATAACTTTCGCACTGTAGCTTGTCACCTTTTTTTTTGCGGATAAGGAATATAATTGATTTGCTTCACCTTTCGGCATATGTTCTTGTTGCCAAGTGTGCTGGATGACTTTGTGAATAGCTTTATGAACACTGCTGTCCCCATATTTGATGAGCGCCATTGGAATCTCATCGGTTCCCATTGCTTTATTATATTTCTGGGCTTTGAAGATGGAACAAACTTCAACCATAGTTTGTTGGGGCCAAAGGAAGCTCTTCATAGACATCTATAGGCTCCGATGTTCTGGAGCTATGCATAGGGTTAAGGAGGTTAATTTGATTTCATCAGCGATGATATTACCGATGTCATCACGACAGAGTTTGGTTTTGGGCTGATAACCAAGTTTCAGGCTTTTCACTACTTTGTATGTTTGTATTGTGTTGTTGCTCGCTAAACTTGCATCTATACTTCGCAATTGGTCGTAATAGTATTATCTTTATTCTAATAATCTTATTCGCCACTCTCGTGAGAAACTCTCTTCATTCTGGTGTTTCTACATACGTATTCTTTGTACACCCGATCGTTTTTGCCTGACGCATTCTGGCACTCATCATCGAACCAATCATTTCTTTGGCGCCGGGCCTGATGTTCGGTTGTGTGTTCTGCTACTGTCTTAATAGGCGCTTTCTCTCCCGGCCAGAGCTTGTTGCTTGTTTTCAGTGATGAGTCTCGTAAGATGGGAGCCAGCTGGTTGCCGAGAGTCTCAGTGAAATT
Source organism: Odontomyia ornata (assembly GCA_963969285.1). Classification (NCBI taxonomy): domain Eukaryota; kingdom Metazoa; phylum Arthropoda; class Insecta; order Diptera; family Stratiomyidae; genus Odontomyia; species Odontomyia ornata. The sequence continues at coordinate 195,268,757 of OZ017741.1, forward strand.
CTTCGATACGGACGCCGTTTAGAGCCTTTCGATGTCAAATTTTCGTAGAGGGATAGTCTTTACCGAATCCAAATAAGTTAATTTCGGATCGTTACGTGATCAGATTAACTCATCATTACTTGGTGTCGTATGTCATAGGCAAATTTGGTGAAGATTAGCTCCCTACAAAAATTTGACATCGAAAGGCTCCAAACGACATATATGCCCAAAAATCTCATGGAGACAACCTGTTAATTCCAATCTTATCAGATACATCGCTGAAAACAATTAACGAGTGAAAGCGGTGATTAAGATTGTGGCAGAACAGACAATCGGACATGAACTTCGGTGTAAAGGAAATGATCGGTTTGATGCTGAGTGTCAGAAATCGTTAGATTAAAAAGAGCCACGCATACAAAAAGTATGTAAGTAGGAAAACCAGGATGCAGAGAAGATAATATGAAAATCTCTGAAGAGTAGCGAATAAAACAAACAGAATTAGGAAAATAAAATACTATGACGAACAATTGAGAAGCATCGATGTACGTTTAGTGAGCAACAACACCAGACTAGCATACAAAATAGCCAAAAGACATAGACGAGGTTCCTAGCCCAAGAATACACTCTATCGTGATGACATCAGCAGCATCATCGCTGATTAAACCAGGATTAAGGCAAGATGGGCATCATATTTCAAGAAACTCCTTCATCCTCCACACAGCTCCAGAGCATCGGAGCTTATAGATATTCCTGGAGAGCTACCATTGATCAAACCTACTTTGGATGACGTTTCTACATCATCAAAGCCCATAAATATAATAAAACGCAGGGAATCGATGAAATTCCAGTGGAACGCGTTTTATATGATGGCGGCGGTCTTTAGATAGCTATCCATCAAATGATCCAACACACTGACAACAACAACATATGCCGAACAAGTGGAGCCAATCAGTTTTATTCCCTATCTACAAAAAAGGTGACAAACTACAGTCAAAAATGGTGACAAGCTACATGAAGGCATATCACTGCTTTCTACAGCGAGGAAAATATTTTCAAAGATCTAAGAAAATCAAATCAGATCATACGCCAACACTATTATTGTGAAGTTTCAGAGCAGGTAAATCGACAATAGACCAATTGTTCACTGTCATGTAGGTACTTGAAAAAAGCTGCGAGTTCAACATAGGCATACGACAAATTTTCGTTGACTTTAAGCAAGTATATGACAGTATCGACCGTAACATACTGTATAAAAAAAAAAACGTTCCTTTGGTTTCCCAGCCTGATAAGTCCATCTTACCAAAATTACAACGACATCGAGAACCTCCCAAGTCCGCATCAATAACCAACTCACCGATGCCTTTGACACAAATATCGGACTAGAGCAGGGAGATGAGCTGGCCCTATTGCTACTCAGTTTGCCTCTGGAATATGTCATCGGAAAGCTACCTGGCTAAACACGAGGTACGTTACTATACAAGTCAAGCAACGTGGTAGCCTATGCGGATGACATCTGTCACGGTAGTTGAAAACGTCAAAGAACTTTTCCTGTAACTCGACAGCGAAGCAAAACTATTAGAGCTACAAATCAATGAGAATCAAACAAAGCTCATGACGCAGTCAAGAAAAAATACCCCGAATACACAAAATATCACACTTGGCGAATACAATAAGAAAAATTTGAGCAAATTCGTGTATTTAGGTGCCAAAATAACGAAAACGTGCAATGAAAGAGATGAAATACGCTAAAGAATATAGATCGCAAATAAAATATTTTATTCAGTGTTAACGATTTTTAAGATCAGCTGCAGACAAAGGAAAATAAAGTTCGAAGCATACAAATCTATGAAAAAACCTGTATTATGCTATGAGTGCGAACCATGGACCCTAGCCTAAGCATCAGCAAATATATCGAACGCCTTTCAGCGAAAAGTCCTGAGGCCAATAATTGGCGCGAAGCAAGGCGGTGATCTATGGCGAATTCGATTCAACCATGAGCTGAATAACATTTTTGACGAGCCGGAGGTCTCAATGGTTGTAAGACTGCCGAAGCTGCGATGGGCTGGCCGCATGAATCTATGGACTTACAACGGATACTCAACAAGGTATTCATTGGGAGAACTGAAGGGCGGAAAACATTGGGAAGACCGAGGTCTGACTCCATCGACAAAGACAGCTCATCGCTGCTCGGATTTCAAAATTGAAGGATGCGTTCAATGGACCAAAAGGGTTGGAGGAGCTTGTTGCAGGAAGCGAAGGGCCGAGAGGAGCTGCAGTTCTACGAAGAAGAATAAGAAGAAGAAAAGCTTCCATAACAGACTGTGGTTATCATCCCGAAAGTGTTAAGTACAATGGTCCCAGCCTCCTTAGTGAAAGAACCACTATGGGACCATGCGGTCGAGCTGCCTGTGGATGATGGACTGTGGCGGCTCCTGAGGCAGGTCCGTCTTATTGACGAAACCGCAGATGGAACGGCCGCTTTTATCACCAATGACAACACCTGACAGCACATTTCGAATTTCGTCGCTGACTAATAGTTACTTCAAATTTAGTTACTTGAGGAACATTTTATTTCTGTTATTTTGCTCTTTCAATTATTCGACGAAAAACAAAATACTCCTTAGAAAAAGTGATTTTGATTCACCTTTCTTTTTTTTTTATATTTACATAGTTTTTGTGTTTTGAAACTTTATTATTTGTAAATTGTGCATTTTCTACCATTAATTGTTCATTACGCTTTGATCTTACGACAATAACTGGCATGCACCATTATTATATTATTTTTATTATTAATATTTTTATTCTTATTATTGTTATTATTATTATCTCATTGTTATTATTATTATTATTTGTTTTATTTTCAACACAAAGTTAGTGGTTAGATTGTACAGGTATATTGAAGCCGACATTACTTTTTTTCTATTTTTCAATCCTAGAAAACATCCACTATTGGTTTGAAAAAATTGAAACTTATTCAGGCTTTTCGCCTTTCCTTTTCGTCGAAAATCCGAACTAAAGTTTTAATCACGGATGCCACAAGCAAAAATTAATTCTCTCTCAATCACCAAAACTTTTAGTTTATTCGCCTTTCCAACGCGTCGTCCTCACCAAACTCGTTATCAGCTGGCTAATCCCGTTTTTTAGGGTTTTGTAAAATAATTTTACAAAACCCTACTAGTTTCGCGACCAGTCTGTCCGTCTGTCTGTCCGTCCATCCGAAACTACTTAAGCTAGAAGCATCAAATTTTGTATGTAGGTGTGAAGTGGTGCTCTCTTCAAAGTTCAACTGCAAAAAAATTGTATAAGGTATTTAAGAGGGGTCTCTCTATAATGGGGGGTTGACCCACCGAAAAAAAAATTTCATTGAAGGTAGCCGATATGGTATCAAATGAAAGGTCTTGATAAGAACTTTTCAAAACAGGTCTTATTTTGGAAAAGTTTGCTTCGAGGGGCGCACAGGGAGGGGAAATACACGAAAAATTTGTGTCCCCCCCTCGCGATTGGACACCTGTGATCCGAAAAATCTGAAAAAAATCAAGAATGTAGGCCTTGATGAGTACAGCAACAACAAAAACGTTAGAAGTCGCAATTCATTCAACTTTGTTAGTAATAGTATGATTTATTGATTTTATGTTTTCTTGAATAAAAATTCGATGAAATTCAGTACAGAGATGACTATTTACAAGACTGATTTACCCTGCAAGTTTCATAAAGATTGAATTATATTTAGCGAAGTCATAGCGGTTTGATTTTTCCTGTATTACTATGGAACAATATGCGCTGAATGTATTACTATGGCAACATATGGCTATGGAACAACATGCGCTTTTTACCGACTCAGATACTACAGTTTTGCTACGATTTGCATGAAAATTTCAGGAATGATAGGTGTCATAAATATCTTTGAGAATCGGTTCAGCTAGTGGTATCAGTAATCGTAAAACAAAATGGTGGCTGTTTTAAATGCGAAGATTGAATAATTTTGAGTTATTTTTCCCAACTTCAACGTTTAAGGTACATGCTTTGAACACTTGATTCAATTTAATGAATGACTGAAGATGAGTACCCACAATTAATACTCATAAGTGAAACAAGTCAAGGAGGCGGGAGAGAGCTTTTAGCAAAAGGGCTTTGTAACAACTCTAGGGTTCGAAAAAATTGGCCATTAATCGGTAATAACAGTACAGGAGAGTGGCCCCGGAAAAAAAAAATTCATCAAACGTAGCCGATATGAGTATGAAATGAAAGTTTCCATGTGAGCTTTTCAAAACAGTTCTTAAACTGACAGTTTTTGCTTCAGTGGGGCACAGGGGGGAAATACATGAAAAATGTGGTTTCCTCCCTCACGAATGGACATCTGAAATAATTATCAAGGGAGATATTTATGAGTATAATAATAACAAAAACCTCAGAAGTCTAAATTCGTTCAACTTTGTTAATAATATTATGATCTTCGAATTTCATATTTTCTCCAATAAAGTCGTCATTGACATGCTTCTTGACTTTATTCAATCTGGTGACTGCATTTTGAAAATTGAATACAAAACCCTTCTGACATGAGCGTAAGTCTGTTTACCCAAATTGTTTTTTCTTCTAATTATTCGATGCCATACTGTGTGTTTTTTACCATGTCTAGCGCTTCCAAACTATCCTTAGCTTGTATTATGTCCATCAAAACAGAAAATTAACACAAATAATTTGGACATTGTCATACAGCCACCAATACCTAGATTGCTCCGTCTCAGCTCGACCAGCGTTAACGAATCTAGCAAATGAGTATCTTTATTGGAATTGTTGGTGCTGGTCTCGTGAACTCAAATTTGGAGGATATTTTATCGTCTTATCGATGGCCCGTCTATAAATGTATGCGATATATAATTGGGATACCGTCAGAATAAAAAACATATCGATTCATGTCCAAATTGGAACGGCTGTGCAACCCAGGGGTTTTCACTCACAATTACAGATCTTGCGATATGATTCCGAAGAAGTTTCAATATGAAAATATCGACTCTTGTCACTTTTTTTGTGGTAGGGACGTGAATGCCTATTCACGCACACGCAGGACTCCCATGTTCGCAAAAAGACGACTGGACTACCTGCTAAACACCTCTCTGTCAACCTGAGAACCCAGCCTGGAACCGTTTGACACATTGCTTTGGGCTAGGTCTAGTATTGTTACGCTGTGAGGCGCTTAAAAGCTGGGGGATCCCTCTCCACTTTAGCAGTTTAATAAATTCTTCTATTCGATATATAGTGCTTCCAATCCGTCTCTGGCTTTCTGTATGAACAAGTTCATGCACGAAGACATTTTCTTTCGAAAACTCTTAATCTTTTCATAGTGTTAGCACTCTGGTTATACCAGATCTGATATCCGTATGTTAAAACTGGTCGCGTCAGGGTCTTGCAATACATAACTTTGACCTCTTCATATATGCATCTTGAATGAAAGAGTCGTCGGAGGGCCACGACTACTTTTTATGCTTTACTGAGCATGATTTTGACATGTTCAGCACAGTACAGATACTGATCAAGATGAACACCGAGGTATCGAACGCAGAACTAATGTAGAATACGTTCGTAACTGTTTCACCAGCCATAATGCAAAAATCCTTATAATTTCGTCTCAAAACATTCGCTAATTGCCGGTGTAGAGCTGCATATCATTGAACATTTTTTTGAAGATTGCTCTGAACTATCGTAGCTTTTTGGTCTGCCGTATAAATGATCAGATCATCAGCAAACGCTACCAATGATCGCGTTTGCGAGACGTTAAAATCAAAGCCATCCAATAGCTTTCGAAGAATATTGAGAAACGCAGAGGTATAGTAACTGTTCCCGGCTATAGACCATTCAAGACTTTGAATTCGCGGAATGTCATCCGATTTCCATCAGTTACAACAAATGATTCCTCGTATAACATATTGCACTTCATGGCGACAAGATGTCTGGGGGACCTTTCCTGAAGGAGTCTAAAGCTTAGTCCATCTAACCACTCCGTATCGAGGGCTCTCTACATATCAATAAGACACGCTCCAACGTATTCTTTGTTGTTTACTTTTCAGCAGATGTCAAAGGTTACTTTCATTATCGCATGTATGGTCGAATGCCTGGCACGAAAACGAAATTTGCAATGTAGCATCAACTCATATTTCTCAATGTGGGCGTTTAATGCCTTGTTTAGTATCACTTCAAACACCTTGCTGATGTTAGGCAAGCAAGTCTTAGGGCTCAAACATTCTTTTTCTTTCTTCAAGATCGAAAATACCTTAGCCTTTTTCCACTCATTTGGTAAATATGAATTGCTCAAAATGTTGTTGAACAATATGCAATAATTCATAATAGCAACTTCAGGCAGATGTCGGAGAACTACATATGTTTGAGTACCGTCAGTACCATATGATTTCTTGTTGTTTATCCTGCAAAATTATAAAGGCAAGTCATAATTGCTGGCAAAGTAATCAATAAGATTTATGCTCGGTATGAGGTCAGATGTTAATGTTTCATTGAAATGAAGAATTGATTCACCGTTGAGGTTTGATTTGAAGTCGGAAACTTTTGCTTCAACGACCTCTGAAAATATTTCATTCCCTCTCAGGTTTTGGTAGATGAACCAATTAAAAATTTGCTCCAATAACAGCAAGTTTTAGCAATCCATCACATATAATCCTGTTTCCATTTCTATCCGTAGTCATACTATCAATTTCGATACCAGCGCTATCGAGAAGATTTATTTCATCAGTAGTGACTCCAAGATTCGATACGTTCACTAGAGACTTCTTCCAGTATAAGCTACTCACTTTCACGAAAACGCCATCCAGGTCCTGTGGGCTAATACCCCTCAGTTTTTCGATCATGGATTGCTGACCTCACTCCTAAAGTATGAATGGATTAAGTTCTTGGCGTTCTTCAGAAGTAATTTTAACATGGTTGTAGTCCAAAAATCATCGATAAATATTGTTGACGCGTGTGAGAAGAAGGCTTTTTCATCCTTTCAACTAGGCGATAGTTGGTATTTCATATGCTTCCATATTGTTTCGATATTTAATCTTGGGAACTACTGTCTTAATCGTTTCCAATATCAGCTTCTCTACATGCGACAAATAGAGATTTATTTCATCATTAGTTGGATTCCTGCCATAAGGAACTATTGAGCAAGAGTTGCCATCATCAGAATGAGGACGTTGCTTCTGATAATCACGATTAAACACCATTTTTTGTTTAGAATTCAAACGATGATTTTCATGTTGAATGGAATGAGGAAGACATCATCCCTTTAAAGGTTTACGAGTATTTCTATTACGATTGCGTAATGATCGCTATCGTAAGCAAGCACCTGCAGGTTCCGTTGAGGACTATTCAAGCTGAATTCAAATCTTTGTTCAACGACGCAGAGGTCCAAATATGAATTTGTCCTAGGGTTTTCACCTGTATTCAATTTGGTTCTCTGTTATCCAAAATTTCAGGAATACACCTCTTGTAGTATTGATGCCATTCAGCCATGATGTATGGTTGCCATACAGTTCAGCGGCAAAAATATGATAACTATGCAGCCTGTTCAATTCGAAGATTTCAAATAAGGAACTGAGCTCCTCCTTGAATTTGAGAACGTTTCGACTAGTTGCATAGGCAGAGGTATCCCCACCTGGCAGTGGAATTTTGATAACAGACACGTCAAGAAATTCAAAGTTTTTGAATTCGGTTTTATCAGTATTTTGGAAACAATAAGATCTATTAACCAATATCTCGGCTCCACCTCCCCCATCATCCTTTACCCTATCTTTTCTTTCGAATTCAAAATTCTTGTATTTCATAGAGTCCCATGAATTGAGGTGGGTTTCAGTAAGAAATATGATGTCAGGCTTTTGCTTGACAGTGAAATCCAGTGTATAGTAACAATGGAGTTGACGTTGATCGAGAAGAGCCAAGACCTAGCCAAAACCTGGATGGCAAGTTATTTTGAGACATTTAAAAGATTTAAACACTAAAAACAAAGTTGATTTTTGAATCTTGTTAGCTGATTCTTTCTGATAAAGAATCAAGTTGTTGGTAAATTTTAAGATGCCAGCCATTGTTGCTTCTTAGATTATTTACATTATTTATATTTATATATTTATTTTTCTTTAGGCTCCAACTAAGCCAATTTGCACTCACCGGAGCGTGAGTGTCTTTGCATTTTACGCCCCGATAGTGAATGGCACAATTGGCAGACGAATGGCCAAATTGTTGATACAAGTAAAACTGGTTGACTTCTCTTTTCTAGAGGACTTCCACCTCACCACTCTGAAATTCAAGTACCTTATCTGTTGAAGGGCACTTGGACTGCTTTTATTATATTGTATTATTTTTATTTGTACTAGATAAAACGATGAATTATCCTTTTCGATGGTCAGTTTTTGACAGCGATGAATTAAATTTCCGGTGCAGCTTCCTTGAGCACCTGAAGGAGATCGACCGTATCATCTCCGCAGTACAGATCCTGCGACAAAAAGATCGGATTTTTTCGCTTTTCAGGGTGTAGTGTGGAACATCCCCAAAATTCAGCACATCTTTGGCTGACTTGCCGTCAACCAGTGATTTCGTTGTAATAGTTAATTTTTCTCCATTTACTCTTTTGATCTTGAAATTGCTTAATTTATTGTCCGTTGCCAATAACCGAATCATATCTCTTCCGTTTGGCCCGAATACATTTATTGGCGGAACTTTTACTGGTGGAACTGCTCCTAATTTTTATTTTTCAAATATTGAATAAAATTTACATCATCTGTATTAGAATTACCTTCGACATCCTTTGACTTCTGTTAATCCGTCCAACACTGCATAATAGTTTTGGCTATCGGTAGTGCCTCCTCTCGTGCTTGGAATTTCTTCAGGGATTGTTTGTTTTGTATGTTTCTTCACCTGAATTTGCTTTTGCGGCCGCGGCTCTTGTCTTTATCCGTTTTAGATCTTCGAGGGGCTGTAGCCGTAGCCTTAGTTCAAGATTTTATTTTCGAAGCCTGATCACTTTTTCCCTGACTTCGACTATTTGCAGTTTACATCCGCCATCTGCGGAGTTTTCCTGATCATGTCTTCCTTTGTTGACGATTGCCGCCAGATTTTTATTTGATCTCTCCCCGGGTTTCTCCAATTGTTTGCTTGATGTATCGAAGTAAAATATTGTTCGATATAAATTGCTTGGGTCAATTGCTTGGATGATATAATCTTTTTCCAAGAAAATTAACTTTGTACTGACTTTTGAAAAAATTAATTTAATTTTTCAAAACTGTTGACAACAACGATTAAAAACACGTCTATTCACAATGAACGCTAGAGGTGGAATATTCAAAAAATAGTTTTACCCCAGTTTTTTCTCTTGATGCATTTAAGTTGCTATGAAGCTATCTTAATTAGTTTTTCCTTTTTAGAACTGATTTATATTCATGTTTTCAGGCCAGAGTACCTTTAGCGATTTTGAGAATAAATATGAATCTAATTATTCAAGTCTGACTTAAAAATCTTAGCTCATTTTCGTAACCCTTTGATATTATATTTTTTGTTTGATTGCGATTTCATACACATTTCAACTTACAAGCCATTAATTCAATGTCGCTGCCCTTCTCCTTCGTTAGCACCAATTTTTCATGCATCAGTGGAAATCAACAAATGCATTTATTTTCCTCGTTTATAATGAAATCAAAAATTGCAAATCCATATTTTCGTCTGGGCGCAAATAAAGGAAATAGAAAATGTCTCAAAAATTTACTCGGAGCGTTGCTGTTGACATTTTCCACATTAAATCTAAAATTGGCTGTTGGCCAAAAAGCCTTGCAATCTGCTACCATTATATTTCATGCTGCCAGCAGTGCGGGTGCTGGGCAATCGAATTGCATTTATGAGTATTTTCATTTCAAGCTTGATTTGCTATGTTGAAAATTCGTATTGAATTCAATTCACGATCCAGTCCACACCAGGGAATTAACAGAACATATTGCATTATTGTTTTCATTTTTCATATTTTTTGGAGTAATTTTCGCGATAGTGGGATGGTGTACGACTATGTGTACTTCGGAATCATCTCAACTGGAGAAGAGTTATTGTCAAATCGGAACAGTACAAGCGCATATGTGACAAGAAAATGATTATGGGGAAGGTAAAAGTAGCTAATTATTAATTTTTTTTTTTTGTTCCGCAGACGAACTTTATTTTTTCTTTTTAAGTGTCCGACGGGCCTTGGTTTCTTGGGAACGAGCTGAAGATGGTTAAAGATAGCCGTAACGCGTCTTCAAAGGAACATAAGCGAGACCCGATGGATACGAAAAAGATAAGCAGAAACGTTTACTATTCTATGAGCTGAAATTAGTTCCTTAAATTACAGATCCCCTTTCATAAACAAAATTGATTTGTTATTCAAAAAATTTATAACACAATTTTCCAATCGTTAATTCAAATTTTATTTATTAATTGAGACTACGAGATTGGAAAAAAGTGTTTGAATTTATTGAATATCAAATCGTTAAAAACAAGAAGGGTGTAAGACACTTGAAGTATCAAAATTGATTTGTTTCAACGTTTTCTAGTTTCAGTCACTTTAATCTGAATAATCTCGTTGCTCGATATAAAGGTTAAAAGTAAAACTAAGAATACTAACCCCTATAAACCCTCATATAACCCTTTGATAAAGCAAAACCTATTCAACCGTCCGAAATTCGATCTAGAGAAACTCTTCAAATGAGAACATTGAACGTACCATTGCCCTGAAGAGTTCCAAGAAAGCAAAATAAGCAATAACAGGATCTTCGCATCACAGTAGCTAAAAAGTTATCGCGTTTACCGAACCGTATTATTCAAACAAGTGTTTGACATTCTGACATGGCAAATACTTCGGAAATCGTTATTGGCCTTCGCAGCATTTCCCATCAATAAGATCCCAACACCACAAAACCACTCTAAGAATGCGTGGCAGCAGATGAGGTACGAGATGTTTGTTGTCTGGAAGTCGAAATACTTCGCCATATAATTCACGAGCCATAAACTGCAAATAATATCACCCAAAAAGATGTCGCATAAAATCCCTGGTAGAAGCGCTGCTTCCGCTGCCCCCACAGCCTAATCAACATGGAGCGATGCGGATTTGGAATTAAGGACTTCCGAAACAACGAATAAAACACCATCACGTTTCAATTTTACGCGCTCATAAAATTTGGCCTTCTTTCCTGCTGTGCGCCTGGCCTGGGAGTAGTAGGCAAAATAAGGACCGTTTGCATGTGCTTTTCCCGTTCTTTGCCTACAAAAATGATTGTAATCCGCAGCTGATGTGTTTCCACATAAAGTCGGTATTACCAGTATCGCGATTCGAATGAGGTGGGGATGCATCAATTTTTTCCAGTATTTATTTTATGGTGCCTTCCACCCCATGGCGTAGCAGATGTGTTCGGAAGCGTGAATAAACGGAAATGAGCTTTCTGCTGAAATTTCTGATTTGTTCGATGAGTTTCCTCTTCTGATAGACTTAATTCTAGGAACGACCAGAAGTTGCTTTAGAAAATACATTATTCTCTTTAGTCGAATCCAGTTTCCTTGAAAATGCCAACACTGCGTGGAAACGGATATAATGGAAAAAGTACAATGCTAGCTTAATAGAAACGTTTTTTTTCTCCTTAAAAATAGGAAGGATGTGCAAAGAGTAATCATTTATGACCACCACATTTTATATGTCGCTGTGTAATAAAACGTTGCCATTATTGCCACTTACCTTTTTATTGCTTTTAAAAACGGTGCATTTGAATGAATCGCCATCTCGTGCAATATAACTAAATATTTTGAGATCGCTACTATCATGTGATACGTAAAATATTCTATAGATGGGATGGTCCATTATTTCTACCTCGTCTGCATCATTAGTCCAATCTTTTTTCTGCAACGATTGAAAGATGGGAATAGAATTTGAAACAACTTGAAAATAAGAATACAAGTTTAATGCATAAAGAAAATTGGTTTTGGTAACAAATTGACTGTTTGGCATTAAATAATGGTTTGAAACAGAAAATCGCCAGAACACTTACTTTTCTCCGTTTCTTTCTTAAACATACTCGCACTCCATCGACTGATATATGAATAGTGACTTTTCTTTTTCTTGTCTTTGTGAGCTTGCATTCTTGCTGGAATTGAAATAAAAAAGCCAGTTGAAAGTTTATTCAAGTAAACATTTATACGTGAGTACTTTATTAATCTTCATTATATCTATAAATTAATAAAATTCATTAAGCGCCCATAAAATAAAATTAAACGCTTTTAAGTGTACAATCATATTAAAATTTGATATGAATTTAAATTAATTCAAAATTGTAAATCGCTTTCTCAATTTATTATACCAATTCAAATAATAGGTGCATTTTATGGATTTTACTAGAGATTTGTAGGCATAAAAGTGAGTACTGCTTTTTCAAGGATCTAGAAGTCAGAGGTAAAGCATGGTCTTTTTTGCAGAAACATCAAAGGAATCGCCAAGACACAAAGGCTAAGTAGGGCTCGGAAACGGGAAGCATATACAGTGTATTTATTTTTATTTATTTATTTGACAAAACGAGGTACACATTTTTACATTCTATTAAAATACATATCACAGTTTTTTTTACAATATAAATTTACATTTGCAGTGAAGGATTAGGAACCGAGGAACTTCGATAAATTGGATTTAAATTGGGATCTGGATATGGTTGGGTAATAAAGATGGCTCATTTTGATGAAAATTTTGACACAAATAGGGCTCATTATCACTATAGATAGTATGATGTTTACTTTCTACGAGCAAAGGTGAATGTCTCGTAAATCTTACTGGCTCGTTTAAGGTTATTTTTTTGATTAGATATTGGAATTTAACGATTCCTCTAAGGACATCAAATGCGAAGCAAGAGCATAATGTGGTTCTACGGGAGGCAAGTGGTGCCATATTGAGAAGGGATAGCCGGTTATCGTATGATGGCAAATTATGGAAATTTTTTGGAGCATAGAGGGATGTCAGAGCAAACAGTAGGAATTGTTTCTGAACGGACTAAAACTCTCTGTGTGAACATCAAAGACCGGGTTCCAAACGACACAAGCGTAATCCAGAATTGGGCGCACTAATGATATGTATAACGTTTTCGTTACCCACAAGTTCTTAAATTCTTTCGCGCGTCGTTTGATGAAATCTAAAAGCTTATTCGCTTTGCAGAGAACCTTATCGTAGTGCAAATTAAAGCGGAGTTTCTTGTCCAAGTCACTAAGATCTACTACACAATGAACTCTGGAAAGCTTTGTATCATTTAGGTGATAGTCAGATAAGGAAATTGTACTTTTCCGAGAAGACTTATCACCTGGCATTTGTCGAAATTCAAATAAAGAAGACTTTTTCTAGACCACTCTAATAGAGATTTATTTTGTTTTGCAGAAACCAAGGATCACTTTGGGATGCTATCACATGATAGAATTGGGGATCATCCACATAAAATAAGTGTATATATCGGATAACACTTCAGAAAGGTCCGCTATAAAAATGTTGAAGAGAGGAGGTCCGAGGTGACTGCCTTGAGAAAGACCGGAATAGACATGCATTCCGTTTGACACCTATCCCTGAAATTTAACTGCTTGAGTCCAATTTTTGAGATACGAGTCCAGCCAATGATTCGAAATTTATTCAATTTACGAGACAAAATCTTAAGATTGACACGGTCAAAAGCCTTACTAAAGTCAGTATAAATTGCGTCGACCTGTTGTCCATTTTCGATTGCACAAAGGATGTTAGAGCCCAAAACTGTTAAGTTGGTGGTTGTGGATCGATTCTTCCTGAAGCCATGCTGTTGGTCATTGAGACGCTGTTCACTGTTCAATAAAAGGTGATATTTTGGAACATACTATTTTTTCAAATTACTTTGGGTAGTGGATAATATGGCAACCCGTCTATAATTTTCAACGGCTCCTTTGCTTTTGATTTAATGGATTGGAGTTAAGTAGGAGGATTTCCAGTACGCTGGGAACATGCCGCTCGATAGCGATTTGTTAAAAATGATGTAAAGTGGTAAAACTAATTGTTCTCTGTATTGAAATAAGCAAGTTGGGTAAACAGACCTATGCTCATGCCAGAAGGGTTTTGTACCCAACTCCTCAGAAATGCAGTCGCCAGCAATGAATAAAATCAAGAAATATGTCAAAGAGATGTGCACGTTCAAAAGAAAATCCATTGTTTTTCTACTTTCAACGGTCGCCATTTTGTTGCAAACCAACAAAAATCAATCAAATCATGAATTCTCAAAAATATTAATGTTATTGACCTCATTGGAAAATTTCAAGAAGATCAAGTCAAAACTGCAGTGACTGATTCGATGGGAAGTCCTTAAAATACCAAAATCATGTGTTAGTGTTGTTGTAATTGGAGGAATTTCAAACGGCTATAACTTCCGTGTATATCATTTTCATCAAACTTACAAAGTTTAAGAACCTTTAGTAGGACTACGTAAATATCGAATTTCGTCCAGTTTAAGGGTACTGATGTGATTTTACTGGGGAAAATGTGAAATTCCAATATCATACTATTATTAACAAAGTTATGTGAATTTAGACTTATATAGTATTTGTTGTTGTTCTACTCATAAACACCCACCACCATATTTTTTTTCAGATTTTTCGGATCACAGGTGTCCAATCGCGAGGGAGGCGGGACACCAATTTTTCATGTATTTCCCCTCTCTGCTCGACCGTCGAAGCAAAAAGTATCAAATTAAGATCTTTTTTGAAAAGTTCTCGTCAAAACCTTTCATTTGATACCCATATCGGCTACCTTTGATGAACTTTTTTTCTTCGGGGCCACTCCCCTATATGGGGAGACCCCCCCTTAATACCATATAAAATTTTTTGTGGTTGAACTTTGAAGAGAGCACCACTTTACACCTGCACACCAGCTTAAGAAGTTTGCGAGAAAAAGTGCTTTGACACACGAACGGACGGACAGATGGACAGACAGGTCGCGAGTTTAGTAGGGTTTTGTAAAATTATTTTACAAAACCCTAAAAATATGGAGGAAGTAAATCAGGGCCAGGTCCATGATTAAAATCAAGAGTTTCGATTGCGTCGAATATGTCACCCTCAGAAACTGAAATTTCTTGCAGTACAGGCCCACATTTTGTGTCTAGTGGCGAAAAATTATGGAAATTGTTTGCTGAATAGTAAGCTGATTGAAAATGATCTGCAAAAAAGTTACTGATTTCTTCAGCAGTCTTTAAAGGTCATTTGTTTAGGATAGCCATGAGCTTTGCGCTTGATGTTAACAAATTCAAAAAATTTCTTGGGGTCTTTGATGATGTTTTCATCTATAATACAGTTCATCATGCTTTCTTTTAATTTCGCCATTCACATCAGATCTACTTTGCATAGTTTTATACAGTTTATTTCTTCTGTTCTTTAAAGATCGAGGATCACTATCCAGCCAGGGCTCTGATAATTTGTCCTTTTTCTTGATTTTAGAAACATGTCTTTCAACGGCGTCAAGGGTGTGCTGATAGAATAAATTTACTGCATCATTCATATCTAACGTTGAAAGCATGGCAGTCCAGTCTATATTAAAAATATGCTTTCGAATGCTCTCGTAATCAGCATTGCGAAAATCAATACAATCAAGTTATTGTACGAAAGAGTGTTTGTAGCTTCAGCAGTGTAAAATTCAACCGAAAGTGCGGAGTCGTGGAGGGTGTTTGAGAAAAAATTTTCCACCTCACTGGTTGGATTAACCATCACATCGTCATAAGCATTGGTAAAGATAAGATCTAACCAATTACCATTGCAATTGGGTGTCGGAGCTACTTGCTGTAAATCATTGCCATAAAATGTAGAAACAAGGTTGTAATCACTGTGGTCCAGAAGATTTTAGAGGTATAGAACTTTAAGTTCTTCTTTTTTTTCTTCGTAGCACTACAGTCCCTCTCGGGCTTTCACTTCCTTTAATTTGGCAACACATTTTAATGCTACTTAGGTTGTGACAGCTACCACGTTTTAAGGGTTTTGTAAAATAATTTTACAAAACCCTACTAGTTTCGCGACCAGTCTGTCCATCTGTCCGTCCGTCCGTCCGTCCCTGTGTCACAGCAGTTTTTCTCGGAAACTACTTAAGCTAGAAACATCAAATTTTGTGCGTAGGTGTAAAGTGGTGATCTCTTCAAAGTTCAACTGCAAAAAAATTATATAAGGTATTTAAGGGGGGTCTCCCCATATAGGAGAGTGACCCCCCGAAAAAAAAATTTCATTGAAGGTAGCCGATATAGGTATCAAATGAAAGGTCTTGATGAGAACTTTTCAAAACAAGTCTTAGTTCGGCAAATATTGCTTCGAGGGGCGCACAGGGAGGGGAAATACACGAAAAATTTGTGTCCCCCCCCCTCGCGATTGGACACCTGTGATCCGAAAAATCTGAAAAAAATCACGTAAGTAGGTACAACAACAAAAAATACGTGAGAAGTCGCAATTCACTCAACTTTGTTAGTAAAAGTATGATTTACGGATTGTATGTTTTCTTGAATAAAATCTTAAAGGTACCCTTAATGAAATTCAGTACATAGATGACAATTTATAAGATAGATCTATCCTGAAAGTTTCATAAAGATTGAATCATAATTAGCGAAGTTATAGCGGTTTGAATTTTCCAGTATTACTATGGAACAATATGCGCTGCATTTATTACTATGGCATCATATGGCTATGGAACAACATGCGCTTTTTACCGACTCAGACACTACAGTTTTGCTAGGATTTGCATGAAAATTTCAGGAATTATAGGTATCATGAATATCTTTGAGAACCGGTTCAGCTAGTGGTATCAGTAATTGTAAAACAAAATGGTGGCTGTTTTAAATGCGAAGGTTGAATAATTTTGAGTTCGTTTTTCCCAATTTCAACGTTTAAGGTGCATGCTTTGAACACTTGATTTTCATGGGAGCTTTTCAAAACAGTTCTTAAACTGTCAGTTTTTGCTTCAGTGGGGGCACAGGGGGGAAATACATGAAAAATGTGTTTCCTCCCTCGCGAATGGACATCTAAAATAATTATCAAGGGAGATATTTATGAGTATAACAATAACAAAAACCTCAGAAGTCGAAATTCGTTCAACTTTGTTAAAAATAGTATGATCTTCGTATTTCATATTTTCTCCAATAAAAGGTCTGTTTACCCAACTTGTTCATAAATAGAATGGAATGGAAGACAACATTTGCCGCGTTATAGGCGCGATACGGCCCCAATTATTGGCTAGAGTAGTCGAAAACTGGACCTCTCGTTTGGACTTTCTCCGCGCACACATCTTTCTAATAAAACCAATTTAATTGCAATCAAAACAATTTATGCGTATTTTATTCTATTTCAAAGTTCTCTCTAAAAAAAGACCCTTTATATTTAAAAGGGTAATGGGTCATTCAAAAGCATCAGCAAGGAATGCCTCAAACTTCTACATGATCAACATTTTCCGCACTCAGCAGACAAGGAAATGGACAAGAAACCAAGCCGATTCCTTACCGAGAAGAAAATGGCCTTACGAGCCATAAATATGTTCGATCCATATAGACCACTCGGAACGTAAATCTGATCAAGTTAGCACAAGCAAATATTTTGATGATACGGATCCTGGCAAAAATATACTTCTTGAGCAAAGGGATACACTTCGTTGAAATGGATAGGAGTAACGATAGTTTCCACACCAAACCAGGCAAAAACCTGACACTATAAAGCCGCCCGCTACCAACCTAATATCTTTGATGCTATAAACCCTGAAGTGTCTAGTGAATAGGTACATAAAATGACTAAAACCTGCAGAGGAAGTGTAACACAAAGGCAAAAACTTTTGTAATAATGTTTATTTGCACTACATAAAAACACACAATAAATATATACACAGAAAAATCTTTACTTTGCAGTTTTGTCGCTTCGATGCTTCGTGTGTGACTCAGTTTTCTCTACTGCTGTCTTAACTCCAATGCCTGGCGGTGAACACAATAACTATCTGCCATATGGGGAACGCTACATATGGTAAACGCTACACTGGTCCCTCTTGAGTGACGTTCCCATTGTTACGATGGCGCTTTGCAGGCGAATATGTTCTGATGGGCGTATGAGGTCGTGTTATGATCGGTTCCCATGTAATTGTTTTTCTTTTTTCGGGTGTAGAAACTATTCGCTTCGTTACGGAGTCTGACGGAGCTTCGGTTTGCTGAGTATTGGCGACGGTAATGAAGGCTGGCTTCAGTCGTTCGGTGGAGACGTTGATTTGTCTACCTTCGATGTCAATCGTGAAGAGTACATCTGAGATACGTTTGATCACTTTGTGTGGTCCTGAATACGGTTGACATAGCGATTTCTTTACGGCGCCAACTCTTAAGAAGACGTGTGTATATGATTTTAAATGATGATTTACGAAGGTCGTTCGATCATCGCGGTGGTTAGTTGGAACAGGTCGCAATTTACGCATCTGCTGTTTTAAGATGGATCCAAAAGCATGCGGATCGAACAGATTGTCATCGCTCGCAAAGAATTCTCCAGGAAGTGTTAGCCTAAATCTTCCTTGTATGAGTTTCGGAGTCCTAGGAGAATGGTCGGCAGGATGCGAGGCCAGTTGGAATTCTGCTCATGGCATATGATGGCGGCTCTCAATGTGCGAAGCCATTGCGCTACCAATTCATTGGATGCTGGGTGATACGGCGATGTTCGAGTAAGTTTACATCCCAAAAGTTTGGAGAGAAAAGCGCGGACTCAAATTGAGTTCCTTGGTCAGTTGCAATTATGCACGGCGCTCCAAATCTCGATACCCAGTCAGTATAAAATGCACATGGGACAGTTTCAGCTGTTTGGTCGCAAACAGAAACTGCTTTTGGCTAGCGTGTAAATCAGTCAACCATCCTTATGCAGTAGCGATAACCATTAGCTGTTATCAGTGGTGCGATAATATCAAGGTGCACTTGCTAGAATCGTTTGTCCGGTATCGAAAACTGGTGGATATCGTTTCTAGTATGCCTTCCAATCTTTGATCTTTGACATGGTATACAAGTGCGTGTGTAGGCTCGAATATATTTCTTCATGTCAGGCCAAACAAACTTTCTTTGAACAGGTCGAATCATCGTGCGAGCATCTGTGGAAGGTGTCCATAACTCGATTACGTAGAGTTGATGGTACGTATGGCCGAATATTGTTCGTCGATGTATCGCAATATAAGCTTCCATATTCCTCTATAGGTAGTGGATGCAGCTTAAGTGATGAATTGTTTCCACAGAGAATTGATTGAAGTGCAGTGTCGTTACGTTGTTCATCTATCAGCTCGTGGGGGGTCAATGAAGACGGCAGGTTGATCGCTTCGATTCTTGATAGCGTATCTGCAACAATATTTTCCTCTCCATTAACATGAACAATTCGGGTACAAAATTCCAATATAAAACTTAAGCGCCTAATTTGTCTCGGCGAAAATTTTTCTGTTTTTTGACTGAACGCATATATCAACGGTTTGTGATCCGTTTTAATAATAAACTGGATGCCTTCAAGCCAGTGTCAAAAGTGTTTTAAACTGCTGTAAATAGCCAACAGCTCTCGGTCGTAAACGCTGTTCTTTGATTCAGCGTGATTCAGTTTTCGTTGAAAGTAAGCTAACGGAGGCCAACTGCCATTTACTTTTTGCTCTAATACGGATCCGATTGCAACATCAGATGCGTCGGTGACAAGTTGTAATGGCATCGATGGAATAAAATGTACTAGCAATGTCTCCTTCGCAAGGCTTTCCTTACAATCGTTAAAGGCTTTTATGGTTCCGGATGACCATTGTATAACGCATTTGTCACCCTTTTTTTACATTGCGGAGATATTAGTGGAGCGGTGCTCGTAGGTTGGCTGCACTACAGATGAATCTCCTGTAAAAATTTAATATGCCCAGGAAACGGCGTCGTTGTTTGATTGTTGTAGGTAATTGAAAATCACGTATGGCTTGAACTCGCGAATCAGGTGGCGAAATACCATGTTTATTTCTTTTGTGTCCCAGGTACTCAGTTTCTTCGACGCCAAAGACACATTTTGCAACGTTGATTACAGCTCCGTAAGTTTTTAATCGTTCAAATACGATACGAAGATGATTCATATGTTCTTCGATTCAGTTAGATGATACAAGAATGTCATCTAGATAGACACAAAAGTCCAATCTGCGCAACACTTCGTCGACAAACCGTTGGAAGGTTTGGGCGGCATTACGGAGGCCAAAGGTCATTACCGCAAATTCAAATAGGCCAAACGGTGTTGTCGCTGCCGTCTTTGGGACATCCTCAACCGCAAATAGGATCTGATCGTATGCTCGAAGCAAGTCTATTCTAGAAAATATACATTTGCCTGTGAGATCTGATGTAATGTCCTGAATGTGTCGCACGGGATAACGATCGAGCATGGTAATCGCGTTAAGTTTACGATGATCTCCGCATGGGCGCCAGGAACCTTCCTTCTTGGGCACAAGACGCAAAGGGCTAGCCCATGGGCTGTTCGATGGGCGGCAGTAGTTCTTATCCATCATGTACTGGAACTCTGTTTTAGCTATTTTCAGCTTGTCTGGTGGTAGTCGTCTGGGGTGTTCTGCTATCGGGGGGCCAGTAGTGATGATATGGTGTCGTACAGAGTGCTGTGTAGTGTTCCCTAGAGCAGGATTCGTTATTTCTGGGAATGATTTCAGTAATGCGTGGAACTGCGATTCTTCGATCAATGTAGGGATAGCTTCTGTGGGTAGAGTTGATACGATTCCTGCTGTTGTAAGTTTCGTTTTCGAGTCTACAAGACCTTTATTTGTAATATCTACAGTGAGGCCGTGTTCTTTTAGAAAATCAGCACCTATAATTGGCTGCTATTATAAATGGCCACGTAAATTGTCGACGTAAATTGAGATTTAATGTAAGCAACTTTTCACCATAAGTGTCGATCGGAGATTTACTGGCCGCGTAAAGCTTAAATTCTGTTTTTGTGTTGTTTTCAAGTGAAGGTAGTGGAGGTATTACTGACACGTCCCTAAGCGTTCTCCGACATCGATGGGGCCTGAAAGTTACATGGTTTGGTACAATGATGAGCGGCTATTCCGAATTTTCGATGATAGAAGCAGATTTTTCTTTCGTTTTCTCGATTGCAAGAACAGCTTCGACTTCTGAAATGTCATGGTGATGAGAAGCGTTGAGCAGGTGGTATTCGTAATTGTTGGATTGATGCTTTTAATTCTACGATCTGTGTAACTAAATCTGCACTATTGGTCGAAATTCCTTTTGACATTTGGCAATCTAAGACTTCACACATTTCGTTAGGGTTTTGACATCTAGAATATTGTCAGCTATTTCTGCGAGGCGGGTGAGATCCGTTGTGTTCGCGATGGCTAGAATCGATAGTACATCCGCGGGCAGCCATTGTAGCCAAAGTGATTTCAAAAATGATTCACTTACCTTGCTTTTTGCAGCCAAACTCATGCACCGTAGCAATTGTAACAGCTTGCTGTCACCTGATTTCATGCCGGTGAGAAGAGTTTGAACTTGAGCCTCTCCGGACGGCACGTAAACGTTGATGAATCTTGTTTTAAGCGCTTCATATTTGCCCGTTTCCGGCGGTTTCTTCACGATGTCCACTAGAGCGTCCAAGCAGGTACAATCAAGTTCGCTGGCAATCTTGTCAAACATGACGGCATCTGAGCTTATTCTGCACCCTCGCAATTGCGCCTCAACGCGGGCGAACAACAGTGTTGGTCGAGTTGTCCAAAATGGTAGTACGCAAACATTTGCGATGTCGTTGTTGCTAACTTGTGGCTCCTGAATGATTCTGGTGTCCCTTTTTAGTAGTGTCACGTGCAGGTTTTCCTTTGGCAGACATCTCGTGGGGTATTCACCAATGTAGTGCAAAGGCAATAACTTTTGTAATAATGTTTATTTGCACTACATAAAAACACATCTATCTTTATTTCGCAGTTGTGACGCTTAGATCTTTCGCGTGTGACTCTGTCCTCCCTACTGCTATCTTAACTCCATTGCCTGGCGTTGAACACAATAACTATCTGTCATATGGTAAACGCTGCAGAGGCTAACTAGCCATCTTTGACTGAGATACTCGTACCTCCAAATAATATATACCATGGAGAAAATGGCCACATCGATTACCTACCGATACTGATAAAATACTATCACAAAACGAAGACAACGCTGGACCTCTGTTTTCTTACAACGACGAATCGGCAACGACTTGTACCGTCCACTGCAGTATCAATCAGGAACTTGATTGCTTTGCCGTTGATGAAAATTTCCATGTATTTTCGATGAATACTAACTACGTTAACCTGCATGAACAAGTTAGTTTTTTCGAATTCCCATTGTATCTTCTGCACAAACAAAAGCCATCTTTATGTCCTTTTAGAATGTATTTCTTACAAACGTTGCACTTAAATGAACAATGAAAAATGAAGTGAAATGAGCTGCATCGCCAGCACGGAAATGACGGAACACTAAATTATTTTTATTCTTATCCTAGTTGTATGATCACTGCAAACTCAATTGTATTGATTTATATTGGCGATCTCTACTTGATGTGGATTCATTTTATATAAATGATAAAAGAAGTGAAAAACAACTTTTTTATCTACAATATATTTTTAATGGTTGTATGTTATCGTATTTTCATATACAGTATCTTATATAATTATGTCACAAATACTCATCAGTAGCTACGGTATTTAAAGTCATTGCTTATATTGTCAGTAGGAATCGTAATCAGGCCTCATAAAGAAAGTATCATTCGGCTTTGAATGAGAAGAGAAAGGAGTAAACTGCCAATCACCGCCAAGACCAGATAGCTAACCGCTAGTCTATTACTTCGAT
This sequence comes from Odontomyia ornata, assembly GCA_963969285.1. Lineage (NCBI taxonomy): Eukaryota > Metazoa > Arthropoda > Insecta > Diptera > Stratiomyidae > Odontomyia > Odontomyia ornata. The sequence continues at coordinate 195,291,601 of OZ017741.1, forward strand.
ATTAATGCGTATAATCATTCCTAATGAACAATATAAACAACTAAGCTTGGTGTTTGTGACCGTTTCATAAGTGAGATGCTGCCTTAAAATAAATAAGCCCGTTTCGTGCCCACCGTTAAATTTAAAACTGTGCTTTGATCACGTTTTAACATGCCGGCAGTTGAAATAGACTGGCTCACCGCCAACAGCTACAAGCCGTCCTGCTATCGTGAAATCGATCAATCCCCGGAACGAAAGCCGAATCCATCACCCGTTTGATTGAATATCTACCATTTCAACCGCTCTTAACTGTCTCATGAAACGCAAAACACATATTATCGACGAGGCATTGTAGTAATCGAGAGGCCGAAGCAAACTGCTCGAAACCCACCATAATACTGGTCCAAATTTTAATTACAGTTTTGGAAAATTTATTTATTCAAATCTAAAATTAAAATTCGGATATGGCAACACCTTTCCGCGCAGCACATCCACGTATTGCATTGCCGAAGGGGCTCTCGGTGCGACACATACCCCGAGTGGACGACTGGCAACAAGAGACGGGGGAACTGTTTTGAGATCACAGCAGCGAGCACGTCGGAGAACCGCACCAGCTAGCGGAGTTTAAAAAAAAGGAAAAAGTGCGCGGTGATAAATGTCTTGTGTCTAAAAATAATCGAGAGTTCGACTGCGCCAATTAATCTTGGTGCGAATGAAGAGCAATGACCCGGAACGTACGGAAAGATTGAAAAATTGGTCAATTGAAACATCGAAGATATTCAAACTTTAAGGGACCAAAGATTCCAGGAGTTAAAGAAAAAAAAAAATTAATGATATGAATTGTATTCGAAAAGCAGCTATAGCGGAACCACTTGTTAATGTAGTTGACCCAAAGCAGCTTGTCTCGACATCATATCGGATTAAGGAATCATTTGTCTCTTTAAGTTCGTGAATACGAAATTTTTTTTAGTGGGTCCTTGTGCTGGGCAAAAGAACCCGCCCCACGACATCGCCACGCTAGCCTGCTAGCGCATTTAGGTGTCCTCAGACATGGTCAATCTTGGCGAATCCCACTATTCTTTCTCGCCGAGGCAGCACACCATCGTTTTCGTTCTTTACGGATACTGTTATCCACCTGATTCCACTACAGCATCATCCAACGTTGCCAATACGCAATATCAACACGATATACGTCTTTGACACCTGTTATATTTTATTTATAAGGAAATGTATCTGTGTTTTCTTTTTTTTTGTGAACACCTTGTTTGGTTAATAAATAAATTAAATCGTTTTTTATGTCTGTATAGCGTAGATTAAGTACAAAACCCTTCTAACATGAGGGTAGTTCTGTCTACCCAACTTTTATCTTTTTGATTTTTGCTTTATTAAATCTTCTTATATTTTATTTGAGGAGATCTCTCGGCTGTCTTTAATAAATTTTGATTTAAGAGGCAAGAGATAGAATGGGAACATTCATACATATATTAGCATTACGTGATATGCTATATGTTCCCAGATCTGAATACTATCATAGGTCAATACTGACTGACTTCTGTAACCGAACAAGCGCTGGATATAGGCGGGAACAATTACTTGATGGTTACAGACTATATCCAGCTGCACATAAAATAAGGTTTCTGATGCGCTCATTAGATTTGGCGTCAAATCACTCAAAGACGCTGAAAATTGATTGATTGGAAATGAATTTGTTCAAGGATTCTCCGAGAATTTTTCGGGACATTCTTTATTATGTTTTGACAATCAAATATCGGCCAAATATGGACGTTCATACAATAGCAGTAAGCGAGTCCTGTATTTTAAATACCAAAATAGCTGGTTTTTTAAATTTATCAATACTCTTTCCCTAAGTGATAAGTTTTTCCAGCAGAGCTTAAATCTATTTGGCATAAATAAAGTGCAAAATATTAAGCCAAACCCAATTCACTTTCCGTAACTTCGTTTATGATGTTTCTAATATATCTTAATATAAATGAAGTGAATTAAAATTTTTTATTCCGTAAAAAACCATCTTGATACTTTTAGGATGAAATTATTAATTTTTTGGCTACATACTATCCACATTATATTGATATTCATTTTGTGTGAAACTATATATGTAAATTTGTATAACCTTGTTGTGTCTTCCTTGGATTTCCATTTAACGTCTCTGCTTTTTCTCTATTAACATTAACTTATGAATTAATTCTTCTCCAAATACCAGCAGAAGCTAAAATTGCAATCTGTATAACAAAGTATTTATTCAAGTTATGCATTTGGGTACTGCTAAAATGTATTATCCTCGTACTATAAGTTCTTCGGTTGTCAAATGCATGAACAGTCAAATCTCCATGCATGTCATTCTTGTGAAAATGGCAACGGGAAGATTAAATGTCAACCTTTATTTATTATGCATGAGCTCATCACCCATATGGTAATCTAAAGAGAGCATCAAGTATACATGATAAGAAGCTTTTCAACCTGAGCTTATAGACATGTGTGTATAAAAGTCCAGTAAAGTTGGAGAAGGCTCCGTGTATAGTTGTTTGCAAATGGTAGACTTTTGGGTACCAAAAAAGGAAATTTGAGTCGTAAATAATTCAAATAGAATTTATGAAAATATGGGATTCAACCACTCCTCTGCTATGGGATTATGTCTTTGCATGATGTGGACATTCATTTAAATTTAATGAAGTCTTTAGTCCTTTCAGGGATTGTAAACCTAAAAGGTTGCGAAATGACAGTAATTTTTTTTTCTAAGTGTAAAAATATCATATCTTGAATATTTAAATCTTTTGTCATAGTCCCTTGGTATAAAAATGACATAATATGAATTACAACGGAAGAAAAAAATAATATATATAGCGAAAAAACCGCTTTCATATAACGAAAGGTTCGTTTGTTCATATCCATATAAAGTGAATTTCTCACGTTTTAATTAATTGATATGGATTGTAATATTTCGTCTCGTTTGAGGTAAAAAAATGTACTACAGTCGTATGAACATAAATGTCACACCAATGTTTAACCAAGACAAAAAACTGGGTCCTCTAAAGTCAAGTCAAAGTCAAAAGCGCTGTATTCAATATCAATCGTTATCAATTTTAAAGAATGTAAAGCAAGTTCCAAACTACGAAAACAAAATGGCCCAAACGGCTCTCTAAATTTATACGTAATCATTCAAAAATATTTAATAAAACAAAAAAACAATAGCAAATTCAAATAATTACAAATCTTTTGCTTCAATTGGAAAAGCGAGAAAAAACCAACCAATACTATTCAAAAACTGCTTATAATACTAACGCAATAGTGAAGTTTAACCCTTTACCCAATATGTTACACCCTAATTGTAAACAAATTCAACCAAACAAATTATCTTACAACAAAATCTATCCCTAATCTTTAACATAAATGAACAACAACACTAAATGCAGCAATAATGAGATTAAACTAAAAACTAAGTAACGAAAAAAAAAAACAGAAACTAAACACGAATACTTTGGACATTGTCACTCAGCCAACAATACCGTCTTAGCTCTACTGACCTCAATGAATCTAGCAAATGAGTATCTCCATTGGAATAGTTGGTCTCGTGAACTCAAATTCGAAGGATATTACATCTTTTTATCGTTGGCCCGTCTATATATGATATATCATTGCGTCACCGTCAGAATGAAAACATATCGATTCATGTTCAAGTACTTGAATGCTTCTGAAGGAACGAAACCAGTATCGTGGCAAGTCACAATATACACGTCTGTAGGGTGGAACGGCTGTGAAATCCAGGGGTTTTGTCTCACAGTCACAGATCTTGCGATATTATTTTGAAGACGCTTAAGTATGAAAATATCGACTCTTGTCACTTGAGCAGTTTGACAAATTCTTCTATTCAATATATAATCGTAGTGCTTCCAATCCGTCTCAGGCTTTCCGTATAAGCCAATACATGCACGAAGACATTTCTTTTCGAAAACTCTTAATTTTTCCATAGGACTTGATTGTACCAGAACTGAAGTCTGTGTGTTAAAAAAGATAACTTTGACCTTTTGGTCAATGTATCTGGAATACTGAGAGTCGTCGAAGCGATATGACTACTTTTTTGCTTTACTGAGCATGCTTTTGACATGTTCAGTGTAGTACAAATACTGATCGAAATGAATATCGAGGTATCGAACACACGATTTATGTGGAACCCGTTCTGAACAACCCTCACCAGCCATAATGTGGAAATCTTTCCAACTACGTTTCGGGTTTTGACTGGCCTCATGCAGCGTTGTCCGAAACAGAATTTTTTCGCACTTCTGCGCAAAGATTTTCATTCACCAATTGTTGGTGTAGAGGTACACATCATTGAAAATTTTTTGAGGGATTGCTCTGAACTATTGTAGCTTTTTGGTCTGCCGTATAGATGATCAGATCATTGGCAAACGCTACTAATGATCCCATTGGCGAGACGTTAAAATCAAAGTCATTTAAGGGCTTTCAAATGAATATTGAGCAGAGCAGAGACACAATTACTGCTCCCTGCTGTAGACCATTCAAGGCCTTGAAGTCGCGCATTGTCGCCAGATTCCCATCAGCAACAACAAATGATTTCCCATGTAACATATTGCACATCATGGCGACAAGGTGTCTGGGGAATTTAAAAGTTAGTCCATTTAATCACACCGAAGGCTTTCTCTATTTCAATGAGACACGCTCTTACACATTCTCTGTTGTTTAGTTTCCAACAGATGTCTGAGGTTACTTTCGTTATTGCATGTGTGGTCGAATGCCTGGCACGAAAACCAACTTGGCAATTCGGCATCAGCTCATATTGCTCAATGTGGGCGTTTAATGCTTTGTTGAGTATCACTTCAAACACCTTGCTATTGTTAGGCAGCGAGCTGATTGGGCGATTACTCTCAGGGCTTGAAAATTCTTTACCTTTTTTCAAGATCGGAAATACCTTAGCCTTTTTCCACTCATTTTGAAAATATGAATTGCTCAACATGTTATTGAACAATATGCAATAATTCCTAATAGCAACCTCAGGCAAGTGTCGGAGAACTATGTTTGGAATACTGTCAATACCAAATGATCTCCAGTTGTTTATCCTCCCAAATATGAAACACAAGTCTTCATAGCAGAAAAAAAAATAATCAAAAAAATTCAAGCTCGATATGAGGTCAGATGTTAATGTTTCGTTGAAATGAAGAATTGATTCACCATTCAAGCTTGATTTGAAACTGAAACCTTTTGCTTCGACGAGTTCTGAAAATGTTTGATTCACTCTCTTAGGGTTTGGTAGAAGAACCAATTCAAAATGAGTTCCAATCAGGGTAAGTTTCTACAATCCATCACATATAATCCTGTTTCCATTGCTATCCGGAGTCGTACTATCAAACTGAATATCAGTCATATCCAGAAGATATATCTCATCGCTAATACCCTTCAGTTTCTACGCCCATTGATTGGTGACCTCAATCCTGAAGTATGAATGGATGGATTAACATTGTTCAGGTGTAATTTCAACAAAGACAATGAGGGATGGTTATAGTCCGAAAATCGTCGATAAATATTGTTGACGCTTGTAAGAAGAAGGCTGCTCAATCTTTTTAACCTTGCGATGATTGGTGGTTCATATCCTTCCATATTGTTTCGATGTTTAATCATGGGAACCACTTTCTCAATCGTTTCCAACTTAGCTTCTAACTTCAAAAACTAGAGGTCTATTTCATCGTCAGTTAGATTTCTATCATTAGGTACCATTGAGCAAGCGTTGTCATCATCAGAAGGAGGATATTGCTTCTGGTACTCTCGATTAGACTTCTTTTGAAAGTTTCCCCTGTCTGTTTTTTTTCAAATTCAACCGATAGTTTTCATGTTGAACTGGAATGAGGAAGAGATCATACCTTCGATGATTGATTTCCATTACGATTGCGTTATGGTCGCTATCGTAAGGAAGCACCTGCAGGTTCCGTTATGGACTATTAAAGCTGAATGCAAGTCTTGCGTCAGCAATGTAGAGGTCTAAATATGAATTGATCGTTGGGTATGTTGGAAACTCCGACCCATATAGATTGCAGCTGTATTCAATTTGATTCTCTGTTATCCACGATTTCAGGAATATACCTCTTGGATTATTGGTGGTATTTCACCATGATGTATGCTTGGCGTTCAGGTCACCAACAAGAATATAATAACAATGCACCCTGTTCAATTCAAGTATTTCAAACAAGGAATTGGGCTCCTCCTTGAATTTGAGAACATGTCGACCAGTGGCATAGGCAGAGATAACGAAGAGGTTATCCCCACCTGACAGTGAGATTTTGATAACGAACACTACAAGAGATTCAAGGCTATTGAACGCAACTTTTTCAGTATTTTAGAAACAATAGGATCTTCGAACCAATATCCCGGTGTCACCTTCCTCATCAAAGTTTACCGTATCGTTTGTTACGAATTCAAAATCCTTGAATGTCATAGATTGCTATGAATGGAGTCGGGTTTCAGTGAAAAGCATGATGTCAAGCTTTTGCTTGACAAGGAGCTCCAAGAGACTGTGACGTCAATGAAGACTCACAATGGAGTTGACGTTGATCGAGATGAGACGAATCCTATACAAGGGAATGTGACTGGATGACAACTTATTTCGAGGCATTTGAAAGCCCCAAACGCTGAAAAACAAAAATAATTTTAGAATCCTATTTATCGATCCTCTCCGAGTAGGAATATAATTGCTGATAAATTTTAAGGAGTAGCTCATTGTTCCCACTCACATTATTCATTTTACTTATATTGTCTGTTGGTCCCCTCGCAGCAAGTGCAAATGACATCTCGGGCTTGACGAAGTTGGTAGGTATCACACTGTGGTATACTGGACTTTGTTTTGGAGGAAATTTCACCTTTGAATCTTGATACCGGGGGCATCTTCAGAATGATGTTGGATGACCAAAGGCACTGCAATTCACACAATATAATTTTTCTTTTGACTCCGCCTGAGCCAATTTGCACTCGTGGGGAACATGGATATCTTTCCACTTTACACACCTATATTTTATGGCGCAATTGGCAGCCGAACGCCCGAATCTTTGGCACCTGCAGCACTGGTTGACCTCGCTTTTCTGGAGGCGTTCCCACCTCACCACACGGAAGTTCAAGTACCTTTTTTGTGGGGAACTTGAACTGCTTTTGCTGGAAATCTGGACAAAGTAATAAGGCAAATTTTTAGGCTCGACAATCGATCTCCTTGTTGCAAAGTCTTTAACGGAAATAAATTCTATTTCTGGTGCAACTTCTTGAAGCACCTGAAGGGGATTGACTGTGTCCTCTCCGCGGTCCAGACCCTTCAATAAAAGTCTGGTTTTTTCGCTTTAGGGGGATGTATGCAAAATGCGGAGCATCTCCAGAATACAACGCATTATTTGCTGCCTGAAAGTCAACCAATGACAGTTCTAATTGTCACTTTGTCGGCATTGATTCTCTTGATCTCTAAGTCATTGAATTTATTTTTGGCTGCCAACAGCTGAACCATATCTTTGCTTGTTTGCCCAAATACATTGATTGGTGGGACTTTTTCTTTCTTTTGATTAACCTTGACAGATGGACGGAGACAAAACTTTTGGTTTTTCGCCCTATTTTCATTTTCTAAATATTCGATAAATTCATTATCAAGTTTAGTAATACAATATTCAGAAGTTTTGTTACCTGTATCCTTTTCGATACTCATGGAATCTTCTAGTCTAGCTAGCGCTGAATAATATTTCGTGCTGAAGTTTGCTCCGCCTCCGCTGAGGACATATTCTTGATCAGGTTCTTGTTTGAGTTAGTTAGATCTCTTGTCTTCAGTCATTTTTGACTTTGCTTCTTTTTCTTTCTTGCTGGTTTCTTTTGCTTTGTTGAACGTCAATTTTCCAACTTGTTCTTCTAGTGATTGGACCCGAAGTCTGAGCTCTTCGTTTTCTCCCCCAACTTTCTCGTTAGCTTTGATTAACTGCTCGATTTCGATGACTGATGTAATTTTCAGTTTTTCCGTTGTTATCGAATCTTTGTGTTAGCTTTTTTTCACCCGGCATTGTTGGCGATGGACACAATCGTTCTAGTTGATGGTTGAAGCCATTGGACTCCTCTATCTTTTGCAGCGAGACTAGAGAGAATGTTCTTAAACCGGGACTTCCCTTGAACGTTTTTCCACTTTTGATACTTCTTCACGAAATAAATTTCAGGTATTCGATAAACGTTCGAATAATTCGACGGTGATAGCTTTCAATTAAAAAATTAGTTTCAACTAACTTTCGCGAAAAATGAATCAATTTTTAAAATTAATGACAGGAGCGATTAAAAACACGTCTACAAGCAACAAGTTCTAGACGTAGAATCTTATTTGTGTCTCTAGTCTAAATCAAGAGCAGCTCGGTTGACTTGACAAAACGTGAGTGAGTGGCTTCGTTTATGTGTGCTGTTTCCATGCACTTGAAGTTCTCTCTAGTCTCCGTTGTTGCGACGCCCGTGGTCGGCCAACGATACAAATTCTTTTCGGTTAACGAACCGTATGCCAGCCACAATTGACGATTCATTACTCAGCTGTGTCATGTCGTTACAATATTGAAGACTGTGATGAGATGTACGTACATAGGGCTATACTGCAATTTATCATCTCAAACGAGTACCCATATAATTACGATCGTATTTCGTTAAGTTTAGTAATTTCGTTTGATCAATTAATTTCGTAGATAAAATCCTTAATCAAAACAGGCAAAATGATTTATTGTATTATCTACTCCTTGAAACCCAAAACAAAAAACATGATCGAACACTATTTATGACGCATTGTAACACTGACTAAATGGAAAACTGAAAACGCCATCGCCAATGTATGGCAAACTATTGTATGCACATACTTATGAATTCAACAATAAGAAAGGAATGGTGAGAAACTTTTTTGTTGATTTCCAATGCCAGTTTGGATTTGTAGTAATATGCGGAAAAAAATTTGGAAAATACATGAAATATGATAACCTTTTCTAATTGTTCCGATTAGTTTCTTTTTGATTTATTCATACAACATAAAAATATAAATCTCATTTAGTCATATGCCAAATTTTTAAATACTTACTCTGATTTTACGCATAGCCCGCACAATTTCTGTTCGCTCCTTTGGTCGTGGAACTTCTCTCCAGCCTATCAACTGCAAAGAACAGAAAAGAAAAAGCTATATTACACTTCAAGTACCGAAAATAAATATTCAAAATTTATAAATTCATGTTTAAAATATTTACTCTATGATGTATTTTCTGAAAATAATGCTTAACACCGCCATGAGGGAAGACTGAAGTCATTACTCTAACCGGCCGAGCCAAACAATCCCCACACTTGCGACCTTTGACTTTCTAAGAATTTCTTTTTTCTTGATTTTTAATTGAAAATCACCTATTTACGTTTTCTTGTGAATTTTCCTGTTTTGAGATCAGTAGCTCGAAATTAGAATACCACCCGTCAAAACAAATCAAATTTCAGCATTTTGGCATACAACACTTTCCTTTACAATATAACATAATCGACAATAAACAGCCGCATGGAACAATAACACAATGATGCGTTTGCTCTTAAAACAAAATTAGAATGATGGATCCAAGAATAGGGGAGCGAATCAAAAGAAAAGCGAGAAGTAAATAAAATTGTAAAATTAAATCAAATACATTTTCACCGTTTGGAAATTGTGAGTGAGCGTGTCTTGATTTTCCAAAAGGTGGTCGCCATATGAAATTCAATGCACATATGTTGTGTTTGTTGCACAAGTTGTGTTGAACCTATTTTTGTCATTCTCTCCATTTGCTACGCATAGTATTTGTAAATTTAGTGGATTTGGAGTAGAATGTGATTTGGGGCGATTGCTTTTTGCAAAACAGGACTCAAAATACTATTAGGAGTGCCATAAAATTTGTTTGTGTCACATTAACATCAAAAGAGAAACATATGCAATAGCCTATGACGTCAATTGGTTAGTTCTATTTTTACGAGTTATTTTTAAACTAACGCATATGAAAATATGCAGCATAAATAGCTTTGAAGTGCTTGCAATGACGGTGTAATTTGCCTTGTAGCAATACAATTAGATGTGACTCGATCCTTAAGGAATTTTCAAACTCAATTTCAACAAGTACTCCAAACAAACAATTAAAATGTTTATAGCAGCATCTTTTCCAACTTTATTTAATGCTTAACTAAATTTCCTGCTTTTCCATTACACATCGTATCAAATTCTCATTTAAATGTCTCTGAAAATGTCACAGTCAGTACTGAGGGTAACAAAGTAGCCTCATTTTTTCAAAGAATCCAAGAATTGTATTCGAAGTACGAGCGAAAGTTCTTAAACTCTATTAAGATAACCATCATCAGACAGTGAGTTTTCAACATTGCCCGTCATTTCGACAACGTCCCCTTCAGCATTACTGAGTTCGAAAGTTTGAAAGTTCGAAAGTAAAAACTTTCTTTATAGCAGGAATTAGCCAAATAAAAAGGTGAATAATTTGCTTTCATCTTGTCTGCAGGCGTTATCCCTACAAAGAAAATGTAGTGGAAATTATCTTCACTGCGTGAGAAACTGGAAGCAAACAGATAAAGCTCTTTAATCCTTACGCGTCGTAAAACAAATATTGTTCTTTGAGAGTATTATGCGATGAATGTATGTTGGTGTATCAAGATACGAGCAAGGTGAAAATGATGTTTCTGCTGAATTTCATTTGAAACAACTTGTTGTGTTATGTGATCCTTATCATGCTCAACAGAGGCAACATCATTGTCGACACCTTTAGTGCTGATTACATGAAGCTGTATGAACTTAAGGTTGCCTTGCAATACAAAATTTCCCTTTTATTAGTGCATCTAATAAAAAATAGTACAGTAGGTGAAAGTTGTGTAAATAAGTAGCATCTCGTGCTAGTGGGGGAAACTCCAACAGGTTTGATTATTAATTTCAGCAATTAAAGTATTAAGGCTCATGGATGTTTGCATCCACTGATACGACCACGATATGAAGGGAATCCAATTTCAATTTTTATTTCATGCAAATTCAATTAGTTTTTGTATCTACGAATTATATTTATAGTAAACCCATATAAGCTCAATGAATGAAAGTTTTCTATGGTGATCAGTTTTTCCCTTGTTGTATATAATTTATATACACTGTATATCGAGCCTGATAGCTTGTGCATCGACTTATTAGACGCGGGAATCATCTATAATAGTGGATGAGAATGACTTTTAAAAATTTTAATTCAGGATTAAGTGAAAGTTGAAGATAATATGGGTGCAACTCTAATCCACCTCCGCAATACATAAATTTTTCAAGTGAGACCTCAAAAAAGGCAAATTTTGAAAATTGCAATTTTATCATCACCATCTCTGACACGGCAACCCAAGCCGGCCTTGACCTCCAGGATTGATCCCCTAGAATCATAGCAATACTGAGACCTAGTTCGTCAGCTGATCGCTCCTAGCAAGGATCTACTTTCAGCTCCTCTGCTTCCCGCTTATGCTCCACCCTTGAATATTCTTTTGGGTAGCCGGTTTTCATCTATTCTTTCTACATGGCTTGCAATTGCAGTTTGCGTAACTTTACGCGGGCAGATACAAATGGTTTGTGAAAAAGTTCTAGCAACGCTGTCACGCAGTTTCCACTTTTTTCCTTGTTTCAGCTAGCCTTTTATTTTCCGGAGCAATTTACGTTCAAATATGTTCACTGCTTTTTTGGATTCACTCGACAATGTACATGTTTCACTTACGTATAACATTAAAAGTTTCACTAGTGATTTGTAAATACAGAGCACATTTTGACTATGCACAAATCTGGACTTTAGAATGGGGAGTACGGAGTTAACGGGTTTACTCGTATTTGCGGCATTTATTTCGCGTCCAATTTCATCATTTTCGGTACCTCTCCTACTTAGGTTGGCTCCAAGATAAATAAAGCTAGCCACACTTTCAAGCTTATGGTCCCCTACGGTCAGACATTTTCGAACTGGAGTGTTCTTCCTCGTTTGAGTTATGAATTTAGTTTTTGTTTCAGTGATTTGTAGGACAATTGGTTTGCGCAAGATTCTGGGCTCAAAATTTCTCCTGAAGTCCTCAGCATAAGCTATCAATTGTGTGGATTTGAACATTAGTTTACCAGAGGATTCATCTTATGTCTTTCTGATGACGTATTCCAGTGCAATATTGGAGAGCATTTGGGCAAGTTCATCATCTGATTCCATCACTTAGCTCTCTATGACTTCACCGCTTGCCTTGACCTGGAACTCTGTGTTCAGCATCAGTACTTTTAAAATGCAGACTAACTTTGTTAGAACATGTCAAGTATTTCTGTACGACATTTCCGTTGATACTGTTATATGCTTGCTTGACGCATACAAAGAGCTGGTGCACATCGGTGGTATATTCCCAACAATTTTCGAGCAATTGATTAATTGAGAATGTTTGGTCTATTGTAGACGGTCCACTATGAAAGCCTCTCTGTCAAAGTCAAAAGCACTATATTCAATGTTCATCGTTTCAAAGAGTATAAAGCAAATTCCAAGCAATAAAAATACTAAAACTTAATGACCCAAATGGCTCTCTATATTTATGCATTTATAATAAAAAACATTCAATCCAAACAACTATATTTAATTCGATTTAATTAAAGTTATTTCATATTTCATGATTTCATTGGAAAAAAGTGAAAAAACCAGCCAACACTGTTTATAAATTAGTTATAATACTAACACAACAGTTAACTTTTATCCTACATCTTATACGTTATAACCTAATTCTAATCAAATCCAATCAAAAAATTTATCTTATACTAAAATAATGCTAAAACAATATTCCCAACATAAAAATTCAACCTAGTCTCTAAGCTTAATACAAGAATAATAAACATAACATATATCTATTCTAAATATTGAAACTTATCCCTAATTTTTGACACAAAAAACAAAAACAATGTAGCAATAATGACCTGAAACTCAAAATTAAGTAACGAAAAACACAAAAAGTAAGAAACGAAAATACACAAAAATATTACGACGAATAATTTAGATATTGTTGTTCAGCCACGAATACCTAGATTACTCAATTCCAGCTTGACCAGCCTTAATGAATCTAGCAAATGAGTATCACCTTTGGAATTTCTGGTCTCGTGAAGTAAAAATCGGAGGATATTTTATCTTCTTATCGGCGGTCCATCTTTATATGTGATGTATAATTGGGTCATCGTGTGGTAATCAAGCAGTCGCCTAAGCAAACTGCTCGAAAATCTCCAGGATACTGATCCAAATTTTAACTGCAACTTCGAAAAAAAATTTAAATATTCACATCTACAATTAAAATTTGGACACGGCAACCCCTTTTAACGCAGCTCATCCAGGAATTGCATTGTCAAATGCAATCTACATCGACGGATGAGCTACGCTCGTGGAATACCGGTGCAGCATGTGCCGTAAGATGACAATTGGGAACAAAACGGTGAGTCTGCTTTTAAGCACCACATCGAGTTAATCGGGAGAACCGCACCGGCAAGCAGTGATTAACAAGAAAAGTGCGCTATCGGTTCTCATACAAAACAAAAGCCCCGTCTAATACAAAAGCCCCGGAAAAATGATCGTTTCATAGCGATATCGCTGCGTTCGTTCTAATTTTAATGGATGATCATTATGTTGAGTGGTGTCAGTGTACTGCAAGGTGTATGCGCGGCGGCCGTTACAGTTTTATTCATACATTTTGTGTACGCGGTTTAATTCGAATTTCCTTCGAGCTCGTATTGTTCGGTCTTAATTCTAAACTCCATACATTTGGTCATATATGTGACGGCGTCAGCTCTGCCGTTTTATTTGACTTGCTTAGTTGGACGTGGTTTATCTGGGATTAAGTAGGGAGTGCACTATGAAGGCATGCGAATTTGGAACGACACTCTTGTGTCGCGACAACAAAGTGATTTTATAGGAAAGCGAACATGCTAGCTTGAAAGTAGTGAAATTTCCAATATTAAATGCCCCCAATATTGTTCCCCAGTAAGGAAAAATTATAAAAGATTATTGTCGGCCATAAAATATGCATCTTTGGTTTCCCAATATCAAAGCTCAGTATAATTCGATTGATGTCCTTGGCATTTAATGTAAGCAATTGTGTCAGGTTCGCGTGAATGTAGCGTGATAAAAATGTTGATTCGTTCTCCCCGGCATACATGATTGAACCAAACAAATCTCATTTTCATTGCCACCCACCCACAGCGTAAGCGCACCTTCGGTGTTTTGTTATCTTCATGGAAAAGCTACTTTCTCTTAGAAAAATGGACCTTCGGTAGCGTGGCTAATGTAAGATAGTTGCATATTGATGATTTGTACCGTTGCAAAGTAAAATTCATTTCTAGAACTCGAATTCTTCTTCAACACTCTTGCATTGTATTGAATGGAAAATATTTAGGCGCACGACACTGGTATTTGAATCCGGTTTAGTCGTGCATTTGGTAACGGAACTGCATGTCGAGAAACAGAACTTTGGATCACTGAACTGTTTGCAAGTGGGATATGAAACGAGTCGAAGGTTCGATATGGGACAGTATCGGAACACGGTGCTTCGGTACATTCGTGTGGAGAAATTGCCAAACGAAGAATTTCCATGAATGGATGTGAATCTCATAAGTAGTCTATAACACATTGATTGCATGATCCTTTAAGTGAGTACGTGAAACTAGAACCAAAGCATATTTGAGTTGGTATGTACCAACACGATGTTAACGATAAAGCTTTATAGGCATCGTTAAGTCAAGTTGTTACAGAATGTGTTAGTTTCGTTGGTGTTGACACCACCATCGCAAGTTTAAGCATTCTAAGGTACACTGCAGGTTTTATGGCATCTCGAGCATCTCGCGTAAAAACTATAGGTTTGAAGACTTTTACTCAGTGCGCAGGTTTTATTCCCATTGAACCTATTAGTGTTGGTGAAAATTTGAAAGCCCTTTAGATTGTACGTAGGCTCATCCGGAAATTTACAATACTGCTGAAAGAATTATAAGCTTATGTGGGTAAAAACTAGAAAATATTGGACAAGCCAACTAGATCATGGACATCAACAATATTTGCTGGGGAAAAGAACCCGCAACTTTAGCCTGCCAGCGCATTCACGTATCCTCAGACAAGGCTAATCTTGGCGAGACTCACCATCGCAGACCATCGCTGCAGTCCGTTACCCACATTTTTATCCAACACATTTTCACTACAATCGTCAGAATCAAAAACATATCGATTTATGTCTGTATATACGAGTTCTTCAGGAGGAATGACGCCAGTAGCGAGAGAAGTCTCAATGTACACGTCTGTAGAATGCAACGGCTGTCAAATACAGGGGTTTCGCTCACAGTTACAGATCTTGCGATATGATTCCGAAGAAGTCTCAATATGAAGATATCGATTCTCGTTACTTTAGCAGTTTGATGAATTCTTCTATTCAACATCCATCCATCTCAGGCTTTTTATACAAACTAGTCTATGCGCGAAAACATTTCTTTTCGAAAGCTCTAAATTTTTCATTATCTTAGCACTCCAGTTGTACCAAATGTGGCATCCACATGTCAAAACTGGTCGAGCCAGGGTCTTGTAACTGATAACTTTGACCTTTTGATCAATGTATTCAATGTATCTGGAATGAAAGAGTCGTTGAAGGGCCATGACTACATTTTGTGCTATACTGAGCATGATTTTGACATATTCAGCATATGTATATATGAACGCCGAAGTATCGAACCCAGGATTTTTGTGAAAGCCGTTCACCAGCCATAATGTGGAAATCCGTCCAATTACGTTGTAAGTCTTGACTGGCCCTGTGCAGCGTTGTCCGAAACAAAATTGTTTCGCACTTCTGCGCAGTGATTTTTATTCGCCAATCGTGGCTGCAAACATTAAACATTCTTTGAAGATTGCTCTAAACTATTGTAGTTTTCCGGTCTGCCGTACAAATGTTAAATGGTAAAGTTTGCTAATGATCTGAGTAAACGTTAACAATGATCGCGTTGGCGAAACGTTAAAATTAAAGCCGTTCAATAGCTTTCGAAAGAATATTGAGAAAAACAGAGATGCAATAACTGTTCCCTACTGCAGACCGTTCAAGACTTTCAAGTCGTACATTGTCGTCAGATTTCCAACAGTAACAATAAATGATTTCCCATATAACATATTGCACATCATGGCGACAAGGTGTCCGGGGGACCTGTCCTGAAGCAGTTTAAAAGTTACTCCATTTAACCATACCGTATCGAAGGCTTTCTCCATATCAATGTGACACGCTTCAACACATTCTCTGTTATTTACTTTCGAATAGACGTCTGAAGTTGCTTTCTTTACCGCGTGTATGGTTGAATGCCTGGCACGAAAAACAAACTGACATTTTGGCATTAACTCATATTTCTCAATGTAGGAGTTTAATGTTTTGTTGAGTATCACTTCAAACACCTCCCTGAAGTTAGGCAGCAAGCTGATTGGGTGATAGTTTTTAGTGCTCGAAGATACTTTTCCTTTCCTCAAGTTTGGAAATACCTTAGAAATATGAATTAACATGTTGTTGAACAATGTAGAACAATTCCTAATAGCAACCTTAAGCGAATTTTGGAGAACTATATTTGGAATACCGTTAATACAACATGATTTCTTGTTGTTTATCCTGCCAAATATGAAACATAAGTTTTCATAGCTGACAAAATAATAAGATTCAATCCCGGTATGAGGTCAGACGTCAATGTTTCATTGAAATGAAGAATTGATTCACAGTTTAAGCTTGATTTGAAGTCGGAGTTCAACGACCTCTGAAAATGTTTCTTTTCATTTCTCAGGGTTTGATAGATGAATCACTCCAAAATGAGCTCCAATCAGGGCAAGTTTCTGGAATCCGTCACATATAATCCTGTTTATATTTCTATTTGGAGTCGTTCTATCAATTTCGATACCAGCCTTATCGAGAAGATTTATCTCATCACTAGCGACTCGAAGATACCTTCACTCGAGACCTTTTCCGGAACGAGTTATTTACTTTCGGTCCTGTGGGCTAACACCTCTCAGTTTTTCTGCCCATTGATTACTGACCTCAGACCTGAAGTATGAGCGGATTATGTTTCGAAAATTCTTCCGGTGTAATTTCCACAAAGCCAACGAGGAAGGGTTGTAGTCCAAAAATCACCGATGAATAGTGTTGACCCTTGCAAGAAAGCTTTGAAATCTTTTTGACCTTACGAAGGTTGGTGTTTCATTTGCTTCCATATTGTTTAGATGATTAGTCTTCGTAACCACTTGCTCAACCGTTTCCCACGTCAGCTTCTTTAACTTCGGCAATTTGAGATCTGTTTCGTCGTTGGTTAGATTCCTGTCATTGGGAACGATTGAGCAAGCGTTACTGTAATCAAAAGGAGGACTTTGCTTCTGGTTCTCCCAATTAAACTTCTTAAGAAGTTTCCCCAATCCGCTTTTTTGAAATTCAACCGATGATTTTCATGTTGAACTGGAATGAGGAAGACATCATCCCTTTGATGATTGATTTCCATCACGATTGCGTTGTGCTCGCCATTGTAAGGAAGCACCTACAGTTTCCGTTGAGGACTGTTAAAGTTGAATGTAAGTCTTGCGTGAGCAATGCAGAGGTTCTCTGTTATCTACGATTTCAGGAATATGCTTCTTGGGCTGTATTGGCGCTCAGCCATGATGTATACTGAGCATTCAGGTCACCGAATAGAATATAATAATCATACAGCCTGTCCAATTTGAGTTTTTCAAACGATAAATTGAGCTCCTCCTTGAACTTGAGAATGTTTCGGCCAGTTGCATGGGTAAAGATAACGAAGAGGTTATCCCTACCTGACAGCGAAATTTTGATAACGGACACTTTAAGAAATTTACAATTTTGAATTCGGTTTTATTAATGTTTTGGAAACAATAGGCTCGTCTAGCCAATGTCCCGATGCCACCTCCCCCATCACCGTACTCTATCGTTTTCTACGAATTCGAAATCCTTGAATGACATGAAGTGCCAGGAATTGAGATGGGTTTCAGTGAGAAGCATAATGTCAGGCTTTTGCTTGACAAGGAAGGAGACAGTCACGTCGCTGTAGATTCACAATAGAGTTGACGTTGGTCGAGATGAGACGAATCCTATCCGCAGGAATGTGACTGGATGAGAACTTATTTCGAGGCATTTGAAGGCTCTAAACGCTGAAAAACAATGTTAATTTTAGAAACTTGTTTATCGATGCACTCCGATAAGGAATTCAATTGCTGATGAATTTTAAGAAGCAGCTCATTATTGCCACTTACATTATTTATTTTATTTACATTGTCTGTTGGTCGTCTCGCAGCAAGTGCAAATGACACCCCGGGCTTGAAGAAGTTGGTAAGCAGGACACTGCGGTGTGCTTGACTTTGTTTTGGAGTGAATTTAAGCTTTGCATCTTGATACCGGGAGTATCCTCGATATGATGCTGGATGATCAAAGACACCGCTGTTCACATAATATAATTTTTCTTTTGGCTTTTGGTTTAAGTACCTTATTTTTTGTAGGGTACTTGAACTGCTTTTGCTGGAAATCGGAGCCAAGTAATAAGGCAAGTTTTTACGCTCGACAATCAATTTCCTAGTTGCAAAGTCTTTAACGGAAATAAATTCTATTTCTTGTCTAACTTCTTGAAGCACCTGAAGGAGATCGACTATGTCCTCTCCGCATTCTAGACCCTTCAATAAGAGGTCTTGTTTCTGTCGCTTTTGAGGGTGTATGTAAAATGCGGAACATCTCCAGAATTCAACGCACTATTTGCTGCCTGAAAATCAGTTTGTCGGCATTGACTCTCTTAATCTCAAAATCATTTAATTTATTTTCGGCTGCCAAAAGCCGAACCATATCTTTGCCTGTTTGCCCAAATACATTGATTAGTAGGATTTTTTCTTTCTTTTGATTAACCTTGACAGACGGAACAGCAGACAAAACTTTTGGTTTTTTCTCCCTATTTTTAATTTTTAAATATTCGACAAATCCGTTATCAGGTTTAGTAATACAATGTTCCGAAGTTTTGTTACCTGTATCCTAGTCAATACTCATGGAATCTTCTAGTCCAGCTAGCGCTGCATAATATTTCGTGCTGGCCTCTGCTCCGCCTGCGCTGAGGACATCTTGATCAGTTTCTTAAATTTCTTATCTTCAGTCGTTTTTGAATTTACCTCTTCTTCTTTCTTGTTGATTTCTTTTGGTTTGATGTACGTCAATGTCCCAATGAGTGTTTCTCGTGATTGGATCCGAAGTCTGAGCTCTTCGTTTTCTCTCTCAACCTTCTCGTTAACTTTGATTGACTGCTCAATCTCGATGACCGATAAAATTTGCGGTTTATCTTTGTTACTATCGTATCTTCGTTTCTGCTTTTTTTTCGCATGTCATCGTTGGCGATGGACACAATCGTTCTGGTTGTCGGCTGAAGCCATCGGGATCCTCCATCTCGTTGCTTTTGCAGCGAGACTAGAGAGAATGTTCTTAAACCGGGACTTCCCTTGAACGTATTTCCACTTTTGATACTTCTTCACGAAATAAATTTAAGGTATTCGATAAATATTCGAATAATCGACGGTGATGGTTTTCAATTAAAAAAAATATTTTCAACAGACTTTTGTGAAAAATTCATTAATTTTTAAAATTAATGACAGGAGCGATTAAAAACACGTCTACACTCAACGAGTGCTAGACGTATATTAATGCATGCACAGTTGGCAGAGTATTTTTGGCATCTACAATCCAGACGCGTGAGATGCGCGAAGAAATTTGCAGATGATTTAAAAATCGTTGAATGTGAAATCAGAGAATTTTGTGAAGCATGTGCGCTCAGAAAGACAGCTCGTTTACCATTTCACAAGAACTCGTTGAGTCCATCAAGCGAAGTTCTTAAGCTGATTTACACAGATGTTTGTGAACCTATTCAATCAGAATCGCGCAGCGGAAAAAACTATGTGCTGATTTTTATTAAAAGACTATTCACGATATACAGAACTGTTCTTGTCAAGGCAAAATTCAGAAGTGAAAGACAAATGAAAGGAGTTTATCGAGCTCGTGAAAAAAGGTTTTTCCAGAAGACCCAAAGTGATTAGATTAGACCGAGAAGGAGGATATACCAGTGCGGATATCATCAACTACTTGAAAAGTGAAGGAATCCAGATACAATACACGGCTTCCTAAATACCACAACAAAATGGAGTTGCATGCAGGAAAAACCGTAGCCTGATTGAAATGGCTTATTATATGTTGCTAGGTGTGGACTTTGGCAGAGGCAGTCAGTACGGTGAATCATTTACTGAACTGTCTACCAAGAAAGACAACAAAAACAACATTATATGAGGCGCGGAATGGGCAGAAATCAGGGACGGAACATCTTTGAATCTAAATGCTTTGTACTTGCACCAGCAGTAAAGCGGCTAAAGTTAGATGACACAGCAAAGGATATGATTTTTCTTGAATATTATGAAAATTCCAAGGCATGCAGATGTTATGATCAAGCGAGAAAATGTTTAGCAATCAGTCGAGATGTTTGTTTCAATAATTTCTACGAGAAAATTCCATCAAGTGCGGCAGCTATCGATGACTGTGTGACTGAAGATTATAAGGAACAAGATTCGGAAGACGATAAGGAAATAGATTCAGAAGGCGGATCTGATGTCAGTACAGAAAACAATAAAGGTGTCAACAGTGAACCGACATAGACACGAAGAATTTCGCAGAAATCAAATAAAGGAGTTCCACCACAGTATCGGATTGATGAAATTAAGGCAGTGAGTAATGAAGCTCATGAGCCAAGGAATTTATCAGAAACGTTGTCAAGTACGAAAAGGGGTAAATGTTAAGTATGAAAAGAGAATATAGGCTCGTAGCGGCACATGGGAATAACTAGAACTTCCAGAAAGAGAAACAGCAGGAGACTGCATATGGATTTATAAACTAAAGCAAAATGAGTAAGGAGAGATTGTGGAGTAGCTCGTCTAGTTACTCAGGGTTTTCCCATAAACTTAGTATTAATTGCGATAAAGTATTCACGTCAGCTGCAAGCCAGACAACATTTAGAGCGCTGCTTAAATTGGCATGTATGAAGAGACTTATTGTCAGGCAAACTGATGCAAAACCAGCCTTCTTGAATGGTACGCTGAGCGAAATAATATAAATGAAGCAGCCACTAACCTTTGAAGATGAAATAAATGGAATCATGCTTGTTTTTAAAAAAACCTATACAGAAGCAAGCGGCACGACCATGGAATAATGCGAGACATTCTGTTTTGATCCAGATGAAATTCGTTCAAAGTAAAGCGGACAGGAGTTTATATACAAAAAGACGCAAGTGGATATTGGAACTACTTATTTGGACAAATTACTACATTTCCAAGGCATATCGTACTTTTATACTTAGATATATAGACTGAAGACTTACACTTAGCTCCTTATTTTTCTTCGTAGCGCAACACCCCCTCTCAGGCCTTCGCTTCCAGTAAATAGCGCCTCCAACTGTCTCGGTCCATGGACAGACCAGCGTTTCCTCAGTTTTCCCATTGGCTCCCCCGTTCAGTTCTCCCAACGAATACGTTTTTGGGTATCCGTTTGTAGTGAATATAGAGTTCCATAAATGTCCGTGAAGGACTGCAGCGATGTTCTGCTGCCTCGGCAGAGGAAGGTGTTGATTCCTGCCGAGAATGCCCTCGTCCGGAGACGCGTGAATGCGCTGGCAGGCTAGCATTGCGGTGTCGTGGGGCGGGTTCGTTTCCCCGGCACGAGGACTCACTACAAAACATTTCGCATTCACGAATTGCTTGCAGAGTTCGAGAGGACGACCGAAGTCGCAAATCAGTAGATAACCTCCACGAAGGAATTACGACTTGTTGCGAGAACAAGTGCAACCTGACAAGAAAGACTAATTTGGGGTTGACCTCGTCTTTACCCAAATACATTCAGGGCCCACAAATGAAAGAGGGGCAACCGGGTGGTGGTGGAGCCCCTTCATGCCCACCCAACCGGAATAAATCCAATGTTAAATCGTTGAAGTGGCCAGGTATTCCTCTTCTGAGTGGAAAACTCATACAACTTGAATTGTATGAACTTTCCCATCAGAAGGGGAGTACCCCGGTGACCAATTTATGTCATAGAATTATACAATGGAATTGCATAACTTTATGCCATAAAAAGGCACTTGGCTTGGGCCACTCAACCCATTAAGTCTCCTGAAACAGAAAAATTTTTAAGTACCCGGTGGCTGGCTCATAGTTTGGGGTGGAAGCCTGCCACCGTACCGGGTCCTATACCCGATTGGAAAAGACCGGAAGGGAAAGACCGATTTTTACCGTTTAATAATTCATTTTTTTTTTTATTTCAACTACTGTAACAATTGTTTGTTTTATAATTAATCGCATGGATGTTATAATGCACATGTGTTGTGTGTAACATTTACTTTAATTCAAGACACCTCCCTCAATATATCTACAAATGTTCATTGATTTAATTTACTTTACTCTAGTAAGCCATCATTTTGCTTTCGTTTCGTTTTGTAATAACCATATTTTTAATAATATATACACAAAGAAATTAAAATGGTACTTACATAGCCTTTTCCGACGACGAGCGCTCGTTGACGAAGCCGGGGTGTAAGTCCTAGAAATGTTCTGTTTAAAAACAAAATTTACAAGTTCATGCAGCGAAAGTAAAGGAGGTTCGAATACAGATCCCATGCAATTGTCTCGAGTTACACGACATTAAAGTTGACCAATACTCTAAACGACTGTTCTCTTCTGACTTAGGTTTTTGCTCCTTCACGTCCGATGATACGCGATACGTGCCCTGTGTGGGAAATACTTTCTTTTCCGGTTTCTCGACACTTGCAGAATATAATTTGCGATCCAACTTTTCCGTCACTTGAGATTTCAGAGTTCTATTGTATCTTCGAACTGTGACTTTGTCAGTACTACGAATTTCACTGGTTTCGATGTAAACTACGCTCGGAAACACTGATCGCGACAAAAAAAAACGACAAACTCGGCATGAAATCGGGCCCATTACTAGCGGACGAAATTCAAATTGTAAATAATACCGATATTTCAAGATTACTAGTTTCAATCAATTCATGTACTTTCGTCTTTCGAATCAGATTTTAAAATAATATATGACTCTCAACAAAACTGATTCACGGAAACAACCATTTGTATTTTTTCTCGCTACACTTCTCATAAAATGAACTTCTTTCATTCCCTATCCTACACTTCGTGTTAATTAATTGAATTTAAAGTGTCGTGCTAAACATTCTACTTTAAAAATAGAAGCTCCTAGCTTGCTTCGAACCTTCTCCTTCATTCGGTCTGTTTACGTATTCTCTTTCTTCCACCCTTCACACGTCCACTTTCTGATTCCCTATATACTAAACGGTAAACAAAACTGAATTTTCCCACACAACGTGTTTCGTTCACTGTGTTTATGGAGGACCACTAACACACGCGCGGTCGACGTACATAGCCCATCTACACAATCTCTTTAGGGGAAACACTCCTTTTACTCAATTTTCACACCACCTTATTCAGCGCTTCAATTACCACGACGAATGTGGGCCCGTAAACACAAATTATCACTTGAAAGATCTATTGGGGTACTGATAATAAAGCTGTATCGGAATCTACAATTTCGGGAAGATTCATAACAAACTACGCGGACAATTTCTCACAACAGTCCCACACCCACACACCACTTTGCGTTGCGGAGTGCCTGTTTCTTTCCTCTTGTGCACAATAACTCGCTAAACTAACGATAAGGACACGACCACGATCTTCCCGTTACGCTAACTCTCATCCTTCCCATTACATCGTTTCATTGCGTTCACCAAAAAGCACAAATTCACAAAGTAGCGCGCCCAAAAATTACGTTTCGGCAGAGCAAAACGGCACAGGTCACTTCGCGTTTGGCAAATTAAAATTCAGGCTCGCAAATATCCACATTAAGAAACACTTGGTGTAAATATTATGAATCCAACCCAAACAAAACGGCGCAAAATCAGTAAAGTAAACACAAAAAAGCAACAAACAAAATAGTTTTAGTAGGCAGAGAAAACTATTGTCTCCGTAAATTACAAGATGACACCCGCGCGTTTCACCGAGAACGTACCAACTCCCGCCAAATGACTTGCAATACGCTCCGCCGGCAACTGTCTTCTTCCCAGGAGCTTGCTTCAGCATCCACTCCTGAAATTTTGCCGAAACAACATGTATTTGAGGGGGAAGTTGATTGTTTCGGTACGAATTCAGTTGTCTGAACATGATGCTGTTGTTGCTGTAAATGCTGCTGTTGTTGATGTGGTTGTTGGAAGAGTGCTGTTGAGTTAAAATTTGCCGCGTTTAGTTGATAATGTTGGGATCGTTGATTTATTGGCGCATAATTGTCTTCGTGCAGGGTTGAATTAGGCGTAATTAAGTGGAAGAAAAATCGGAAGAATTAGACAGGCACACGTTAATCACCGACAACCAAAAATTTTTAATTAATATTATGGTGGGAATGGGTAAAATTTGACTAATTTTAAGGGGTTTAAATGATACAATGATTTTATCGTTCATATAATTAAAGGGGTTAACCGTTTCGTTCTAAGCATTTGTATACCGCGTTACACCGCAATTCGTTAAATTATATTCAAAAGATATTGTAATAAAATCACTACACATTAAAATTTTTAAACAGTTTTAGAATTTTGTTTCCCGGGAGTTAAGTACAAAAGAAATTTTCTTGCTTTATTTTTCACGCGAAAAGAAAAAGAGTGAGGGTTGCGATGGGGAAGGTGACTGAATCGTCCCTCCTTGTTAAATTGAGTTTGTGCTGTGTGCCTGTGGCAGCGCTGGCTTTTAGAGCCATACTCCTCAATTACTACAGGGCAGCTAATTTTCTCGCAATCCCAAGGCGATGCGGATTGCGAAAAAGGAGCTGAAGGATCTTTCTGTGTATCATGGGTTGGCTTCGGCGTCGGGACTAGAGATGACGGACAATGAAAGAAAAACACAATTGACAGACGGACGGACTGACTCATGTCTATGTTTGCCCGGAAGTATACAAACTTTGCGCGTTTTTGAAAATATATGCGGACGGACAAACAGACGTGACTAACTATCTATCGGCGCAGGTCTTTCGCGTGGTATATCCCTACTTCTTTTCCCGATGGATCCGTTATCAGGTAACGGTTAGGTCCCATAACCTTCTTTATGCGGCTTTTCAAGAATCGCCTGTCCAGCTTGGCGTTGTAATGCCCCGCGGCGTCACTTTGGCGGAAATTTCGCCGGAAAACTTCATCTCCTTCTTTGAAATTAGCGGATCGTGACCGGAGATTGTACTGCGCTTCATTTGCACTACCTGCGGCCTTAATTTTCCGTCCGATCTGTTGGCGGAGGTCTCCTAAACGTTCGTGGGGCTCCAGCGCAACGACGGGGTCTCCCAAACACTTTAACTGCCGTAACAGTCGATATGATTTACCGTGGCAAATCATGTGCTGTCCAAAGGCGGCAAAGTAAGGGGCGACACCGGTGACGGAATGATACGAGGATCGCAGGGCGCAGGTGATGGCAGACAATCGCCGATCCCAATCCTTTTGAGATGGGTGGACGTAGGAACGGATCGCGGCCAATAGGGTGCGGTTCAACCGTTCTGATGCGTTGGACTGAGGAGAGTATATGGGCGTCAGTTGGTGTTCAACGCCATACTGCTCCAGTAGGCTCTTAAACTGCCGAGACCGGAACTGTACTCCATTATCTGAGTACACACTCTCTGGAACACCGAACACATGGAATACCCGGTTCTCTAAGAATTTCACGATCGGTGGAGTTGTGAATTTACGGATAGGTTCCACCATTGGGAATTTTGAGAGCTGATCTAGGACGACTATAGCTCCGATGTGTCCCATGGAAGACCGAGGATATGGACCGAGTAGATCGATGTATAGACGCTGGAACACGCGTTCTGGGACGTTGAGTTGACCCATAGGAGGTCGAAGAGGCTGGTTGGGTGCTTTGGTGCCTTTACAGGTCTCACAGGTGCTCACGTAGTCTTTGACCTGGGATGCCATTTTAGGCCAAAAGAAGTATTTCTTGAGTCGCCGTAATGTTCGACCGTAACCTCCGTGGGCACTTAACGGATGGTCATGTGCGCGGAAGATCAGATGTTGTGTCATTTCCTCCGGTACCCAGAGTTTCCAAGACTCTTCTTCCTGCCATGGATCACCAGTGGCGTATTCATTTCGTCTATACACATAGCCGTCTATTACCTTCAAATCAGGCAGCTGTGTTTGTTGGGTCGCTATGGTTTGCCTCAACTCTTTGTAGCTATCTGATTCGAAATGTGGGCTGTCCAAATCTATTTCGATGGGGTCCTCGTCATTTATTGTTATTTCGGCTCCCTCTGGGGAAAACATCCGTGAGAGAGTGTCGGGTACGATGTTCTGGGTTCCTTTCCGATGTTTGATGGAGAACTTGAACCCTTGCAGTTTAAGAGCCCATCTGGCGAGGCGTCCACTTAAATCTGCCTGGTTCATCAACCATTGTAGTGACGCGTGGTCCGTGATGATCTCGAATTGGTGGCCCTCGATATAAGCTCGGAATTTCTTCACAGCCATTACCGCTGCCAAACATTCTTGCTCGGAAACAGTATAGTTTCTTTGGGCCGAATTCAGCTTATTGGACATGAAGGCGATGGGAGCTTCCTCTCCTTCATCGGTCAATTGCACCAGCACGGCTCCTACTCCATGTTGACTTGCGTCACAATGAATGGAGAAGGGCTTCGTGAAGTCGGGGCTGTGCAAGACAGGAGCTGATGTGAGGGCTTGTTTAAGCTCTTCAAATGCCTTTCGGCTGAGTTCGGTCCAAACGAACTTCCCTTTCCGCAACATGTCTGACAGGGGCGCTGAGACTGTTGCATAATTCCGAACAAACCTTCGGTACCAACCGCACACACCAAGGAAACGTCGTAGCTGCTTCACAGTTTTTGGTAAGGGGAACTCATCAATCGCACGAGTTTTGTCTGGATCCGTTTTGATAGTGCCATGTCCTATGACATGTCCTAGGTATCGGACTTCTTTCATGACAAACTTACTTTTCTGTACGTTGATAGTGAGTCCCGCCTTACTGATGTGCAGGGCTACTTCTTGTAGAAGTAGGAGGTGTTGATCGAACGTTTCCGTGATGAGTAACAGATCATCAAGGTACACGAACACTTGGTGTTTTAGGTGAGGTGGGATGACCTTGTCCATCAACCGAGTCATCGTTTGCGGCGCGTTACACAGGCCAAAGGGCATTGTGACGAACTGATATAATGGTCGTCCAGGCACTGTGAAGGCGGTCTTGTCCCTCGAGTCCTCATCGAGTGGAATTTGCCAGAAGGCGTCTTTTAGGTCGAGACTGGTGATATAATTGGCTTTCGGCAGTCTCCCTAGTATTCCATCGATGAGTGGAAGAGGGTACGCGTCCTTGATGGTAACCGCGTTTACCTTACGGGCATCAAGACAGAGACGGACTTTACCTGGCTTTACAACCAAGGTTACCGGTGATGACCAGGCGCTTTGGGACTCCTCTATGACCCCTAACTCGAGCATCCTATCTAGTTCCGCATACACCAATTTCTCCATGGCCGGCGAGATGGCGTAGTGTCTCTGTTTAATCGGTTTACTATCGCCAACGTCGATGGCGTGTGAGACTAGGGTGGTGCGGCCAAGGCCTTGGGTAGCGTAAGATGGGAAAGCAGCAATGGATGCTTCCAGGCGTTGCCGTTGGTTGGGCGTCAGGTCATGCCTATCGGGAGTAGAAGTGATTTCGTTGACATTTCTGGTTTTTAAAGACAAATCTGTGAATAAATCTGAGGCCAGTCCAAAGCGAAGGACGAAATCGACACCAAGGTATACATTCTGAGTCAAAGACGGGATAATGTAGAAGGTAATATCCTTCGTCTGACCCCTGAACGTCACGGGTGTTGTTAGTTTACCTCGTATAGGGTGTTTGGTGCCATCAGCTGTACTGATTTCAGTGCGCCAGGATTTAATCAAGTTCGGATATTCTTGGAGCACCTTCGAGCCAAAGCTCGAGGCAAGACAACTGATACTGGCACCCGTGTCGATCAATGCAAACACGGTCTCGCCCAACACTTTAATTGGATGATAAGGTCTGATCTCATTCTCAGCAACCTCCGAGATGTTACAAGAGTGTAAGGTTTGACGGCAGGTGCGCACTCTCTTGCGGAAATTCCGCCAACGACGGGTTGACCATTTTGTCGTGCACGGACGGGAAGTGACAACTTCGGAAGCAAATATTCGCTCTCGAGCCGCCCGATATTCCTGCAGTCTAACATGATAAGGTTTTAGCGTGCGTACCTGAGGCTGCCGCGGTTCTTCTGGCATTGACTGCGATGGTCGTTTTAATATTGTCGTTGGTGAGGTTTCCGGAAGAGAGTGAACATCCGCAGTCGTAATGGTCATGGCTGGTGGGTTAACGTCATGTTGGTTGGGGTGAGCCGCTGGCTGAGGAGCTACTGCGGGGTTTTCGAGTACCACTGAGGTGGTAGGGTACTCGTTCGTCCGTTTTTTGGAGTGGCACCATCTGGGTAGTCCGGAACATAGGTGTTCGACTCCGTGTGATCTTCCAGATTGGTGTTGTTGCAATTTGGAGCCACTTCTGCGATTTCACGTCACGGACCCGTCCTCGCATGTAGGTAAGGCCGTTCTTGGAGGTCTTCTTCAAGCCTCTCCAATCGACTCACGACCCTCAGTAGTGCTTCCATGTTCTGCGGGTCCGAGTTTACCACATGGCAACGCAGTTCCGGCTTTAGATTCCGTTTCAACACCCGCAGCAGTTGAGTGGAAGACATAGGCTCTGACAACTGGTCATTCAACCGAAGGATATCGGCTCGATACTGATGAAAGGGCTCGTCCGGACGTTGCCATCTGGCATGGATCTTGTCCAGGACACTCTCATCCATGTTGACCGTCAAGTATTCCATGCGGAGTACCTCTTTCAGCCGTGTCCAGCGTATTGATGGTGGGGCCGAATGAATCCGCCAGTACGTCTCGAGTGCTGCTCCCCTGAACAGCATTGGTAGATATCCTGCCAGCATCGTGTAGTCGCCGGCCAACATCTCTCCGACTAAGGACTCCACGCGACCAATGAAGACTTCCACGTTCAGGTCGTTTGGCTCCCCGCTAAAATGAAGGTTCCAACCCTGTACAATGCTGGGGATATGCTTCGGTTTCAGCATATAGGGTTGTTCCTGCGGAGCCACTGAACCTAGAGTCGGTGGTGGTACTTGGTTGAGTCGTGGCGGAAGATCCCAGGCGTTCCAAGGCTGGTATCGAGATGGTGGATCCGGATCCTCAGACGGATGGTAGTTTGCTCTTTGAATCCTGTTCCGCTGGTCGATAACTGGGTCTCGAGATCGTCGTGCTGATTTAAGTCGTTGTAGTGTTGACTCGGTCTCTTTACAGCGACATATGAAAGAGTATATACGTTCCACTTCAGTGTAACACTCACCACAGATGTGGTCTGGTGAGCCATCTTCCAATGTGATGTTGATGTTAAGGGACTCCTTCAGGAAGTCGACAATAAAAATCCTCCTCGCTTCATCTACGGAACTATCACAGAGTGGATACATTTCTTCGCTGCTCTGTAGGCAAAGTCTACATGCGTTTAGAAACTCCATTATCCTAACAGTGTTGACGCTGATAATAAAATAGTAAAAAAAAAATGCTATAAAAGAAGTAATTAACTATTATTATGACAAAACACAAAAAAGTGGCCGAAAGTGGCGAGCTATACTCAATCCTCACAAAAAAAAAACCAAAGTGTATGAAGAGTTTTACTCGTTATCAAAAAAAAAAAAAGGTCTTTCCTTTCCGTCCTTCCTCCCAAGTATGGACACCATGGCACAATCCTTCTAAAACGTTTCAGGGACACTCTCTTGTGGCACCATGAAAATCAGGGTTCCGAAGTGATCCCTCATTAGCAAACTTCTCAAGTTACAGCTTGTCAGCCCAGGGTGGGATTCTAATCCACAAGCAGCGCGTGTCTTGTCATGGATAGTCATGGATTAGCTAATCAGCCAATCACATGAAATCAAAATCCATGTGATTTAAGACACTTAGGCACCGCTGGTTTGGGGAGCGGATCAGAATCCTCCGCAAAATAGATGTTGGGATAATAACTTCCGAACACAAAAAAAGGGACTCTAATATAATTTGGCCTTACTAGTTATACAATGGTGGTAAACCACCAAAGTATAAATCAAAAGAAGGACCAAACGATATTGATGTCCGAAGACAACACACGTTCGGAAGTTACTCGGCTGCTGGGGCACGATTAGTGCAAAAACCCTCGGGAGTTATCTACCCGCCAAAATTTCTAACACCTTGTGGGGACACCTAGAGACGATGGACTGTCTCGTGCTCACGACTGATGATACAGCCGGGCTTTTCGGGCCCCACGTTGGGCGCCATTTGTAGTGAATATAGAGTTCCATAAATGTCCGTGAAGGACTGCAGCGATGTTCTGCTGCCTCGGCAGAGGAAGGTGTTGATTCCTGCCGAGAATGCCCTCGTCCGGAGACGCGTGAATGCGCTGGCAGGCTAGCATTGCGGTGTCGTGGGGCGGGTTCGTTTCCCCGGCACGAGGACTCACTCAAAACATTTCGCATTCACGAATTGCTTGCAGAGTTCGAGAGGACGACCGAAGTCGCAAATCAGTAGATAACCTCCACGAAGGAATTACGACTTGTTGCGAGAACAAGTGCAACCTGACAAGAAAGACTAATTTGGGGTTGACCTCGTCTTTACCCAAATACATTCAGGGCCCACAAATGAAAGAGGGGCAACCGGGTGGTGGTGGAGCCCCTTCATGCCCACCCAACCGGAATAAATCCAATGTTAAATCGTTGAAGTGGCCAGGTATTCCTCTTCTGAGTGGAAAACTCATACAACTTGAATTGTATGAACTTTCCCATCAGAAGGGGAGTACCCCGGTGACCAATTTATGTCATAGAATTATACAATGGAATTGCATAACTTTATGCCATAAAAAGGCACTTGGCTTGGGCCACTCAACCCATTAAGTCTCCTGAAACAGAAAAATTTTTAACTACCCGGTGGCTGGCTCATAGTTTGGGGTGGAAGCCTGCCACCGTACCGGGTCCTATACCCGATTGGAAAAGACCGGAAGGGAAAGACCGATTTTTACCGTTTAATAATTCATTTTTTTTTTTATTTCAACTACTGTAACAATTGTTTGTTTTATAATTAATCGCATGGATGTTATAATGCACATGTGTTGTGTGTAACATTTACTTTAATTCAAGACACCTCCCTCAATATATCTACAAATGTTCATTGACTTAATTTACTTTACTCTAGTAAGCCATCATTTTGCTTTCGTTTCGTTTTGTAATAACCATATTTTTAATAATATATACACAAAGAAATTAAAATGGTACTTACATAGCCTTTTCCGACGACGAGCGCTCGTTGACGAAGCCGGGGTGTAAGTCCTAGAAATGTTCTGTTTAAAAACAAAATTTACAAGTTCATGCAGCGAAAGTAAAGGAGGTTCGAATACAGATCCCATGCAATTGTCTCGAGTTACACGACATTAAAGTTGACCAATACTCTAAACGACTGTTCTCTTCTGACTTAGGTTTTTGCTCCTTCACGTCCGATGATACGCGATACGTGCCCTGTGTGGGAAATACTTTCTTTTCCGGTTTCTCGACACTTGCAGAATATAATTTGCGATCCAACTTTTCCGTCACTTGAGATTTCAGAGTTCTATTGTATCTTCGAACTGTGACTTTGTCAGTACTACGAATTTCACTGGTTTCGATGTAAACTACGCTCGGAAACACTGATCGCGACAAAAAAAAAACGACAAACTCGGCATGAAATCGGGCCCATTACTAGCGGACGAAATTCAAATTGTAAATAATACCGATATTTCAAGATTACTAGTTTCAATCAATTCATGTACTTTCGTCTTTCGAATCAGATTTTAAAATAATATATGACTCTCAACAAAACTGATTCACGGAAACAACCATTTGTATTTTTTCTCGCTACACTTCTCATAAAATGAACTTCTTTCATTCCCTATCCTACACTTCGTGTTAATTAATTGAATTTAAAGTGTCGTGCTAAACATTCTACTTTAAAAATAGAAGCTCCTAGCTTGCTTCGAACCTTCTCCTTCATTCGGTCTGTTTACGTATTCTCTTTCTTCCACCCTTCACACGTCCACTTTCTGATTCCCTATATACTAAACGGTAAACAAAACTGAATTTTCCCACACAACGTGTTTCGTTCACTGTGTTTATGGAGGACCACTAACACACGCGCGGTCGACGTACATAGCCCATCTACACAATCTCTTTAGGGGAAACACTCCTTTTACTCAATTTTCACACCACCTTATTCAGCGCTTCAATTACCACGACGAATGTGGGCCCGTAAACACAAATTATCACTTGAAAGATCTATTGGGGTACTGATAATAAAGCTGTATCGGAATCTACAATTTCGGGAAGATTCATAACAAACTACGCGGACAATTTCTCACAACAGTCCCACACCCACACACCACTTTGCGTTGCGGAGTGCCTGTTTCTTTCCTCTTGTGCACAATAACTCGCTAAACTAACGATAAGGACACGACCACGATCTTCCCGTTACGCTAACTCTCATCCTTCCCATTACATCGTTTCATTGCGTTCACCAAAAAGCACAAATTCACAAAGTAGCGCGCCCAAAAATTACGTTTCGGCAGAGCAAAACGGCACAGGTCACTTCGCGTTTGGCAAATTAAAATTCAGGCTCGCAAATATCCACATTAAGAAACACTTGGTGTAAATATTATGAATCCAACCCAAACAAAACGGCGCAAAATCAGTAAAGTAAACACAAAAAAGCAACAAACAAAATAGTTTTAGTAGGCAGAGAAAACTATTGTCTCCGTAAATTACAAGATGACACCCGCGCGTTTCACCGAGAACGTACCAACTCCCGCCAAATGACTTGCAATACGCTCCGCCGGCAACTGTCTTCTTCCCAGGAGCTTGCTTCAGCATCCACTCCTGAAATTTTGCCGAAACAACATGTATTTGAGGGGGAAGTTGATTGTTTCGGTACGAATTCAGTTGTCTGAACATGATGCTGTTGTTGCTGTAAATGCTGCTGTTGTTGATGTGGTTGTTGGAAGAGTGCTGTTGAGTTAAAATTTGCCGCGTTTAGTTGATAATGTTGGGATCGTTGATTTATTGGCGCATAATTGTCTTCGTGCAGGGTTGAATTAGGCGTAATTAAGTGGAAGAAAAATCGGAAGAATTAGACAGGCACACGTTAATCACCGACAACCAAAAATTTTTAATTAATATTATGGTGGGAATGGGTAAAATTTGACTAATTTTAAGGGGTTTAAATGATACAATGATTTTATCGTTCATATAATTAAAGGGGTTAACCGTTTCGTTCTAAGCATTTGTATACCGCGTTACACCGCAATTCGTTAAATTATATTCAAAAGATATTGTAATAAAATCACTACACATTAAAATTTTTAAACAGTTTTAGAATTTTGTTTCCCGGGAGTTAAGTACAAAAGAAATTTTCTTGCTTTATTTTTCACGCGAAAAGAAAAAGAGTGAGGGTTGCGATGGGGAAGGTGACTGAATCGTCCCTCCTTGTTAAATTGAGTTTGTGCTGAGTGCCTGTGGCAGCGCTGGCTTTTAGAGCCATACTCCTCAATTACTACACGTTCTTCGTCCATAGCTTCCGCAGTCTTACAATCGTTGAGATTTCTCGCTCGTCAAAAACTTCATACAGCTCATGGTTGTATCGAATTTGCCGTTGATCCCGATGTGGTTCCGCTTCAATTATTCGCTTCAGTACCTGTCTCTCGAAGGCGTTCAATACGTTTGTGGATTCTTGGGTTAAGGTTCATGTTTCACACCCATAGCAAAGCATAGATTTGTATACTTGGAGGTTTGTTTTTCTGTCTATGTAGTTGGTCTTTAAGATGGTCAAGACTCAATAAAATATTTTATTTGCAAGCTCTGTTCGTCGGCGTATTTCGTCTCTTTCACTATCGGTTCTCGTTATTTTGGCTCTTGAAACGCCCACATTTTCGATACTGTATTCGTCTTATACTTAAACTTGAGATTAAAGTTAGCGGTAAGAACACATACTAGTACAAGCAACACAATTACATTTCACTCAAAGAGAGCATAAACCCCATGGAATCAAAAATTGCGCCTTAACTCTGTCGAAGGCGGTCCCAAGCCCGGTTATGAAAGAAAGAAAGAGGTGCAAGGCGGTATAAAAGAACGAACGATAATAGTTGAATGAATGTATGATTAGCAGACAGACTGGATCATTCTTTAATGGTTCTGTGAGGTTTCTATTGAACCAACTGTAGTTTGGTAAACTAGGGAAGTCTGACATAGGAACATTATCAACCAATTATATTCGTGTTGTAGGGTCAGTGCTACTGTACAGAGCAGAAGTATGGGGCGACGCTCTCAGCAAGGAGGTATACCGAAAACGTTTGGCACAGGTACAGAGAAGAGGAGCACTGAGAATTGCATCTTCGTATCCAACAGTCTCTGAACTGGCGGTGAGAGTTATTGCAGGCGTGATACCTGTCGCCCTCCTTGCTAGAGAGCGCCGCGCTATTTACCTCCGCCGAAACGAGGATGCGAGAGAGATAGTTGTCCGCGAGGAGAGATAGCGCTCGCTCAACCAAGGGAAGGTGGACTGCGCGCCTCATCCCGGATGTGAGACCGTGGCTAAATCGAAGGCATGGTGAGACTGACTTCTATCTGACACAGCATTTGAGCGGGCATGGGTGTTTTCAGTCTTACCTGCATAAGATCGGTAAGTCACGGTCCCCCGGTTGTCGGTTTTGCCCAGGAGAGGAGGACAATGCCTGCCACACATTTTTTGCGAGTACCAAATGGGTCAGGCTGCGAAGGGAACTCTACAGGGAGACGGGAGAGCTCACCTCGGATAATATAGTTGCGGTGATGCTCGAATCGGTTGACAAAATGAACCAGGTGGCACATTATACTCGGGCAGTCCTAAAATATAAAAGGGACTCACAGCAGCCGGGGGCGCTGGGGCTGGGGGATCGCTCTTCTGGCATTTCCTCTTCCCCTCTCCCATCCCGCTAGGAAAGAGACTCCCCAGCTTGAAGGCGCCCCATGGCGTAACAAAACGAGACCTGGCCCGAAGTAATGTGCCAAACGGTTCCAGGCTGGGCTCTCAGGTTGACAGGGGAGGTGTTTACTGGGTAGTCCAGTCGCGCATGGGAGTCCCACACTCTGTGCATAAGTAGCATTCACCTCCCTACCACAAAAAAAAAACCAATTATATTCAAGTAATTAACGTTCAAACTTTCACATCAGGCAAATTATGACAAAATTTTAGTTGGTGTTCCATTCTCAAATCCTACAAAATGGGCAAATTTGAAAACTACTTTCCTAGGAAAACGAATTTCCACGTGATATTTTCCGTGCAAAGTTCTATTTTAATTTCGTATCACGAATAACGAAGGGTCTGACTTGTACTTTTTCATGTTCTTTACTAAAAATATATTTTTCATGCATTTGACATAAAAACTTTCTACAAATTAAGATACCTAAAACACTCTTCTGTTAAAGAAGTGTACAATCAATAATATGCATTACTTGTATACCCCTTTTTGAAAACACTTAAATGCAAAATTTGGTGTTGATTTTTCACCGTCGGCCGTTGATTGTTTTTTTTCTTTGCTAGGAAACGTATGTAAACATTCGAAATGAGTGGGCCTGCAGCAGAAACAAAAAAATGTACACAATATAGTAATTTTTCAACATGAAAACCAGAGAAAAACTTTGCTATAGAATTTATCTTTGAGGAAACTTTCTTTCCAGACACATGCATGTTTGAAAAGTTGCAAACTGAAAAATCACCTGCTGAACATGTTTACTTGAAACACGTTAAACTTTTCTAATTTTTGCTGTTTACAGTTTTGGTACATGAAAAATACGTCAATAGTTTTTAGCTGTAGCAAAATGTTCACAATGACACTTTGCGAAATACCTGAAAATTTTAGTTGTTTCGGTTAGTTCAAAATTTTACCATTCGACCGCAAACCAGCGCTAACTTTCATATGAATAAATTAATCCCCTGGATATAAATTTCCCAGAAGCTCGGGAAATATGAATTTATAATGCCAAAAGTCAAGCTGATAATGAATTATAATGTTACAATACTGAATGATTTGCATTTTGAAATGATTGAGTTCCTTATTTATAAGTACTCAAATGCATGTAGATGGATTTATATTTTCGAAATTGCACTTAAAAATACATTTTGAAGGTTTTAATTATGTTTCTGATTTGTCAAAATAACCCCCATCTTGTGTTTTGTAAACGTATCTGCCAATTTTTGTGAGGTACTCAAATGCAAGATAAATGAAATAAATAGCGTTCAAATGTGATTAAGCTCAATCCTTCCAGATTAAAATCTGATGTGCTCCATATACGAGTAGTTTTATCACAGAACTATTCCAAACCCCTCAGTGTGTCCTTGAGTAGTTGTTTGATGGTCGAAATGATATTCGATTTGAACTGTAGAGTATTTCTTTGTATATATAATGTATTTACGAGTATATCGGTTGTGTCAGGTGGCGGATGAAGAGGCCCTACTCAGCTAGCCGGGGGATACGAGTATCTGAGAAATAACGTACAACTCGTTGACCAAAAACAGACTAAGTCGAAGCGCTGACAATGATTCACGTAGTATTTATTTGTTCATACAGGAGATGAAGTATAGGGACGGCTGAAAGAAACCGCGCACCGTGCAAACGCGCACCGTATTTAAAACTGAAGACTTGTAAGGAGGCTATGAGTGCAGAGTGATTTTCATTATTAGTAGCATATTTAAACAAAGTCCACTTCAGGCCTGTAAACGAAAGAATTTTTGCATTTTGTATCAAAACGAAATTGTTTTATGTCTGGCCAATCAAATGTCGCGTGCCCACAGAAAACAAGGAGGAGGCAATCAAGGACAAATTTTACAGAACCATGGAACCCACTGTCGATGCATTGCTGGCAATTGACATGAAAATGGTTCTGGATGATTTAAACACAAAAATTGGCCGAGGAGCAGTGCACAAAGGAACAACTGGAAGACACAGCCACCTTATAAGGGTCAAGCTCCGATGCCAAAAAGTCAGTTACCCCCAGGTACCAGAAACACAAGCTAAACGATAGCTCAGTAATTTCCATATACAAGTCAGCGCTTAAAAGTCGCATGTCCCTACAGAAAGGAGTGATGACATCAAAACCATTTGGAAAACCGTAAAAGATGCAGTAACAGAAGCGGCCGTATAGGTCCTGGGGCATTGTCTAAAGAAATGTAGGAACGACTGATATGACGAAGAATGCAAGGAAGCGGTTGAAAAAAGAAGCCAGGCATAAAAAAAATGCACCCAGCGACCAACTGGGGCCAAATAGATACCCTCCAAAGACAACCCAAAAAATTTGGACGACTGACTATCAACACCTAGTTTTAACAGATAAACGAAAGCACGACTCCACGTGAAGTCAGATCAGTGTAGTCCTCTATTAAACAACTCATGGGCGGTTTCAATCTACAAACAAGTTTTCGTAAAAGTGCACAAGGAGCAATCATAGTCAGAATCAAAACAGATGGCAGCAATACTTCCAAAAGTTAGTCACCGTGCCTTCAATAACTACTAAGGCTGCGAACACTCCGGAAGCAGAGCAAGAGGTCCCAGTCGCACGAACAACAAGAGCCAAAGTGCAGCAAACAATACGGACCTCAGAAAAAGTCAGGCATCTTGAATACATAGAATACCAGCAGAAATACTCCAGAACAAGGTTCCCTCTTTAAGTAACATTTTTCATCGACTAATTTGCAAAATATGGTCAGAGGAGCAGTTAACAGAAGAATGACGAAGTATAATACATTTTGTACACAAAGAGGGAGACAAGCTAAGGTGGGAACATCAGAGAGGCATCGCTCTACTGTGTACGTTTTATAAAGTGTTCTCCAAAATTATACAAAAAAAAATTATAGCCGTACTACGAAAGTATCATAGGATAGTATCAGAGTGGCTTTCCAAGTAGAGGATCTACAATTGATAAATATTCTCAGTTAAGCATGTACTCGAAAAGCAATGGGAATATAATATCGACGTGCACCAACTTCTCGTAGATTTTATGTAAACATACGACAATGTTGCCAAGAAGGCATTGTACCAAATAATGCTTGACTTTGGCGTTCCAACAAAACCATTCCGCATGGTCAAAGTCACGATGCTAAACACAGAGTCCCGGGTCAACGTAAACGACACACACCCCAAAAATATGCCGAGTTTCCAACGAATGGACTGTGAAGAAACCAAACCGGACGTGACATTCGCCTCGGAGTCCTCAGTACGGGGGAAACACAATTGGAGAGTATTAAAGAACTACTCAGCCAGTGATCATCGGTGGATTCTGCTTGAGATCAGCGATGTTGTCTCCACACGCCAGTTCTCTTAACCTTCTACAATTGGGGGGAACATCGAAAGGATTGAAGTTGAGATGTTTGTCGAGGTGCTCGCAGCAGGTGCTCCACTGCAGGAAGATTCGCAGGGGATGGAAGAATTGGCTGCTCAATACGTGGTGAAATCAACTGTAAGCATCATCATGACTGCTTGTAATGATTCTATGCTCCGTCAAAAATCCTGACACGGCAAGCCCTTAGAGTATTGGTGGTCGACTTAAATCGCTGAAAAGCGAAGGGAGTGTCACAAGCTTTAGCGTGATGCTCAATGGGTACCGAACAGTGATAAGGTATGCAACCGGGTAGCAGAACATAAGTCGGCCAGGAAATACCTTCTCAAATTCATCAGTAATAGCCAAGCTCTCTGCTGGCAAGATCCAGTGGACAATGTGAACAAGGATCCGTGAAGCTTTGGCTACAAACTAGTGATCTGGCAGCTTGGTGCTCTACGGACGCCTTGCAGACATAAAGTAAAAAAGATGGACGAGATAGTGCGGGCACTCTTCCTCGCTCATCTCACCCGTATTGACCCTGTCCATGGTGAAACAGCAGTAGAGTATCTACTCTTTACATAGCCGGAATTGGAAGGGGCAGTCCTTCTACTGGAGGCGGGAAAGGCTTCAGTTGCAGATGGTGTCCAAGCTGAAGTGTTACATATTGTGTATCACAATTGTCCTGACCTGCTGCTCAGGACATTCAACGCTTACTTATAGGACGGGGTTTTTCCGGTGCGATGACAGGTAGGGAGTTTCGTGCTGATCAGCAAGGGGAAGGGAAACTCCTGATCGCCGGCTACATTACGCCCGTTATGCATACTAGACACGGCTGGGAAAAAGCTAGAGAAACTCATCAAGGGAAGACTCACTGACACGATTCGTGCTGATGGGGACCTACCTCCTCGGCAGTACGGCTCCAGAACAGGACACTCCACCATTGATGCGATTACAGAGGTGATGCGTGCGGTCCAAAAGACAGAGGCATATAGCCGCATCAAGCGATGGATCATCCTGCTGATGACTCTCAACGTTAGGAACGCCTTCAACTCCGCTCGATGGGTGGATATTCCGGATACGCTGGAAAACTCGAAACCTGCTTCACGACCCGACTCAGGGCCAACAAAGGATGGAAGCTACATCGGTTGTTGTCCAGGCATCTATCCTTAGTTCAGATCTTTGGAATGTATCTTACGGTGGGCTACTGAGACTGAAGATGCTAGATGAGTCAAGCTTGAGAGACTGGATGACTGCTTGCGGGTTCAGTCTAGCACTGGAAAAGACTGAAGTGGTCATCTTGACTAAAAACAAGATCGGTACTGGAAACATACTGATCGAATCGAAGCCAGCGGTGAAATACCTGGAGCTACTGATCGACTCGAAAATTAGTTTCTCTGAGCAAATCAGGGCTGAGAAGGCTGCTTCAGGAGTATCAGTTCTAAGTCGACTTATGGCCAACGTAAGTGGACCCAGCCCATCAAGAAGACGCCTCTTGACGAGTGTTGTAGGGTCAGTACTACTGCACAGAACAGAAATATGGACTGAAGCTCTCTGTAAGGAGGTATACCGAAAACGCTTAGCACAGGTACAGAGAAGAGAAGCACTGAGGATTGCATCTTTGTATCCGATAGTCTCTGGTTCGGTGGTGAGAGTCATTGTAGCCTTGATACCTGTTGCCCTCCTTGCTAGAGAGAACCGCGCTATTTACCTGCGTCGAAACGAGGACGTGAAGGAGATGGTTGCCCATGAGGAGAGACAGCGCTCACTCAACGATTGGCAGCAGTCTTGGGTGGATTGCACGAAGCGATGTTGGACTGCGTGCCTCATCCCGGGTGTCAGACCGTAGCTAAATTGAAAGCATGGTGAGACTGATGCAGCTTTTGGGTGAACATGACTGTATTCAGTTTTTCCTGCACAAGATTGATAGGTCTAGGAAGGAGACCCAGGAGAGGAAGACAATGCCTGCCACACATTTTTTGCGTGCACAAAATGGGACAGGCTGCGAAGGGACCTCTACAAGGAGACGAGAGAATTCACCCGAAATAGTATAGTTGCAGTGATGCTCGAATTGGTTGGCAAATGGAACCAAGTCACAGCTTGAAGGCACCTCATGGCGTAGCAAAACGAGACCTGGCCCGACATAATATGTCAAACAGTTCCAGGCTGGGTTCTCGGGTTGACAAGGAAGGTGTTTAGTCGGCAATCCAATCACTTGCGAGCATGGGAGTCCCACACTCTTTGCGTATAGCAAAGCAAGCACAACAAAGATAAACGGTTCACTAACGAACGGCTTCAAAATGGAATTGGGCTTAAAACAAGGGGATGAGCTTGCCACCATGCTCTTCAACATTGTGCTAGGATACGTCATCAAGAAGACATAAGCTGAAACCTCATTATACTAATGTTCCAATCCACATAGTTGATAGCATATGCTGATCACGTTAGTATTATGGCACATTCAATCTCAGATGTCAAAGGAGCTTTTCTGAGCATAGAAGCGAACCGAATCGGAATACCAGTTCCTGAAACTTAAACTAAATTCGTGGCTCGAATGAAGAAGAACACTGCAGTCTAACAGAACCTGACCGTAGGAGACTATAAGCTTGCCAGTGTGGACAATTTAACCTATCTTGGAGCCAGCCTGATTAGAAAAGTCGAAATTGTGTTTTTATGTTAAAAAGCTGTACTATATTGTTTTTGTTACGATTCAAGAGGAGATATGATCTTATTTTGCAAAAAATCGAAAATTTATTGAAATCCATTTCAGGATCAGTTCAGATTTCCAGAACTTTAGAAGTCTAATAGCTGAG
This sequence comes from Odontomyia ornata, assembly GCA_963969285.1. Lineage (NCBI taxonomy): Eukaryota > Metazoa > Arthropoda > Insecta > Diptera > Stratiomyidae > Odontomyia > Odontomyia ornata. The sequence goes on from OZ017741.1 coordinate 195,332,985, forward strand.
TATAAAAGACTTGTTACTGTAGCCCAATTAGAATATCTTATATATTGAAGCTTTAATTCAGTGTAACCAGACAAACCATTTTGGGCGTACATTAAGTCACTAAGAAATGTCGATACCTTGCCTGATGATTTGCGAACTGTTTGCTCAATATTTTTCTACCTTTTATACTAAACGGACTTCTTCTTCCTATGTCGAGTATGATCAGCAAACTTTCGCAAGCCTCTTCCTTTTCTTATATTAGTCCAACTAAAGTGGAGCTGCTTCTTAATCATAAAGATATAAATTGCAGCAATTGTCCTCATGGTATCCCAAATATCTTTGCTAACGCTCTCTCTTCGCCTTCATGTGTCCCTTTATCTATTTTGTCTAACAACAGTCTAGCCTCTCGAAGAAATCGGTTGTTTTTCCTATTCATAAATCTGTTAATAAAGCTTCCATCTTGAACTATCGCCCAATAACCTTTCTCTCCGCTTTTAGCAAGATTCTCGAATGAATGGTTCATAACAATAGACAATAACAAGTTATATTTTAACAAAAGACGTAAAATTCAGATGAAAACAAGGTCAATGACATCATGGCGGTTCAAAGAACACAGCTTGTGAATGGACTTAAGTTCCATACAAAATTCTTAGGTTCATATAAAATAACCTCGAAGATAAAAATAATAGATATCCAGTGGAAAAAATAGGCGAGCGTGAAGGACCTATTTGTACAAGTACTTCCGATGCAACAGCGACCAAAGACGACAATGAGGAATGTGAGAAAGCAGAGCTCGACAAGGAAGAGCGCGTAAATGTCGAACTGAATAATAAAGAGTGTGAAGAACCGAGTGTCGAATATGAGAATGAAGAGTGAAACAAATTGATGTGTGTGTATCATTTCGATACAATTTTTAGAATTGCCGAATGTAGGGCCAAAGAGTGGGAGAAGAAATGACAAACATTCATCACACAAATACTTGTTACAATTGACAGTTAAATACAAGTAGGCCAATTAAAAAGGAATTGAAATGAAAATTTTGACGAGTCAGTTTTTTAATGATCTCGGAGGTAGACAGATGTTTTGTTTTCCCGTTATTTATTTTGCACTCAGTATAATTTATTAAATAATCTACTGTTATGTATCCTTATCATTGTTAAGATGGACTTATTTCATTCCTATATAGATAATAAAATCAGATCATACGCCGACAGTATTATCGGAGAGTATCAACGTGGCTTGAGAGCCGGCAGATGCGCAGTAGACCAAGTATTTACTGTCAAGCAGGTACTGGAGAAATGCTGAGAAATCTTCGTTAACTTTAAGCAAATAATAATACTTTGTTTTGGAATCTAAATAATGCTTTGTTTTAGAATCCTAGCCAAATTAAACCGTCTTACCAAAATGACAATGACGCGTCTACCCCCCAAATCAGAATCAATAACCAGCTCATCGATGCCTTTGACACAAATATTGGATCAGGGCAAAGAGATGGGCTGGCCCCCATTGCTATTTAATTTGGCTCTAGAATATTTCACAAGAAAGCTACCTGTCAATGGAAGAGATACGTTACTATACAAGACGAGCCAAGTGGTAGTCGATGTGAACATCAACATTTTGTCATGATCGTTAACAACCACCAAAGAACTTTTCCTGAAACTCAACAGCGCAGCAAAACTAATAGGGCTACAAATCAATGAAAATAAAATGAAGCTCGTAACGCAGTCACGAAAAAATACCTATAATATCAAACTTGGCGAATGCAATGTCGAAAATGTGGGCGAAATTATGTACTTAGAACCACTAATGAAAGAGACAAAATACGCAGAAGAATACAGCTCGCAAATAAAATGTGTTATTCAGTTTTGGCAATCTTCAAGACCAGCTGCATACACAGGAAAACAAAGCTCCAAGTATACAAATCGGTGACAACGCCTGTGCTATGATATGGGCATGAAACATGGACCCTATCCCAAGCATCTGCAAATATATTGAATACTTTCGAGAGTTGAATAATTGAAGCGAAGCTAGACAGGGACCAGTGGCAAATTCGATACAACTATGGGCTGCATGAAAATTTTGACGAGCTGGAGGCCTCAACGATTGTAAGAATGCGAAAACTGCAATGGGCTGGCCATGTGAACTATATGGATGAACAATGGATACCCAAACAGGTATTCGTTGGGAGAATGAACGGCAGAGACTAGTGGGAAAAACCGAGGAAACGCTGGTCCAACTCGGTCGACGAAGACAGCTCATTGCTGCTCGGTTTTTGAAATTGGAGGACGCGATCAATGAACTGGGACAGTTATAGGTGCTTGTGGCAGGAAGCGAAGGTCAGAGAGGGGCTTTAGTACCACGAAGAGGAAGGATATTAACTGCAATACCGAGGTAGCTCCATTATGGAAAATATTTGAATTTGATCTACCTCAACATTTTGACAAACAAAATTTTTGAGGTTTTTCTGCAAGGATGATACAATTAAGACTCTTACACTTAAATTAACTCTCCAAATGTGGAGCTACCTTCTTTTAGCTGCAGGGCCTTTAGTTGATGAATTATTTTTTGTAAGAATAAGTCATATCAACTCCTGATGCAAATTAAGTATCTTGACATAAGTTCCTCTCCCAAAAAGATACATAATAGTCATTCACTGGACTTCGTGATTACACCGCAACGGAGAGGAGCAACTGCAACAATAAGCGTTAATTTAATTTAATTTATTGGTGATCTTTGCTTTCATAGTGCATGTTCAGCTGCCAGTATCATGTTAAAATGTGCTTAATTATGTTTATGTTTCATGCACCGTTAGTGAAATAAATTATCTGTAAGTAAATTAAAATTTCAACCAAAATTAAAAGAACTTTATTGGCAAAATGCCTTCAAAACTACGATCGTCGCCCGATGTTGAGTTTATCCATATTGTGCTTATAAGTATGAAATAAGTTCTGAGATCATGTCTTGGCGATGGATTAAAGCAATAGAAAAATCATGAACAAGTAATAATTAACTTAAAACGTCTGCAGGGGATAAGTTTATTTTGACGAATGCACTGTAAGGTAGTTGAATATATTGACATGATGATGCCAAAATTTTCTCCGCATTAGATTAAAAAGTCATCGCTATAATAAAATTTAATTTCTCTATTACCAAATCCTGTCACGTTGATTTTCTACTTTATTTCCTCAACAGTTTTAAATAAATATGGCGCTATAAAATTTTTAAATGATTTTTTGAATATCAGCAAGATCATCATTTGAAATTCTAGATCATTTTTGAAAATATTTAAATGTTAAGCACTCTTTGTGAAATTTTAGGGGTTGAAACAATTCGCAATGACGTCATACTTTTTGGCAGCAAATCTCATGTTTAACAGCAAGAATAAGAGCTGACATCGTTGTTAAGGTTGTTGTCGCTTCTCTTCGTCGGCGCGCAATAGCAACCGCACAGATGTTCAAACTTTTTCTAATTTCTTGGCACTATTTGACATGGCTACACAATGAGCACATTAATTTCACCGGCGTGGAACGCTTGACGGACATGCTCGTACACTTGTTGGCTGTTAATAAATACTCTTTAAGACGAAATAGTATGGAACAGTCTGGGAATACGTACTTAAAATTATGTGTATAAAGATGCACAAATATACAATATGACGACACATTGGACGAAGGAACAGACTTCTAAGCTTTTGACAATATTTAAAGAAAATAAAATTCGGGATCATGAAATAAAGGATGGGAATTGTGGCGAAGAGGGATGTTGAGACAAATATTCGGCTTTCGGACTAGAAACAATATCCCATTTTTCTATTTTTTGGCAAGTTAGATCATAAAGGAAAGCATGGCATCAAGTTCTTAGAATTTTTCATCTTATGCCTCACATATGGACAGGAACATTTTTGTGGTTTAAGTTTAAAAGCAGATAATCTGCGATTTAGTAAATGAAAATTACTTTTAATATTGTTTGACTGAATAAAGAGATAAGCTTTAAAAACATGGCGCCAATGGGTTGTTTGCTGATATATATAAACAAGAGTATTGTCGGTATTGGTTTGTATTTTTGATATCGGAAAAATTTAAAAAAAAGTTTTTTTCTAAAAATATGAACAAGTTATTGTTACAAAGTCCGTGTAAAATGGTACTAGTCTAATTCTTGGAAGGATCAATGGGAGTTAATAATGATGTATATAGGCACTTGTGATGATGATATGAATTATTTCCGAAAGTAACAATTTTCAAGTTTGCACATCAATTTTTAACAGCCAGCAACATGTCCAATATTTTATAAAACCTGTAAGCAATTATTCCTACCATGCATCATACGTTATCTAAGCGAATTTTATGGGAACATTAAAAATTGATCCTTGTTTTGACATGGTTTTTATTTACACATTCAACCTTCTATGTCATTCCTATCCAAATCGACTCTCTTTACTTAATTTATCAAATTTTCTACAAAGAAAATCATAATACTTTTTTTAAAATTTTGTTTAGTTTTCGAGTTATTACGAAGTTCTCCCCGTTCTCCGAAACGAATGCATCAATTTGATATCATTTTGCGGTTTTATCATATACAGGTCCCTTAAACATAACGCATCAAAATTATCTACGCATGCAATTGTTCAGTACTAAAAGTATAACCAATGGCCTTTTATGACCTAACAACATGTTTCTTACAATATAGAGTATTTCTTAATTTTTGATATTCCTCCATGTTCACTTTACATTTTAAAACTATTACATTTTTATCGCTCATTCATTTAAATCTTCTAATAGGGCTTCTTGTCTATAAGGACTTTACAGGGGAAAGGTTTTAGCTTCATTTGATACGAGAGCGCCTGAGTTTCTAGATGACATGATGTCCAACTCCATGGACCTCTTAGTGCATCACCTGCAAGATCTTTTTAACATAGCAGCCAGCCTTACTACTGTAGATTATTTTGTGGACATCCAAGCCTGCTTAGATTTTCATTGGAGCATGCAGAATTTCGTTCGCTGTTCAGCGATTTTAATTGGTAGACTGAGATCTTGCCCGGCCATAATCGCTAACACAGCACAGGAGACCTGCAAGGAGCGGATTACATGATGTGAGTCCTTAGAAACTTTTGGCAATTCGAAATTAACATCACTTTTGATTTGATTTTTGTGCACCCCCAATCGCATTAAATAAACGGCTTGCTATTGTTTTACAAAGCAAGTGCTATTCTGGCTTATCATGTCCAGAAATTATTTTCTCCTAGGGTTTGGTTGAGTCATTGGTCTTACATAGAATTTTGATCATGAAAAGAACATGATCTCCTATGCTTGACACACTGCTTTTTAGGTAAATTTCTCGAGAGAAGTTTACCTATTGCGGAGAGCATCATATATATATATATATATATATATATATATATATATATATATATATATATATATATATATATATATATATATATATATATATATATATATATATATATATATATATATATATATATATATATATATATATATATATATATATATATATATATATATATATATATATATATATATATATATATATATATATATATATATATATATATATATATATATATATATATATACATATATATATATATATATATATATATATATATATATATATATATATATATATATATATATGTATATATATATGGGATATAACGAAATTTGTGACCACGCTAGAGGTTGCAATTTTGCTTCGATTTTCACCAAATTTTCAGGAAAGGTGTATTGGGTAATTATCTCGGTTAAGTTCGTGAACCAGCTATATCGGCTGATCAAAAACAAAATGGCGGCCATTTCAGACGAAAAATCGTGATTTCTGTTCTGGCCAAAGTATAGCTCCGATTTGGATGAAATTTGGTACGAAGGTTCACTGATGTATGTGATGAATCTCACAATAAAAAATCCAAAGTCGGTACGGCAGAAACAAAATGGCGGCCGCTCAAAGGTCGAAAAACGTTCAAAATTTTGTTGTTGTAATAGTGGTGAAAGGTTTCAACAGATTTTCATGAAACTCGGCAGTTGGATAGAAATTATAAGTATCTAAAGAATTACGTAAAAAAATTGGAGGTCAGGTTGCAAAAAAACAAAATGGCGGCCAGTTGAAACTCAAAACTTCAAAGGCTTCTAAAAGTCGCAATTTTGATCCGACATATATGAAACTTGGTTTCGAGATAGATATTGCTTACACCTACAGTCGTTGATATTTTGGTGATCATGCATGTGCAAATTTCAAAATGGCGGCCGTTTAAATATGCGTTTTTTCATGTCTTTGTGGCCCTCTAGCGGTCACATTTTCCAACGGATTTTGATGAAACTTGAGATTATGAATCTCTGTACTATGTTCTTGTATTTTGCAGGAAATTATTAAAATTGAATGAAAAATAAAAAAGTCGAAAATTTAAAGCCTAATATTTTTAGCTGCCATTTTCTTTAAAAATTGAATTATTTTGCCCTGTCTACACTGAAACTCCTATTTGAACGAGATAGTACATTGATTGGTGAGGTCCTAGCATACAAAGATTTAAAATAATCCAAAATCAAATGCATGCATTCAAAATGGCGGCCCCCAAAGGTCTGAAGGCAAGCGCAATTCGCTATTTTAGTGCCAACTGAAATAATGAATATTTTTCATTGAAACGTTTTAAATGACTTTACTTGAAAGAACTTATAAACCAGATCATTTTTGAGATATTGTAAAATATTTTTAACAATACCCTGAAAAATTATAAAATCGCGACTTGTCTGTCTGTCCGTCCGTCCGCCCGTTTGTTCGTGCGTCATAACAAGTTTTCTCGCAAACCACATGAGCTAGAATGAGGAAATTTTCTACGTAGGTCAAAAGTGGTGCCTCTTGAAATTTGCAGTGCAAGAAAATATTTTAAGGTATTTAAGGGGGGTCTCTCCATACAGGCGGGTCTTCCCATACAGGGGGGCGGCAAGCAATTTTTTTTATTTCTGTAGCCCTCTAGCAGCCAAGATTCTCAACAGATTCCTTTGAAACTTGAAACTATAAGTTATTAAGGCAAGTTAATTTAATTTAATTATGCAAATCGAATGACAAATAAAAAAGTTAAAAATTTACAGCTTAATATTCTTAGCAGCCGATTTCAATAAAAATCGAAATGACGGCCCTCATAGTTCAGAAAAAAATTGAAAATGTATATATTAATGGCAATGCAAGTGCTGATTAAACTTTTATGGAAATCTTTTGAAATTAACTATTTGAGCTATTAAAGCCGACAAGTTATCACCTTTGTGTGGTAGCCACTATGAAATGTATAAACAGCAAATGTGAGAAGGGCGAAACGAGTATAAATATGTTTATAACAATTTACTACCCGCCGATTTTCAATATGTGATCCATACGTGTGTAACTCAATTGAATTGGCAAAATATTTGCGCCTCTACGGGGTGTCTCCATACACAAACGGCGGCAGATCCTTTTTGTTACTAAAAACCCATGTAGTGCTACCGAAATTGCAGTAAGAAGTTAAGTAGTAGGCAAACCAAATTTTTTTTCCGAAACCTTACGCTACATACGAGAAATTTACCTTTCCGACTGGTGCTGCCAACGGGGATTTTTTAAAATCATCAAGCTCAGCATGAAAAGATGCAATCACTTCAATCTGTTTGTTTCACGCTAAAGAGTGCTGTTCCAAACTTCATCCAGAGACCTGCGGTCGAAAATGAGCACTGTTCCGGACGCAGGTACTAGATTCATTAGCGAACCATGCTGGGTAATTCTTGTCGCAATATTCTTCTCTGAGAAGTAGCAGCTCGGTATTCACATTCTTTTTAAACTGTTAAAGCTAACTACAGTATCTGGGTTCGTGCGAGGCGAACGTCGCGATCTCATTATCAAAACTCCCCTGATATTTGAAGATAACTCTGCGTAGGATTTACCACCGGTTGGATTGACTAGTGTGTTGTCTCAAGGAGTCTGTGCCTTACGTGATACTTACTTCAGTGTTTTCTTCTTAGCATTCTACGCTCTTAGAGGAAGAACTTTTTTGACATGATATGACCAGTTAGCTGGTTGATACAGTGGCTGCCTCCAATCAGGATCCCAAAACATCATGCTAAAGCCCTTCAATCGATTAGATAGTTATTGCTGAGGTTTCTGAAGTTTCATATTTCTGGGAGGATATCAGCTCTTCATTTAGTTAAAAAGTTAGAGTTAAAAATCAATTAAATTATGCTGGAAACTGGACAGCTATGATACGCTCTAGCACAGATTCCGCCGACAACATGAGGTAATGCAAAACCAGTTGAGATAGCTACATGAGTGAATACATACTTCAACTATAATGAGAATATTTATTCTTCTATGGAAAAAAACTAATACCACGGCTGTCCAGAAATCAATAGATGTTTTGCTTTTGCGCGGCAGTGAACGGGGCTAGCGCTGCCATCTTGACATCAGAGAGTTCGCAACCTGCCGTAGAAGCTTGAGCATCGTGCCTGTCGTACTTTGTATACAAAGGAGTGTTAAAATTAGCGTGGCAATTGAAAATCCCGTCAGTTGTGAAATGCGAGGTGTGATGAGGTTTTTGTTGGCGAAAAATCACAAACCAATTAAAATTTATCGCCAGCTTTACGATATGTACCAGGGAGGCAGCGGCACATTGATTTTAAAAATGGCCGAACTAATGTTTACGATGAAGATCGCAGAGGTAGGCCTAGTATTGGATGTGATGAATTGTTGGTAAAAACTGCATCCGAGGGAATCGTCGTTTCACGATTACGGAAATTTTAGTGCATTCCCCCAAATTTCACAGAGTTTAGCTCATGAAATTGCAGTTGGTAAACTTGGTTATTACAAATTTTGTGTCTGGTGGGTTCCAAAAATCCTAAAGGAAGACCACAAAAAAGAGAATTGCTGCAGCACTGACATTTCTGAGAGACTACGACAAAAGGCGCCGAGCGACTACCCCCTACTCACAGCGATGAACACGTGTCGACCAGTGGTTGAGGTCATAGGCGGCATATTATGTAGAAGAATTGTTTACCTTCAAACTGCATGCAACAAAAATTGTTTTCTTTTTTCACTTTGTTTATTTTTTATTTAAAAACGTCTGTTACTTACTGGACAGCCCTCGTACTTGTGTATTTTACTGAGTTGGTTAAGATTAGACTATGAAACTGAGGCCCAAGAACATAATTTTAACGTCTTGGACGGTTAGAATGAATTCATTTTATTATCGATGAGCAAAATTTAAAAAAATTGTTCGTGGTAGTCCGCTGCAAAAAGCTAGAAAGTTTTATTTTCTCACACCCGCTGATTTCAAACTGCGTTCGTTCTTTCAGACATTTAACCTTCGGCATACAACGTGGGGTTATTTTAACCCCAAGACTTTTGAAATGCGTCAAATCTTATGTAAAACACAACCAAATGTATTGAATTTTACATCAGCTGGCGGTTGAATGTTGGTGCATCAATTGACAGTGCTAAATAAGTGCTGCTAGCAATGTTGCGGTGCAGGCACTCGCAACAATGAGCTTGTGGGTTTTTTTTGACCCCACGTTGTACGGTACGTGGCAAAAAAGTGTCATTAGAGTCGGATACTGAGGCAATTAAATTGCTTAGATTCTTGACCCTCGGTACATCTATTATCCTTTTTATATTGCTTTGTATTTTTCAAGAAGGTTTTTATGTATAAAGCAATGTGATATCCTTTTTTTATTGCTTTATGAGGTTGTTTGTATCTCAAAGGTCCTGCAGGGATCTGTGCTAAAGGCTACACTAATTACTTTATAGTACCCAGGATTATAACAGATAAAGTATTTTGTAGTTTTTAATGTTTCTGAAGAAATGTTTAGGGGATAAGAAAAAGCCTACAATATAAAAAGTTATGGATCCTGTGAAATCATTCAGTAAGTCTTTGAGCTTGAGCAAAGCATTTCAAAGTATTATTTGAAAAACTTAGTTTTTGTTGAAATCCAAAATAATTTTAGTGAAAGGTATGTATGATTTATGTGTTTACCCGTTAGTTGCACTATTATCGTCATTTTTTTTGACATTACAGGTAGATTGTATTGAAAATGGCCATGAATTTATCGGATGATCAAATTTTAGCGGCTTTGTTGGAGGAAACTGATTCTTTGTCAGATGAAGAACTGTTTCAAACCGGAAGTGATCGCGAATCAGACCGCATTAGCGAGGCATCTGACGTATGCAGTGATAAGGACGTGGAAGATGATGAAACATTTGCAGAACCATCTTTGCATAACGTGCCATCAACGTCTCGACCATTTTTTCTTGGCAAAGATGGGAAAACAAAATGGTTTGAGTCGCAACAAAGGACCAATGTACGCACAAGAAGGGAAAATATAATTACGCATTTGCCTGGATGTAGAAGCATTGCCCGAGATAAGAAAACCCAAGTGGAATGTTTCGAGATTTTTTTTACAGAAGAAATTGTGGATATGGTTTTGAAATATACAAACCAGAAGATTTCTTTTAGATTTGCTAACGATCCTTCCACTTCGTCATACAAGGAAACTGACAATGAAGAATTGAAAGCCGTTTTAGGACTTTTGTTTTTGGCAGGCTTATTTAGGTCCGGCAGATAAAGTTTAATCGATTTGTGGAGTAACGATGGCACTGGAATCGAAATATTTAGACAAACGATGTCTAGACAAAGATTTTCATTCTTGGTCAACAGTTTGAGATTCGATGATGCACTAACTCGAACGGCAAGAGTTGCTATAGATCGCTTGACACCAATTCGAGATATTTTTGGCAAGTTCGTTAAAACCTGTCAGGATGCCTATACACCGTCTGAATATTTGACGTTAGATGAAGAACTTATAAGTTTTCGAGGAAAGTGCTCTTTTCGTCAATATATTCCTTCCAAACCGGCAAAATATGGATTAAAAATGTATGCTCTCGCAGATGCCAAAGCGTTTTATACGTTGAATTTGGAAATTTACTGTGGGAAACAGCCTGACAATAGCCCATATGCGGTTAGTAATAAGCCGTTTGATGTAGTAGATCGTTTGGTGAGATGTGTATCAGGATCTGGAAGGAACATCACCATGGACAACTTCTTCATGAGCTACGAAGTTGCTAAAAACTTGCTCCAGAGCCACAAATTGACTGCTGTTGGTACACTAAGATCAAACAAAGCGTGCCTTCCACCTCAATTCAAAGCTAAACGTGAAGAAAAATCTTCTCTTTTTGGATTTCAAAAAGATATTACCATTGTTTCTTACGTACCAAAGCCACGAAAGTGCGTAAATATGATGTCTTCCTTACATCATGATAACGAGGTGGATCCAGAAAGCGGTGACCAAAGAAAACCAGCTATTATAACCTTTTATAACTCGTCAAAAAGTGGCGTTGATGTCGTCGATAAATTGGCTCGAACGTATGATGTTTCCCGTAACAGTAAACGCTGGCCTCTAACGGTGTTTTTCTCAATGTTAAACCATGCTGGTATAAACTCCTTCATCGTATATCAAATAAACAACGATATTGAGCAGAATAAGACCAACCTTAGAAGGGAATTTATCAAGCGCTTGGGACTTTCATTGCTTGAAGACCATATCAGGAAAAGGAAAGACAATCCCCATATGCCACGTGATATAAGAAGACGCGTGCATGAAATTTTGAATGAAGAAGTCCCAGGACCAGCACCAAAGCAACCAAGAACATCACAAAGGTGTTTATTCTGTCCAAGGAGCAAAGACAGGAAGACTGTCAATGGCTGCTTCAGCTGTAATGCTCCTATATGTACAGAACATTCGAAACTGTTGTGCGAAAATTGTATTGATTTAAGGAGCGAGTTGTCTTAGTTTTATTGACGTAAAGATCTGGTTGTACTTTTTTCAATAAAGCCAAATATGTGTAATTTTATTTAAAGAAATGAAAATAATATATTCTTACATAAAAAAAAATATATTTGATTTTTCCGACACAAGAACATCAAGTTGATTTTTTGCAAGAGTTTTGAAAGTTTTGTATTTTTTTCAATTAATGTTGATTAAAAGCATATTTTTGAGTATTCTTATTAGTTTATGAACACTGAGAACAAAAAAACCATGGTTGAGCACGTTCTATTCAATACATGCACAGAACAGAAACAATATTTTATTTTTGAGGAGTTTTTTTCACGTTGTATGCCGAAGGTTAATTAACCATTTAATAGATTGATCATCCTAAAATGAATCAATCCTACGTTAATGTAATTTGCTCATACTTAAATTGGTAATTGCCAAAATATTAAAGCGTCTTAAAATCTCCAATTACAACGAGTAAACACAATAATATTTACCACATATGTTCACATCTGCGAAAAAGTTTACATCCATAAACATTCTCGTAAACTTTTGCAACGATTACGAATAATGTGAGCATACCCTTGCTGCTTACTTAATGATCCAAAAAGGTTCTGTATACACGACTGATGTATACACATGCATTATGTGATTAAATGCTTCCATTTATGCCTAAGTATAGGGATACAACAAGATGATTACATTAGTTACTTTAAATATGTTATACACGTATCCAAAGAATTGCTAAATTTTCTTTTGATATTATTCTGAGAAAAGAACACTTCAAAATGAACAGTTTTCTTTTGATTTTCTTTAGGCTGTAGAATGTAGATGATGGCTCTGAAGTCAAAAAAGTTCACATCATGCGTGAACTTTTCATGTTCGGTACTAACAGAACACAAGCAACGTACGCGAGATTTCGATACGAGTATTATGTAGAACAATGAATTTTTCGTATCGCAATAAAGCTTCACTGAACTGTGAAAATTTCACTCAAAAATATCTACGAGAACTTCGAAAGTTGGGAATTGGAGTTTTTGCCACACACAGGATCATAGTATGGGTTTGTAGTAAAGTTGAATTTTACGACGCTCAATAACTTTCAGATTTATCCGCTTTAAAGTTGTGATATTCATGAACGTACGGAAATTTACATGTGTATGAATTTTCAACAGATTTCCACGAGGTACGTTAAAAGTGTATGCAAAAGGTAGTAGATACTACTCGTATTATCGTCCTACAGGTACTTAAAAGTTTATCAGTAATTTTCATGTGCATATGTTGCGGGAAATAAACATTCTGAGTCTTCGAAAAAGCTTTAGTAGTGTGGTGCTATGAGCTGCTTAATGGAATAGTAATTTGAACAAATTTGGAAGCGTCTTCAGGTCAAGGAAACTTTAAAATTAATTAGGAGGAAACATCGTTTCTGCAACAGATTAAATGTCTACGAATAAACACATGGTTTTCTTTCAAAGATTTTATGCATGCAAACAATACGTCCTTCAAAACATAATTATTGTATTTTATAATTTCCAGTCTGCGTCTACTATCTACGTCGAATTCAATATTTGCCCCGAAAAATTATAATTGAGAATAAAAGACTTTATTTTAAATTTATTAAATTTTCACGTAATTCCATAAAGATTTCAATATTTACCGAATCAATTATTATCCATTAATGTGCTGTGTGGAGTTCATCAGAAGTTTATTGGTCTGTTCTAATTCTGTCATGCACCATGGTCAATTCTCAATGTCTGTATTACGTATGATTTTATAAGATGTAAACATAAAAATAATCAACAATAGTAAATGAGCCCAATTTAAAATTGGATTCGATCTATGTATAAATATTCCTATAACATTACGTGGGCTGAGAATATCCATAAAATTTTCATAAGTTTATTTAGGTTTGTAGACCTCACTCCGACCAATGTTTATTTGATCACCGTGTTTTTTTGTAATTAATTTTTAATTAAGTTCAATCGATTAATGAAACCCAGTTTTAAGCAGTTCAACCTATTCACACAGAAGTAATGTATGGTGTGTTGCTTAAGATTCCTTTTAAGATAAATATATTCAAATTGTGATTGTGCAATTCCTTCTACATTCAACATTTTCATTTATGATTAATTCAAGATTGCAAAATGGTGCTCATTGATATGCTCCAGGAATAATTTTGTTTGAATTATAATAAATATTTGGAAGTCAAGAGAATCTTAGTGTCCTTAGTTCAGCCTCAAGGGAACATTTAATTCCAAACATGAGAAGCAGTGAGAGGAAATACATTTCATTGCTTTCCTTATGAAAACAAATGCTGGTATTGTAATAAATTTCACTTCATACATATTACGTAGTATTCTAAGGAGCACGTAAATATTCTCCCTCTTAGGGATAATGGGTTGACATTTGTTGATCGTAAAAACACATATATTAAGAGTTTTATTTTCTCCTCGATTTGGAGCCACTATTAAGAAAGTTGTAATCATTTATATGAATGATTGTATCCTCCAATTCAAAAAATAATACATAATTTGTGATTCAACCGAAATAAAAGTGCATAGTTTTTATTCAAAATTAAATTATTATTAGCTAAAACCCACTATTTAGCAACATGTAAATGGCACTGTCGACGTTATTAATGATGATTTTTTTTCTGCTAAACACTAGGGTGAAAAGTTGTTCGAAGTCCTTTTGCTGTCCGCAGTAGCATATTTACTCTGTCCGTTAGTTGGCCGATTTTATCTTTCAGTTCACAATCTACAAAGGTCTAGTTTTTTCGCCTCAATAAGTGCCTGGTTCCCAGAAAATTAATGATTCAGGTGTGTCAGCGCTGAGCTCGAAATACGCCAAGCAAGTACTGAAGCCAGCGAGCAACAACACAAGACAAACGTAGTGAAAAGCCTGAAACGAGGTTATCAGCCCAAAACCACGCTCTGTCGTGATCACATCGTAAATATCATCGGTGATGAAACCAAGATTAAGGAAAGATGGGGATCGTATTTCAAGAACCTCCTAAACCCTCCACACAGCTCCAGAACATCCGAGCCTATACTTCTACTACTATTTGTATCCCCCTTTCCTTTCTCTTCAGTTCTGGCTTATCTTCAGGCTCTTTTCCTTCGTGTTGGAAAATATCCTATGTGACTTTTATTTTTAAAAAAGTGGTACCTCAGACGTTGCCAATTATCGGCATATCTCCTTATTACTCTGTTTCTCGAAACTACTGGAGAAAATCGTGTACTTGCACCTTTCTTCAGTTACTCATGAGTTGCTCATTCCTAAACAACATAGTTTTATCAAAAGGCGATCGACCTTAACGAATTTGTTAGAATTCATGACCGTTACTTCAAAAGCCATGGAGAACCGTTTACAAGTCGAAATATTGTATTTGGATTTCTCTAAAGCCTTCGACTCAGTAAATCACAATATTTTGTTTAGCAAATTCAAATTTCTTAACGTTCCTGATTATTTGCTTCGCTGGTTATCCTCTTAGTTATCCAGTCGGGTCAGTCAAGTATCTTTTCAATGCTGTCTTTTTACTCCCTTCCATCCGTCTTCTGGTGTTCCTCGAGGATTCATTCTGGGCCCACTATTGTTCACTCTGTTTATAAATGACTTACCATCCGTTGTCATCAACTCCTCCTGCCTTCTTTATGCATGACGTCAAAGTTTTCAAAGTAGTGTCGTCAATCGATGACTGTGCTTTGCTTCAAAACGATTTGAATGCCATTTTATCTTGGAGTTCTTACGACCAACTTACACTAAATGTTTCTAAGTGCATCCATCTTTCAATAACGCTTGCCCTATAAGTTTTCAATTTACGTTAAATAATTCGTACCTATGTACGGTGACACACTTCAGGGACTTGGGTATCACTTTCAACTCTAAATTAATGTTCGATGTCATATTTCTGAAATTACTTCTAAAGCCTCTCGCTTTTCTGGCGTGATCTTAAGAAATTCCTATATTTTTTCCGATCCTTTATCGTGTTTTAAATTATATTCTAGTTTTGTTCGTCCCATCCTTGAGTACTGTTCGCCAGTTTGGTCGCCTCATTTGAAGTGTTTGAAGTTCACGCTAGAAGCTGTACAAAAAAGATTTACCAGGATCATCTTCTTGAAATTCCCGATTCCCTACATTTTTTATGAATCACTCTTAGCTATCCTCAATATTTCTTCGCTGGAAATGCGTCGACTCTACCTTGATGAATGTTTCCTTTACAGGCTTTGCCGTAGTTTGCTCGATACTTGCCTTGTCAATCAGGTTCCTATGAGGTACGTTATGCGTTCTACAAGATTTTCGAATATTTTTGGTGTTCCATTTGCACGTGGTTTGGTGTATTTTCACTCACCCATGCTCAGATTATCTCGTAACCATGATGACCTTCAGCTAAGGCCCTTTCCCCTTTCGTATTTAGTTTATAAAAGTTTTGTCAACTGTCTTCTTCTGAGCTTTCAGTAACTTTTCTTATTTTTTTTTTCCTAGTTTTTGTATTTTTTATTACTTTTACCTTTCTTTTTGCATTCTGTGCTATTATTTATTTCATTTTGCTGTACTATTATTTTATCTATTTTGTTATTGGAATTCTTTTTCTGTTAAATAGAATAAATAAATAAATAAATATGTCTGCAGAGAGGTTCCGTTGGTCCTACCAACTCTGGATGAAGTCTTTTGCATCATCAAAGCCCAAAAGAATAATAAAGCGCGAAGCATCGATGAGATTCCAGTAGAGCTCATCAAATATGGTGGCAGCAATATTCATAAGCTATTCACAAAGTCATCCAGCACATTTGGCAACAAGAACATATGCCAAAAGATGAGAGCCAATCAATTATATTTCCAATCCACAAAAACGGTGCGAAAATTATAGAGGCATATCACTACGTTGTACATCGTACAAAATATTTTCAAAGATCTTAGAAAATAAAATCAGATCATACGCCTACAGCATAACATACTTGGGGAGTATCAAGATGGTTTTAGAGCAGGTAGATCGACGATCGACCAATTGTTAACGGTCAAGCAGGTACTTGACAAATGCGTTACCTTGCTTTGGCATTCCAGCCAAATGAGTCTGTCTTAACAAAATGGCAATGACGTCGACGGCCTTCCAGGTCCGCATCAATAACCAACTCACCGATGCCTTTGACACAAATATCGGACTAAAGCAGGGGGGTGGGCTGGCCCCATTGCTATTTAATTCAGCTCTTGAGTATGCCATAAGGAAGCTACATGTCGATATACGAGGTACATTAGTATAAAAGTCGAGCCACGTATTAGTCTATGTGGCGGACATCAATATTTTTTCACGGTCAGTAACAACTGCCAAAGAACTCTCCCTGAAACTTGACAGCGAAGCAAAACTAGTAGAGCTACAAATCAATGAAAATAAAAAACAGCTCGTGACGCAGTCGAGGAAAAATACCTCAAGTAATACAGTATCGAAAATGTGAGCGAATTTGTGTATTTAGGCACCAAAATAACGAGAGCCAGTAATTAAAGAGACGAAAGACGCCGAAGGATATAGCTCAGAAATAAAAATTTTTATTCAGTTTTGACGATCTTAGCCTAACCCAAGCATCCGCAAATATATTGAACACCTTTAAGGGACGGCTCCTCAGGCGAATAATCGGAGCGAAGCTAGATGGGGGCTCTATGAAATTTTTGATGAGCCGGAGGCCTCAACGATTGTTAAACTGCGGAAGCTGCAATGGGCTGGACACATATATCGTACAGGTATAAACGAACAACAGATACCCAAAAAAGGTGTGAGCCGAAAAAATTAATCTTGAGTAATACTCAATTAAATGCTTGATAAGCCAATAACAGCTCTCTGACACACTTTCTGTAGCTTTCACTCTTAAGGTTATCTAGAAAATTTACACCGGCTTTCTTAAAAAATTTCCATGCTCGTTTTTCCAGATCATTTAGATTTTCTTCAAACACTGGACCTTTTATTTACTCCCTGCTTTGAGGTATAACAAAAATACCCTCTTTATCTTCGTACCACTTATTTTCTTTTAGATACAAAAATTCGCTTCCATTGTGATCGACCGCCTTAATAAAATTTCCCACTGTGCGGATTACCCTTAAGGGGAATCTCCACAGGAGAATGCTGATCAAAAGGAGTATTTTTAGATACTAGTATTCTTCGGGGAGTCCCATCCCCACGTACCTGAGAAAATTAAGGTTTCCGTAAGATTCTTCCCGAATTATACGGAAAAATGACGATGACATGTACTACGATTCGAATGACGACGTGGAATGGACATTTTAAACTAGCGGATATGACACTTTGGATATTGCTGCATAGTACTGTGCCACCGAGGTGATACTTTTGCGCGAACGGCTCCAAATTAACTATCATACCGTCTGCATCTCGGTAAAATCTTGGCAGGCCTCCGAGTACGTTCGAAGTTCACAGCATTGAGTTGGTGGTTTAGGTACAATTGAGATGGGCTCCCGATTAGCGCTAGTCTGGCTCTGAGCATCTGCCCAAATAAGGGCTGGTGTCAACCCTTGAATGGCCTCCCTGCTGCGCAAAGATAATCTTAGGATCAACACGGTGATTACATATATATAGACGAATATATTGACCCAATCAATCTGAACCTGACTCCCCAAAAAATAACAAAAACAATAAAAGCAACAACAAAAGAAACGAAAACTAAACCAACATCGAAAATATCGATGAACAAGATACCGAAGACAAAAACAATAACAGTAATGTAAAAGAGAGACCAAAAACGCACTAGTGAACATAAAGCACAGGGCAATTTTGTGCAACTAGAAAGCCTTGCGGCATTCGGTCGCAGCAAAAAACGATGCGAATGGTGGACCGCCTGCTGCGAGAGAAGCAAATAAAAGGGCAGTCAAGATTATAAATCGAAGAGAGAACTGAGGAGAGGCACCACCACCAATACTGAAGAGACCAAGGAGAAACCGAGAAGAGGAGGAAGAATGAATTCCACAAGGAGCACAATAGGTCGAACGAGGGGTTCCAAGTAGTGCAATCCAAGTCAACTTAAAAAATGCAGCCAAGAAGACTTTTCTGAACACCGAAAAATCAGTGGTCTCCCCAGAAAGCAAAATACAGAGGTACGCTTAGTATAACTTGAGCTAGGGACAACCAACAGCGCAAATCCCTAAGGCAGACTTTGCTGGTCAAACCTGCTGATGGTAGGTCTTACGTGGATGTCCTGCAAGAGGTTGAAGGAATAGTTAAGCCGAGCGAGATACAAACTGCGGCCTATCCGGTCTGGCAGTCTCTTGGTAGAGTTCAGGCTAGAGGCCAGATGTAGTCAAAAAGGCTCAGGAAGTGCTATGGTAGCCTCGTTTGAGTCTATGGCAGCACTCAATATCAGGGACATTTTTTATGAAAGTGATGGAGGTAAAATATGCCATTAAACGTGAGTTCCCTGGCTTGAACGGGGTTTGAATAAGACTCATCAATACAAGTACCAGGGGGCGATGTACGGCCATCAACTTCCTGAAATAGAGGCAACATAAATGCTTAAACAGGCAAAATAAGAATTGGCTAGGTTGTCTGCGAAGGGCAGCACCTCTTCACTATTCTGAGTGTGCAAGGAGGCTGGCTGAAGCTCATTCTATTACAAGCGTGGTAAATTCGGGCGCAAAATGAAATGATGCACGAACGAAACACCTTGCACCTTTTGTGAGGACGCTAGCCTTACTGTGAGCAAACTTGAGCACATCCTAGGGATAAGAAAGTGTCACGTCTTCAAAGTTGCACTCACAAGGCCAAAACAGCACTAGCACGATCCGGGTCTTGCAGATAAAGGTGCATAGCAGTACTGTAGCCCAGTTCCTGTTGGAGCAGTTTGCGAATGATATGAAAGCGTACTTGCTGCTGCTCAACGAGCAGCATCATGACAAGAAACCTTCGATATGATACCCTGATGAGTTTGGCAGTGCAGCCATCAGCGCTCGTATGCGGGTAAGAGTCACGTGAAGGAGGATGGCTTTATGTGAATTCGGTTTATAGATAAAACAGTTTTTGGTATGTACCGTACTCCAGGTGAACAGTTGCTGCCCTTGCAGGTGGGACTCGATGCTCTGGGACAACCATCTCGAATGCAGAACGGCTTTTTTTCGCTAGAAGGGACTTCAATGCGAAAGCCATTGAATGAGGAATGCCTCTTTCAGACGCTTGGGAAAAACCAGTTCTGGACATGACAGTCAGAACGCCACTACTTTCCACCACCGGGGCTGCATTGGAACCATCCCAGATATAACATTCGCATCGAAACTCTGTTGCGAGTACACAGCTCGAGAGTTTTAGATGACTACTCGGTACCTAAAGCTTGAGATTAATTTCGGTCTTTTCTCGAGTTACATATGCTCAGTCCCCCAGTCTTGGATGGAACACTGAGAAAGAGACGTTGAGAGGTTTTTCGACGTGCTCATGAAATGAGCATCGATATCGAGAGCTTCGCAGGAGAGTAAAGGATTAGTAGCTAAAGATTTAGTCAACTCAATCATGTGTATTTTCATCATCATCTATGGCGCGACAATTCAAGCCAGACCTTAGCCTCTATGATTAATCTCCTCCAATAATCACGGTTCTGCGACCTCGTTCGCCAGCTATTCACTCCCAGTAACGATTTGTTGTCCCATCATGTCGTCGGTCTTACCACTGGACGTTTATTTTGCGCTACTCTTCAATGCTCTTTCAGATAGCCAGTTCTCTTCCATACTTTCTACATGGTCCGTTCATTGCAATTTGCGTAACTTTCCAAGGTGGATCATCAAATAATTCATACAGCTGATACTTGTAACATTGTCTCCACTGTATTCCTTGTTTCACAGGGTGGTAGATTTTTTGTTGAACTTTGCGGGTAAATATGTCTACTGCCTTTTCGGATTCGCTCTTTGAGGTCCATGTTCCACCTCCATATAACAGCACAGGTTTCACTAGTGATTTGCAAATACGGAACTTATTTTGCCTGTGCACAACTCTGGACCTTAGAATGGAAAGTACGGAGGAAGAGGCTCATTTTGATCTCATCCTTTTCATTGCCTTTCATATTCAGGTTGGCTCCAAAATATAAAAAGGCATCCACGTTTTCAAGGTTAGTGTCTCCTGCGTTCCGATCTTTTCAGACTGGAGTGTTCAGGGCTGTCGAGAGGGGGGGGGAGATAGGGGAAATCCTCCCGGGCCCAGCCTTTCTAAAGGGGCCCGTAGGTCTTTTTCACCAATAAAAAAATTTTTGTATTTTTTTCTCCTGGAATTCTTACCACTTGAAAAAAAATTCCTAAAAATCGTTAATTAGCAAATAATAACTAAATTTAGAACCGAAAATGAGAAATCGTTTAGATTTTTTTCAAATTTGGCGTGTTTATTTTACCGTGCTGCTCGTGCCGCAGTTGAATGGGCGAGTTCAAACATAGCCGCAATCAAGTTTGCGACCAGTGGCCGTAACCAAATTAGCTGGATACAGGTCTAGCGGGCTCAACATGCTAACCATTTTCATTTTCTATACGATTCACATTTTATCTATGTATGTGTATCATACTCATTCCATTGCCATCCATCGTGAAGTGCGGACGACCTGCGCACTGCCGCAAAGCATTGTCACGGGTTTCTCGCCAGGACCAACCACACATTTCTCATTTGCCGTACATGATTAGCATGATCTTTCCCCTTGAACTATCGATGGATGATTGATTGCCTTGAGCCTTCTAATAATTTCTGAGGCGAAGTTGATGGGCATGCATTTGTTGTAGATCGTGTTGCTTGGTTGTTTTGACATGTGCAAACCTCTTTAGTACATTTTGGCTTCTATCGAAATTGCGTCCCTTCCGTCTAAGAAAACCTGATTAACCTGTTTGCAACTGGCAGCACGCTGAAGCGTGTGAATTTGCTCAATATAGGCGCTACTTATGATTATTGGCTACGATCTGAGATTCTAACAGAAATCGTGACCCAGGCTGTAACACTTTGTAATTGTTTGTCGTTTTCACAACTTTGTGCGAAACAAAAAAGAAAACAGTGGCGATTGGACATAATAACACATAAGTAAGTAACAATCATTCATTATCATTGTGCATCTCGAGTGGGAGAATTTTGCACAACGTCTAAAGATTGTGGTGTAAGGGCGCATAAAGTGGGATTCGAGAATTTTTGAAGTATGCACGTCGCATCGCTGCGTGCAATTTTCAAAGTTCATTTATATATGGTCATGTCGAAGCTCTCAATCTCCAAATAGTTGTGCAATATATTTTTTTACATCTACGAATGTTGTTTGTTGAAGTTATGTCGACATATCAAATGGCGGATCGAGAGTTTTGATATAATTGACGTTGACAGAATAAAATTAAAACTCGTAATAGATAGAATTCCACTCTCCTTCCATAATACGTCAAATATTGGATTTGTCTTTCATCTCTCAGTTGTTATTAAATTTTGTAGAAATGAAAGTGATAATTGATAATCAATTTTACAAACTTTAAGACTTTACAGCAATCACCAATTTAGCAAATTGCTAAATATTTCATAAATCCTCTAGCTTATACATCATTAAGCAAAATCGAGAGTAATTAAAAATAAAATTTTCATATTAGATGCATTATGTTCAAGCACAAGTCTGGAGCTCAAAAGCACAAAGAACGCTTGAAGCGAGACAAAAAAGAAAAAGAACATTCTAAACAGCAAAGAAACCTCCTCAGATACAATTTCGGACCGAAAAACTCGATTGTTAGAACTGTTAAAGGTTGTCAGTATGGTGTTATATGATTTACATTTAATATTATGATTTATCGCTTTTAAATCTTATCTTAACCAAGAAAACAACGTTTTATGCTTCTCTTCAGAAAGAGACGAATCAACGGAAGCTGCAAACAATGACGTAGTTATTCAAAACTTGGGAACTGAAAACTCTGAAATCGACATTGATCATGGTTCATCTTCAATGGAAACACAATCCATGCGAAGGACCCAAGGAGAATAGCTGTATCTTTATGATTATGATATTGGCTCTGTATGTGCTGAATTCGTCCACTCCGACGTGGTGAACGATATAATTCGTCGAGGTCACCAAAAGATGCCGTCTTCTATTCCACGTGATCGTATCGATGAGCCGTTTCCCACCTCGTTTTATCGAAGACTTTGCCAAATAGAAAGAGGGTGGAGCGAGATTGGTTGGCGTTGAGTAGCTTTATTAACGCTTTGTATTCCTTACCTTGTCGTTGTTAAGTACAAACCCTTTCAATCGTCCAAAACTTTGCTGTTCTATAAGGTACTCAAAAAACCAAGTTTGGAAAAAACTCTATGATAAGTTATCAGCTCATGAAAATAATCCAGGCCATATTCAGTGCTACGTTCAATGGCACTCGATGCAGATTCAACTTTGAGAGGAAACTTCACTTGATACACTTCTAAATGAACAGATCATCAGTGAAACTAGAAAATGGTACGAAATTTTACATCAAATCCTAGACACCATTTAGTTTCTTGGCGAAAGGAGCCTATCTCGGAGAACAGAACAATGGAAATCTTTTGGGGATTTTAGAGCTGATCTGTCATTACGACCCGATACTTCGCGAACATTTAGCGAAAGTTAAGATTAGTCAACAACAACACAAATGTTACCAGTTCCACTATCTTTCGGTTGAGATTCAAAACGAATTTATTCAAATCTGTGCTGAACACGTTAAACCGGCCATACTGAAAGAACGTAAAAGTGCCAAATACTTCGCTATCATCGTTGATGCTACACCTGATTCGAGCCACCTCGGTCAAACTACGTTTATTTTGCGGTACATTCATTTTAACTCGAAGAAAAATATATTTACAATTCAAGAACGATTTCTGGCTTTTGTCGACCAGGCGATCACAGGTTGAACTTTCGATGCTCCAGAAGAGTATATCATTCCCTTGGAAGATTGTCGAGCACAAGGATACGGCAATGGTGCTTATATGAAAGGAACATATAATGGGGCTCAACGTTATATTCTGGAGAAAAATCCAAATGCTGTTTATTCGCCCGTTGCAACACATAGTTAATTTATGTAGTGTCGACTCTGCAGAATGCTGTGAGGCAGCAATCACTTTTTTTGGAGTTGTTCAGAAATACTATACCAGTTTCAGCAGCAGTCCAAAACGTTGGGAAATTCTCAAAAAAAGTAAAACGGGTTTCCTTCACAGTCTTACAGATACAAGGTGGTCTGCTAGAGCTGAGGCAGTTAAACCTTTTGCCAAATATAAATATTTCAGGATTACATGAAGCACTAGAAGGTTTAACTAAACTTAATCTGACTGCGGAGACTCTTAGTGATGTCAACGGCGTTCTGAAATACATGCAAACAATTGAGTGCTTGACTTGACGGCCCTGGGAGTGTTCTTCCTTGTTTGAGCCATGAATTTAGTTTTCCTTTAATCAAGTCGAATTCCATTTCAGCTTGTCTGTTTTAAGTCTGATTTCATTATGATGGCGCTTGTGTGTGACTTTGACCATGCAGAATAGATTAGTTGGGACGCCAAAGACACACATGATTTTGTACAGCACATTTCTGTTGGAGCTATCATATGCTTCCTTGAAGTCTTCAAAGAGTTAGCGCACATCGATGTTATATTTCCAGCGCCTGCTTTATTGAGAATAGCTGGTCTATTGTAGACGGAATCACGGAAATCTAGGTGCTTACTCTTTGCTCGCTCGCAGGCGACTGGAAAAAATATTAGTGTCTTTCAAAGACTTCCCATTGCCACGGCCAGGTGGTCAGACGTCTTTCTCCCATTTGGATCACGCTATAGGAATTCAGTCCTATTACTTTTTGATTCGATCCGGTATTTCTTATTGTTATTTTTATGTATTAAGTTTTCATTGCTGTTGGTAGTATCATTTTCCATTATCACTTGTTATTATGGTTGGTAGCATCTATTATTTCCAATAATATTATTGTTGATTATTATTTTACATCCTGATTAAGGTACGGATTCTTGATAATTAGAATACGCTTTTGTTTTAAAACAAGATAAATGACGTTAATTGATGTTTGTAACTTCTCTGCTTTCTTCTTCTTTTCCCTAGCACTATATCCCCTATTGAGCCTTCTCTTCCTGCAACAAGTGCCTCCAATTGTTCGGTCCATTGACCGCGTCCTCCAATCCCAAAATTCAAGAAGCGATGAACTGTCTTTGTGGGACTAGTCAGACTAGCATTTCCTTGGTTTCTCCACTGGTCTTTGCCCTTTAGTTTTCCCATCGATACCTTTTTGGGAATCCGTTGTCTTTTAATACGATTCACGTGGCC